>CAVLJG010000006.1:83027169-83340609 GCA_963669975.1 Acanthoscelides obtectus | reverse complement strand
TCTTGTGTGGTCCTTGTACAGAGTGAGGAGGTTAAGTAAAGAAAAATGCTTCTTAGCGCCAAACGAATATATGGACTTTTACCAGCAGATGTCTTGATTACGAGGAGATGCTTTCGTTCCAAATCAAGCCCTCGGTGATTTGGATTCCGACCAGCCGAAATAAATGATCCTTTAGCACAGCTTAGCCAACCATCGAAATTAGATAAGCTCTAGGGCCCTACAGAACACCCTTGTCGCCATTATGGGAGGAGAACTCCACAGTTACGATGGATATTGCAGATGAAACTTCTTTTTTATCCTTCCGGATAAAAATATTTCTTAGCTTATCTTAAATCACTATTATAGAAATTATTGGATTAAAAATAATAGTACCCGGAGTTAACATTGAGAATCTAAATGAGTAATTTGCCCTGGACAAAACACACAGCAAAGCTTCATTAATAATCTTGAACGGGATCTTTGAATGCTCTTTACCAAGATCACAACAAACTAAACGAATTAACGGCTTAAAGGTAATGAGTGCCAGGCATAGCGCGAGATTGAAAGGAAAGATGCACCGATATGATGAGGGGGGAAGTGATGGGAAGGCAGAAGTAAAAATGTCAACAATTGAGATATTCTGACGAGTCATCGCAACATGTTTTTGATGGTAAGCCTCCACTCCACACAATGGTCATTAAAATCATTTACACAATGAATGCTGGTATTAATTGAAACAAGTACATCGGTAATTACAGGCTTAGCACTGAAGTGCTTGACGTCAGTTCATCAGCTGAAAGTGATTTTATTTATAGATGATGTATTGTTGGATTAATAGTGTGGAAAGAAGTACGATATAATGTAGATATATCATAACTGCAATTCACGCTTGTTTATTTTTTCAGTACTGTTTTGCAAGTGATCCAGTGGCGAATTCGCGCTGTTAAAGGATACTTACAATTAGTCTAGAAAGTATAAAAATATTTTGATTCTTTTTTTGCATAAACTTATTCAAGAATTACATTATGTCAATTCAGCCACCATGAACAGTTAGTCCAAGTATCTTCGGATCCTCTCGAAAAATATTCTGAGGAACTCTTCTAAGGAATCTGCATGATGCCAGGCCCAAGACATCAAAAATTGTCCAAACATCTTTTTTTAAACAACAGCCAAAAATGGTTCGTTGCTCTGTTCAAGGTTTTTTTTTTTTTAGTTTTTTTGGGTCATTATGAACCAAAAATGTGCTTTTGTTCAAAGTTAACATTTCTCGAGGTACAAGCGATTTAATATTTGGAAAAGTGCGAAATAACGTTTCGATGTTGCCAAATTTCCTAAATACTCTTCAAATACTATTAACAGAATAACAAAGCATCACCCTCTATGCTATTTTGAACATTTGTTTTTACTTACCAAGCCCACAGGAACATTTCGAAAGTGAGATACACAACAAAATGCTCCTAATTATATATCCTAAGGTGACAAGCGGATATCCGGTTCTGATGGCTGTGAGAGCTCTGCCAAGGTGCCAAGAAACCATTGGTCAGCTTGTTGAAGCTCAGATCACCTTGCACGTGATTTTGACTCAAAGCTGGGATATTTGTTTATTCTTGTGACAAACCTAATGAAACTCATAAGTATTCCCCCGGGGTTTGTATATGACTTTTATTTCTTTATTGTACAAGTATAGTTAACCTTTGCTTGTTGCTGAGAATCTCATGAAACTTAGTTTTCCACTGTGTTACCGGCCTATGATTCCATCTTTTGTTCCAAACCAACAAGCAAACATTCTATACAAACATCTCGGTGTCAGACTGTGTAGGGGCAAAGGTGCGCGTCGATCAATTGAGATTGGCATCTGTCAGTGTCGCACACAATGGAGTGACTGGTAGAAAAATGCGAGCAATTATCTATTATGGTCGTGTATCGATATACATTTAAACAACAGCGACGGGCACTCACAAGTCACAGGTGTGGGCCGCCCGTCAAGGTTGACTTCATCTTTCGCACAACATTGATGCATCCCATGCCGTTGATTTATCTGTTGGAGAAAAAATATGAGAAAAAAACGGTGGCAGCGATAATGTAACGATATTGCAAGATCCAGCGAAAACGGAAACGCAGGGTGACCCAGATCCGTTATATGTCGCAGCAAATTGGCATAACTAGCCATTAAATTAACAGTCTAGCCTTTTTATTGAACAGCGTTATTCAGCTACCTTCCTGTTTGATATTCATCCATTCAAAGTTCTAGGTAAATGGTTTGGACCGATGACATTTAACTAGTTGCCAAGTCTAGTCATTTAACTTAAACTAATACAGCGTAATTTCTGCCTCTCTTAAAACTACCGCTAAGCAAAGGTAAGGTCAACCTCAATTTAGGTTTCTGTTGCAACACATGTGGTAAAACCTATGAGAATAGCGATCTATAGTCATTTTTTGGGGGAATTACATCTGCACCTACTATAAAATACTGACATTCTATATTTTGTCACAGTTTTTACCATACATGCATTTAAAAAAGCAGTCTTAATTATAGTTGATATGCGCAGATGTGCTTTTCTTATGATGCGAAATCTTTGGAAAATGTCTTGTAATCAAAACTCCAAACATTTTCCTTACATTACGGATTTCGCAATAAATTCTGTTCACAGTATATTCATTTCATCAACTTCATCAATGTGTCCGATATTAACATGCATAGTTCATATATTCTAACTGTTCAAATATTGATTTGCCCCGTTTTCAAAACAGCTAAGGTTAGAGACTCTACCTTAAGTAAATGAATTCTTCGACTCAGCTCAGCTATCGACTCAAGTTCCACACATGTTTTATTTTTATATTCCTGGCCGTTAATATGACTTATTCCTAGATCTAACAATCAAAAAATATACTAATGATGGGAACATTGAGACGTACTGGTACAGAAAATCCTTATGGTCTGAAAAATACTTAAGTTATAATTCAAATGTCCCCACAATATTTAAAGCAAGTGTCAGAAATAGTTTAATTGATCGTGCAGTTTTGTGTCACATGTTAAAAATATACCTGAAAACTGAAAAAAGGTATGAAAGCTTCTTTTGGAAAATACTTATCCACAACATTTAATTAATGGTATTATTAAGAAAAAAAAATATATGAAATGTGCATTCATAATAATGAACTAAACAGGAACAATAGTAAAAAATCATATGGATGCTGTACGTCTTGGGTATCTGAGAATATTAATAAAGTGTTTTCTAAACATAGCCCACAAACCGGATATCACCACAGGCATCATATTCACAAAATTTGTGCCACGCATCAGTAAGGAAATACAAAGTTATCTGATATTGTTATACTGAAAACCAAATTTGTCTGACAGCTTGCGTTTAATGTCTGGCGGAGAGAATTGTGTTTGGATACATACGTTACGGCTGCATATCAAAGCTCATCATCGCTTTGCCTAGCAACGCTGACGCGGCAATCTTGAATTAAGATGCATCTTGAAAATATGCCTTAGTCCATTCTCTGCGCCCAAATATTGGTTTTATTCTCAGCGTACACATTTTTGAATTGTGATTAGTGTCGAATCCGTTTAGGATGGATTCCGCAACATTGCATCATTGGTTGGCTTGGAAACACCGCAACTCGTACTTTTCAAGGCAAGATTTCTACTTTTTGTAACGCTTTTAATATTTTCCGGAATACTTTAAGTACCAGAGGCTGGCCTTGATGACCAGAACGTTGTACGATTGAAATAAAATGAATTTACGTTGACTGAAACCCAAGAACTGTTATTCGAAAAAACTCAAATTTTAAGTCTACCTGGTGCAACAAAAATATTGAAATGAAAGTTCAGCTCCACTCAAAGTTGACCTTTGCGAACCTAATGCCAACGAACGAAAGCTAACAACAACTACATGTGATGTAGTTCTTTAAATTACTCGAACAATTTTTAATATCAGATCTTTTATCCTTTTCTCACATGGTAGCCCGATCGTATGAATGACCTAGGCGAATGCCAGACAGTTTATTAAATGTCATACTAGATCCAACGGCAGAATATCACTCGGGTCCCTAGTGTAATGTCTAGAAAGGCCAGGCTTTTAACTAAACGGCTGATAAACTTCTTGCTGACGGCATAACCCTTGAGGGGAGGTTATGTTGAAGCCCGTAATGCGTCAAGAAATTTGAACGATCTTCTAGATGCTCTTCTTGCGTTGAGACGACCGTTCAGAATTTGGGTCATCTAGCTCTGGGGTCGTTGTTCTGTGACGTTTAGATATACACTAATACCTGGAAGGTAAATACGCCAAAGAAAGCTTTACGCGGGAACCTGCACAACATTTTTCCGGACAGAGATACTTGCCGTCTTAATGGTGGCATATCTAGAAGAGCTTCAATAGTGTTCTGGGCAGAACATATTTATATGGTGGCTCAAAGCTGGAAGCAAACATTGGACGCACTGGCGACTGGATGAAGCTAGAAAATTGCTCAATCTTTTGGTGGGGGTTCTCATCCGCCACTGTAGTATAGTTATTTATCCCTCCTAGGGTGAGAAAAGATGACAGCATTCCGCTTTCTAGGCGTTTGCCCTGCATTTTGCAGAGTAAGGGCTGAGCCAAGGTGTTTGATAGTATAGTCATATATTCAGCAGAGTTATCGAACATCAGGAAGTTCCGATTAGCTAGTGGTTAAGCAGGAGTAGAGTAATGGTACACACATGGTCCGTAAAAGGAGCCGAGAGTGGCCTAGCTGTCAGGCTTCGCCTTACCACTGCTACTGCTACTAGGCATACACTTTTTAATGTTCAGTTATAAAAACTAGCTACATCATGTTTGGGTTGTTGCCCTATGAATAGTATTAAAAACTGACAATGCGGTCGAATCGCGGCCTACCTTCTGTACGATCATCAATTATAAGAGCCAATCAGTCATAGGGACGGACGGTAGACTCTATTGATAAAAAAATATCGTGAGACGGTAGGCTCTATTGATAAAAAAAGAGTAACGTGAGAAAAAATCCGTGTAGACATTAATTACGATCTCGAATAATAAAGAACACGCGGCAAGGATCATCACAGGCATTAATTTGCATGAAAGAAGAATGGTGGGTAATTGATAATAATTTGCCTATCATTTCGACATACGTCATTATGAATTATCGAATAATTCGAGGTAATTATCGACCAATTTTCGTACGAGCAGCTAATAGGGTACGACGCTAACAGCATTACCGATAAAAAATATTGTGGGACAAAATGTGGTTGACAAATGAAAGATGAGGCGGCGTTTGTAACCAATAAGTAAAAAATCTGATATTGTACCTACAATGGCTGCCTGGAGGGTTACCATCGCAAACAAAATAGATAAAAATACCAAGAGAATACCCAACTGACTGATTAATAAAATTGAATGATGTTATGTAACATGCCTAAATATAAGTATCATTTCGCTGAAATTTGGTAGGTGTATACAATTTCTATGTTCTTACGTTCTGTGGTAAAATAGTTTGGAGATAAAACATGTACAGTAGAGAAACCAAATGGATCAAGTCAGTCAAACAGGCCCAAACAATTAGTCCATACACATTCTTACCTGCAGTTACCGTCTATTTGGCACCGTTGCACCTTCCCATAACGTCAGACGCGGCAGCGCCCACCGAACAATCAAACAGAGCGTTACACCGGGCGCTCAGATAGCAAGAGAGTCGTATAAGAAACAGTTCTCTATTATTCCAAGTTTTAAAGACTAATGTACGGAGAAACTCATGATGTGGGTTGGGAGTGTATAAATATACTAACACAAAACATTGAGATATACCACTCCCTACACACCCCAATCCCCTATTTTTCAACAATTAGAAATGGTTTTCAAAAATGATCAGAATTATCTGAAACGTCAAAAAAACGACGTTTGAGTGATTTTCATTCCTCCATGTTTGCCAAGGATTACCAGACAGACAGACAAACAGATAGTCCGATGAAAAATGCTTGACATGATTTTTCGTGATGCAGATGTCATATAATATAAAAAACAGTATCTCATTTTCGAACTCTTTCGCGATTACAACATTTTCTTGCCCAGTGCCGTAGGAAGTAAAAGCAGATTCTTGGAGATTCTACGACGGTGCTTTCTCACGGCAAATCGCGACTTTTTATGTCAGGTTGCTATAGTTGAAAAATTCTGCGTACTAGATATCTGTGACTTACTTCAACTTTGATACCTCAGGGGTATTACGTAACTTGAAAGGTGACATTATGTCGGTTTTTTGACATCACGTCGATTTTTTTTTTGACATTATGTAGGTTTCCCTCCAAGAAGCCAACTTGAAACTAGCTGTCGTTCACTGCCTGCTCACTTGACGCAAGCGCGGATTGATCTATTTGCACACTAGCCTACCTGGTCATCAAGTTGACATTTCATCGTGTTTTTTTGACATTATATAGTTTTTTTACGTAATAACCCTGCCGATCGGGTCGCCTAATAAGTAATGAGCGTATTCCCGCAATTTTATTATTCTGTCGTAACACAAGAAATTACAGTTACGGCAGGATCGATTATTGGCTAGTGCACTTGGTTTGTTTAAGACCCCCTCGGTGCAGTAATAACAGTTTTGTAGGCAAAGTTCTCAAATATTCTTGAATCTCATTGGACATCTATTAACCCTTACTATTGGTGGCAACCTATTGAATGCCTTGGTACAGGTATAGGCTGGTCATCTTTCGAATGTTTTCAGTGTACGCTCAGTGCCTGCTTTGGTCTGATGTTTATAGTCTTCGTATTGTAGTCATTTATGAGTGAAAGTATAGTCGGTGCATTTATAAATGTATATACAAAGTGGCACCAAAAAACTATTGATTATTATTATAAATACTTCTTTGTGTGACACTCTCATATAATGATAAATATAGGCCTTAAAATACGTTTGGACAGAATGAAAAATCTGGAGGCAGTACACCCTTGTCTCAAATCTATGATGTATATGCTAACAGTGAACACTTCTTGCGTACAATATGCTTGAACTAGTGAGTCAACGCTTTTTCAAACTATACACAGTGATCCAGGTTCAGCTGTGTTCTCTTAAAACATATAGGTATGTATCCTGGATTTTTCCGGCCGCCCCCCTCAAGCGGTTTGTCATATCTTCAAAGGCATACCTGATATACTAATACATGGCACTGCAACCCACACACTAGGCTAGCGGAATGCGGGTTGCAGTAGCTTAGGCAAGTATCAACAAAACAGTCGTTGCCCCATTCCTCCATAGGTGGCGCTCACGGCGTGTATGCTATCTGAACATCGTAGTACCCAGAGTGAACTTTTTTTTAAAGGTATGTATCCTGGATTTTTCCGGCCGCCCCCCGCAAGCGGTTCGTCATATCTTCAAAGGCATACCTGATATACTAATCCATGGCACTGCAACCCACACACTAGGCTAGCGAAATGCGGGTTGCAGTAGTTTAGGCAAGTATCAACAAAACAGTCGTTGCCCTATTCCTCCATAGGTGGCGCTCACGGCGTGTGGGCCATCTGAACATCGTAGTACCCAGAGTGAACTTTTTTTCAAAGAACAGGGGCGCTAATGACGTGGAGTGTAGAAACAACAGATGATTCGGGAAGATGTCCTGCTTCCTTCTAAACGCTCTCTCTGGTATCACGCATAATTCAAGAAGGATGATTGGAGTGTTATAAACCATAGTCTTGATTTACTGTACTCGCCAATCCGTAACACTGCATTTTTGTTGTTCTAGCGCCCGGTAGCATAAACATTCTTCATGGCCAATTGTATATAAATCTACCCAATATGCAGCGAACCATTTTCTAAGCAGCTTAGGTGTGCTGCACTGACATATAGTTCCAATTAAAAGGGAAATATGAGGATAAGAAATCATTATGAGTTATGGCAGGTTAGCGGTTTGAATAAATCTGGACGTCACTGTGGAAGAATATGAAAATATATCTACTTGGTGACAACTACCGGGCCTCTAGTCTAACAGTGGCAGTATTTTTCATCACAAATGTCACCCACCAACTGCTTCAATTTGAGAGCTGTGTTTAAGGCAAATCATATATCTAATACTTTGTTTATCCTCCCTGTTTAGAACAGTTTGTGTTGGGGTACTGTCGAGTGTCCACGATCTGATTCTTCTCATTTTTACTCATTATTTTATTTCCCTGGAACTCCCACTTTTCTCATGATTTTGGAGTGTTTCTCAATATTTCTCAGTTCAGTGAGTCCCCTCCTTCTAGACGCTCAGATTTATAAGTCAATCAATCAAAATTTAGTGCATTAGGGGAGCTGGACACCCTGCTCGTTCCTTAATTTTTTCATTTGTCGGCACTCGCTTTAAGAAGCCCTTCTAAAATTAAGCTTGACGGCACCACCACTTCTCAATTTTCAGTTGCCATCAATGATAGATGTAGAAAATTTTATTACTAACACTCTGTTAAATTTTTTGGAACATATTCTAAATATTATCACGCTTAACGTGCGCAGACGTCTACTACGCATTTGGAGCAGTACAATGGCTGCTAGAAGCGATACGCGACAAGGAATTACATGTTTTGTGTGAGCTACTTGATATTTTTTTGCTGTTTTGTGACGGTTAGATGAGATGACAACTGAATGACCAAAAAAACCTATCATCAAACGCTTTAATCAATTATTGTGATCAGTTGTGTTCATCAGTTTCGCGGGGCTCCCCTGCTCTACTTATATATTGGAAAACCTAAAAGATGTCACGATCAAAAGAGCAGTGTCACATACTACTAAACGAGTATGAGAAATATGATGGCTTATATGCTGTGAAAAGCAAGCCCTATACAGAAACGTCAAATAAGCTGCGTTGGCTGAAATTAGAATGACTTTAGAAAAAATTAGGGATAAAAGCCAGTGGATTCTCCACTAGAAGTTCTGTATTCTTTATTCTTTTTAGTAGCATGCCGCAACGAAAAATGTGGTGAGAATGACTTTGACGTGACAAATGGTAGTTCAAAGTTGATATTTACAGTTTTTTTTCTACAGATCATGAAATTTATTACAGACATGATTGTGATCCGGAACTATATTCAGTAACGCATTTTTTCACAAAATTTGACACCGAATTATGAAGAAAATTTTATATCGTGACAGACGGCCTTAAGGCGGAGATCTTGGTGTGGGGCCGTTTTTCTGACCTGCCCTGTACCTTTAGCTCTCTTTATATATGGCCTTCCTCATTCCATAACCGACAACAAACCATCCCCTTATTTGCACTTATGGCTATTCCTCTAAAGGACCAACCAGGCTCACTCAACTCAATCCCACTATTTGCCCCTATCAAACCCGCTAATCTGTTTAAAATGTTCTTGTCTTCTCACTCTAGGCATAACGAACTTTAATCTGAGCAGGTCTTCACATCGTACTTACTAAATATATCTTTACTTATCATCGGCACGGGTATTATGAAAAACGTATAAAACGTAAAAAAAACTTATAAAATGTCATCCTGCAGACTAGGTAGTTTTTAGGGTGCAAACAGTCACTCCACGTTTGCTCATTATGATCGTTGAGAGCGTCCGTCTATGGAGAAATGTCTTAACTACACGCATACACGCATTGTTGGTTGTAGATATTTTGTGAAGCCGAGTAGTCTATAGTTTTCATCTCTGAGAAGAAAGTTGGTTGATTATCAAGATCGCATGTTCGTGATTGTGTGTATTTGTCTGCGTGTGTATGAATAAATAAATATATATATATATATATATTTCACCTATATATATATATATATATATATATATATATAGGTGAAAAATTAAAGCTTCCGCCTTTTGTTGGGTACTTCGACAAAATTTAAGCAAAGAGGACTCTTTATACTTTTTTTAATTCTCTCTAGCTTTCAATGGACTTTGCCATCATCAGGAGAGTAGTATGTGAGGATGTTGCTAATTGTTGTTTACGTATAGGATGAGGGAAACGTCCAGTAACATGGTGAGAGCTGGATAGATTGTACAATGGTCAAAATTATATAAAATATGACAAGAACAAGTTAAAAACAGATTAAAAATTATTTAAAAAACATTAGAGCATTACATCGTTAAGCCACTTGATGATTGCACACCTTAACGATGTAATGCTCTAATGTTTTTTAAATAATTTTTAATCTGTTTTTAACTTGTTCTTGTCATATTTTATATAATTTTGACCATTGTACAATCTATCCAGCTCTCACCATGTTACTGGACGTTTCCCTCATCCTATACGTAAACAACAATTAGCAACATCCTCACATACTACTCTCCTGATGATGATGGCAAAGTCCATTGAAAGCTAGAGAGAATTAAAAAAAGTATAAAGAGTCCTCTTTGCTTAAATTTTGTCGAAGTACCCAATAAAAGGCGGAAGCTTTAATTTTTCACCTAACTGGTCTAGACGACAATGACCACGTCTCAAGTTTATATATATATATATATATATATATACAGGGTGACTTCGAAGTTGAGTCATTTATTTTAACAGTGAGTAGATCTGATCAAAAGAAATGTTTTTTTCCTTTACCATTTTCCTGGTAAAATTAAAGTAACAAAGTTATAGCCCTTTGGAAGTTTGAGTACCGCCCTGTCTCAATAACAATATTACTATGTGGTCGTGTTTGGCGACAATGGATATAATCCGCCGTATCGGTTCATCGCATCGGAAACAAAAAAGCGAAAGAATTTGGAACGATGTTTTTACAGGTATCTCATTCATTTGTATTCAGTTAGTGTCAGTGAATAGTTGTATGTGTTGCGTGGCTCAAACGAAATAAAAAATGGCACATGTTTATGCGGATCGGTTTCCCAATCGAGTGCAACCAACCCCTCGTGCCTTTGTTAATGTAGTACAACGGGCTTGTGAATCAGGTGACTTAAGACCTCACAGGGGACCTCACGATCAAATACAGGTCCGCACTGAAATACTTGTCGGGAGGATACTTTATAAAACAAGGTAAAAATTTTTTTTTATTTTTTTTTTATTTTTACACACATATTTTGGTTTATCTTCCTTCTACAATCATTATCTGAAAATTAATGACTCAACTTCAAAGTCACCCTGTATATATATATATGATAAATACCTAGCGTTTAAGGCCCAACAGTTAAGGAAACCATTTATATGACAATCCTAAGATAAATCAAAATAACAAGAACAGAAAACACATAAACAGCAGGTGATTTAATAATAATAATAATAATAATAATAATAACGCCTTTATTTCTTGTACAGGAGAGGGACAAAGATAGCGAAGTTTAGCCTAGGCTACTCTTACACTTCACTATCTTTGTCAGTACATTCAGAGCACGATGTAATATGCGTTGCCTAAGATGTTATAAAAAGATTATAGTTATAACTAAACTATACTATAAACTAAAATACAAAACTATATACAGTATGTACATGGATACATATATACACATATATATATATACACATACATACATATACATATATATATATATATATATACATATACATATATACACACATACATACATATACACACACACATATACATACAGGGTGACTTCGAAGTTGAGTCATTTATTTTAACAGTGAGTAGATCTGATCAAAAGAAATGTTTTTTTCCTTTACCATTTTTCTGGTAAAATTAAAGTAACAAAGTTATAGCCCTTTGGAAGTTTGAGTACCGCCCTGTCTCAATGTGCTCGTGTTTGGCGACAACGGATATAATCCGTCGTATCGGTTCATCGCATCGGAAACAAAAAAGCGAAAGAATTTGGAGCGAATTATTTCATTCATTTGTATACAGTAAGTGTCAGTGAATAGTTGTATCTGTTGCGTGGCTCAAACGAAATAAAAAATGGCACATGTTTATGCGGATCGGTTTCCCAATCGAGTGCAACCAACCCCTCGTGCCTTTGTTAATGTAGTGTAGTGAATCAGGTGACTTAAGACCTCACAGGGGATCTCACGATCAAATACAGGTCCGCACTGAAATACTTGTCGGGAGGATACTTTATAAAACAAGGTAAACATTTTTTTTTATTTTTTTTTATTTTTACACACATATTTTGGTTTATATTCCTTCTACAATCATTATCTGAAAATTAATGACTCAACTTCAAAGTCACCCTGTATATACACCCATACACACCTATAATATTTAGATACATATATACATAAGAAAAGATACTGCACCAGTATTAGGTAAGGGTAAATACAAATTGTTTTATTTGTTTACGGAAATTGGCAGGAGACATTTCCTTGTAGTTACCTGGTAAAGCATTGTAAACTATGGCAGAATTATACGAAACAACGCTTGAAAAGTGTCATAGAGTGAGGCGGTATTCTGATTATTTTACTGTCTCTTATGCTCTTGCTATGAACTTCATGACTAAATATAATCTTACCTCTCAAATAAGCGGGCTTTGACGTAGCTATCAACTTGTACAAAAATATTAAGTACTTGTACTCAACTAGCTTGCCAATTTTTAGCCATTTCATATGATGGTACCTATCGCTAACATGGTCAAATTTTCTCAGCCCATGGATAAAACGGATGCAATTTTTGAATAATTTGCATCCGGTTCTTCATGAACTGGTCGAGACATGGATAGTAAAGAATATCGCAATAATTTAAGATTGATATAACAAGAGACTCACACATTTTTTCCTTGATTTATAATTTAGAAGATGACGATTGGCAAACAATGCTCTCATTCTGGCATATGTCTTTTTAGTTAGTGACATAGCATGGCCCATAAACCTTAATTTGCTGTCTACTTCAACCCCTAAAGTCTTAGCAGAATGTGTTAGTTCTAACAGTGAACCATTTAGATGAACTTTAAATGAATTTTCCAAATGTCTTCTCCTTGCTTCTGGGCAAAATAGTAATATTTGCGTTTTATCTTGATTTATTGTTAGATTGTGGTCACTTGACTATTTTTGCACTTTGCCCAGATCCTGCTCTAATAGAACAGCAGCATCTTGCGAACAAGAGGTGTCAAAATAGTGTATAAGTTGAGTGTCATCAGCCAAGTTTGTAAATCAGAATGTGCGACAGATTTGTGCAAATCAAAAGTGTATATCAAAAACAATACTGTACCTAGTATGGAACCCTGAGGGACGTCTGATGGTATTACGCTGACTCCAGACCGCCTGTTGCCCACAGAGACACACTGCGTACGCTGCTGCTGAAGATAGTTTTTAAAAAACTGAACACTCACATTATCAAGTCCAATATAATGTAATTTGGAAAACAAGAGTTGATGATTGATCTTATCGAAAGCTTTAGAGTAATCTATTGAGACTAGAAGTACCGCCATCTTTTTGTCCATAGCTCGGATCACATTATCGCACAGATTCAGTAGCGCAGAGGTTGTACTGTGCTGCTTTCTAAATCCTGATTGGTTAAGAGAAATAATACCATTGTCTTCAACATACAATTGTATTGTAAACAAAAAAGAAACAAGAAAAATAAGCAAAAAAAAACATATTTCACTCAGGTGAGTAACATATCATAAAGTATACAAGCAATTTCTAGCTACTCCCAGAATGCTGTTCAAACTGTCAGCATGTATATCACAATAATTTGATATTGCATTGAAAGTTTCACATATATGGGTGCCTTCAAAAACAAATTTGTGCGAGCCCTGTTTTAGCTGTCGAGTTTGAATAGATGGAACATTAAAGTTTATTTGAGCCACAATCCCATTAGCATCAATTGATGCACACTTCCTTCTCAGTTCTAAAGACTGCACTTGAAACCTAGACAATAACGAACTTTCAGATATACCACGTTTCGGATATATAAGGTCAACTTTAAAAGACAAAAATTTTAGAAACTTTCTCTGAACATGCTCAAGGGAATCAATGTAGCAGTTGTAAATTTAGTTGAAAAATAACGATGCATATTCCAATTTCGATTTAATATATGCAGATTACAAAACCAATAGTGACTCTGCGCGGCTAAAGCTTCTACAGTTTCTCACAATAAAACCGTACGCCCGCGAAGCTTCACTCACCTTTTGAGCTATGTGGAGAGAAAAATTAAGTTAATGGTCAAAAACCAGAACCAAATCCTTAATTGAGTTGTAACGATTTATTTAAGCATCCCCAATTTTATAATTAAATTTACAAGCAGGAGTTTTCCTGGAAAAGCTGACTACACTACACTTAGACGCATTAAGACATAAATTATTCTCGTCACACCAAGCCACTAGAGAATCAATATCATGCTGAAGTGCAATACAATGTCTCAGACTCAACAATCCTGAATAATTTTAAATCATCCGCTTATTACAACTTAAATAATGCACAACATCATCAATAAATAAGGTAAACAATAAAGGACCAAGATTTGAACCTTGAGGCACTCCCGATTTAGTTATATGCTGGTACGACTTGAATCCATTAAAAGTAACATATTGCTTGCTTTCATGAAGATAACTTTGAATGAGTGCTAAAGCTGATGAATGGAATCCATAATTAAAAAGTTTATTCAAAAGTATACCATGGTCCACCCTATCGAACGCTTTAGCAAAATCGGTATGTAGTACTACATCTAGTTGACCTTGCCAATCGACACATTCAATAGCGAACTGAGTGAAGATTGTTAAATTAGTTACTGTGAATCTCTTAGTAAGAAAACCTTGCTGCTTCTTCAAATCTGTAGCCTTCATAACCTCTAAATAACCTCAAGAAGGTTGGAATCGATTGGTCAAGTAATTTTTGAGAATTTCTAATTGTTTATCCCAAAACACCTTTCTTCCGGCCATCGCTACTAGTTTACCGGTCAGAGTGGTTTGTGATTCACGTCGGCAAGGTAAATTCGAGTATTTTGCTATAAAATGCCATTTGAACGAAAACTAGTAGTGATGGCCGGAAGACAGGTGTTTTACAATTACTTCCGGGAAATTTGCTAATATGATTAGACTATTTATTATGTATCTGTAGTAGATTCTGTTCTGAAAGAAATGATTAATGAAAATTAACGAAAGAACTACACAAATTTTCTTGGCAATAAAACAGTCAACATTTTTTATCTCGTTGATAGCGTGTGTAAGCTTAAAGCGAAAACGACTTTCGTTTTTGGAAACTGGTCTGGCCGTGTACCAAGTGTTGTTTAACTTCGCTGACCCACTTATCGCTTACATAAGAATGGACAGGTTGCACTGCCTCGATCGCTAGTCAGTCGTGATCACGCACTTGCTCGACAAATCAAACATGGACAGTTTCGGTTGCTCCAAGTCTCAATTGATCTTTTGCTTCATTCCATAGACACCGAACATTTTTATCCTGGGCAAGGCAACGTCTTACGTGTCCAACAAAAAACAAAATTGATTTAAAATTGTTCATTTTGAACGGTTTGTGGTCATTATCCATGTATGAGTCCTATTCAGAATACATTTGACTGGTATTGTGTGGTTGAGGTCCGTGAAGTAAGACCAGAAAAATCTGTTTTGCACTAAAAATTACCGTTTTTCCACCATTGGCTTAAATGTGTATTGATCGTTTTAAATAATCTGGAAACTTAGCTCAGACTTTTTGATTCCAATTTTTTAAGCCAATGGTGGAAAAACGGAAATTTTTGGTAGAAAAACGTGGTAAAAGATGGAAAATCGTATGGTCCATCGTTTTTTAACAGCTCAAATTTGGTATTTGGTATTCGACTGAATACTTTTACTTGCTACGCCACTGGACGAGGAAGTATTGTATTCGCGACGCATTTCGAAAATGAGACATTACGTTTTTGGATGTTTTATGACATGTATAGTAATGGACAAAAGTATATAGACAAATATGAATATTTACCTAAATACCTTTAGAAAACGAATTCATACTTCATTGCTCCATAAACAAATGCGTTATTAGTAGAAAAACTAAATTCCTTGTTTTTACATTATCTGCAATGAACACAATAGAAGTCTGAATATAAGAACTTTTTTATGAGGGACAAAAATATGTAGACAAATTCTTTTCAACATTAGTTTAGTACAATTTCGTGTCAGAAGACGATTAGTTTGTGTTCATCAAGTATTGTTGAATAAGTTGAGTGATTTTAAGACCATGCCGCGTGGTCCAGAAATTTAGAAATTTCTTTCGATGTGAAGACTAAGATCATTGAGTTATACAAAGATAGTCAACGTCAAGTCGACATTGCTAAAAATTTGAAGCTGAATCGTAAAGCAGTTTGGGCAATATCGAACAAATATAAACAAAAACGTACCTTGGAAGCCTCTAAGAGAAGTGGGGCCTAGAAAACTAAATGCTAGATCAGTTAGATTAATAAAAGTAGTTTCGTCCAAATATCTGTTTAAAATCCAAAGACAAATAAAAGCCGAAATCGAGACAAAAGGAATTTTCAGTGTTTCTACGAAAACCATAAGTAGAAAATTAAATGATTTGAAGTTATTTGCACGTCGCCCGAGTAAGAAGCCGCTTATTTGGAGGAAAAACCGTAAGGACCGATTACAATTTGCACGGTTGCATCTTGATTGGAGCATCTGTGACTGGAAGAGGGTATGTTTCAGTGACGAATCCAAGTTCAATATGTTTGGATCAGATGGTGTTCATTACGTTATACGACCTAGTGGATAAAGATTGAACCCCAAGTACACTTTGCCCACTGTCAAACATGAAGGCGGGTCTGTTATGGTTTGGGGGTGCTTTTCGGGATTTGGGTTGGGACCTTTACCTAGAATAGATGGCATTAAGGATAAGTTTTTATACACAGACATACTAAAGCATGTCATGTTACCCTACATAGAAGACAATATGCCCTTAAGATCAATCATCGAGCAAGATAATGACCAGAAGCACACTTCAAATCTCGCAAAGAAATTCTTTCTGGATGAAAAAATACCAGTTCTCAAATGGCCTTCACCGTCTCCCGATATAAACCCCATTGAAAATCTATGGGAATACTTAGATAAGCAAATACGAGAAAAACATTATTCAAACAAGGGTGAACTTTTTGCCGTTTTAGAGCAAAAGTAGAGACAGGTTGATCAATCTTATATCAACAAACTTCTACAATCTGTGCCTAGACGATGCCAGGCGGTGATTGATAATAATGGTTATGCTACAAAATATTAACACAAACATGGTTGATTTTCTATGATTCAGTGAACTTTGTTTCTTTTTTCTATAATTGTTTTGCATTGTCTATATATTTTTGTCCTTCATAGTTCCAATTTTTTTCAATTAATTTTTTATTGAAGGGAGTCTAATGAATTTATTTATGTATAAGTGAGTATTATGCTATAACGAATTATGTATACAGGTTGGTGTATTAATAAACCAAGTTAAAAAAGAAATACAGCACAATATTAATTTGTCTATATACTTTTGTCCATTACTGTACATCACGAAAAACCATGTCACTCATTTCCGTCCGTCTGCCTGATGGTCTGTTGGCTAATCTTGTAACCGCCTATAACTTTAGAGGTTCATTACTTATATCGTTTAGGTTTATGTAGCCATATATTTTGAAAATTGATGCAGTGGCGGCGGAACTAAGGACAAAAAATTAAATCAGCTGGAACATAGTATTACAATGTTTCAGAGATTTCTGGTATGCGGTAAATGGTTGTAAATTGTCTGATATTTGGTTTCAGTCAAAGACCTTCTATTATTGAGAAGTTGCTGATCCCGGTAATATTCTGCACGTCTTAGATATAATGTTTTCCCTAGATCTATCATGAAAACAGAAATATGTTTATATAGGTTAATATGTAGGGGCCGAAGATTCATCGTACGTAAGTAGGTAAGTAGGTGTGTATGATTCATATGTGTTCCTTTTGAGTTTTATTGTAGATATTAATTTTCTATAAAAATCAAACAAAAATCAGAGAATGCTTTTTATTATACAATTAATTTGTCTAGCCTGTGACCCTCTGTATCTTAAGGTTACTTTTTTTTAAACCGAAGCATCAACCTAAATGCCGAGACACCGCGGATGCTATGATGATGCACAATGAATTTTGTTAATCCGATTTTTGAACTACCTAAGGTTAGTAGAACTGGGAAAAGCTTCCTCTTGTAGATTGTTCCACAATCTCGACACCCTCGGGTCAAAGGAGCGATCTGCGCATGCGTGCAGTTTCGAACTTACTCTTTATTGGTTCGGATTGGTTCATTGATATTCAGAGAGCTTTGACAGCTTCCGTCAAATTGCATTTCGATAAGGTCTTTTCCTATTGGTCCAACTGACCGTCAATTGTTAATGCTGGTGAAATTGGCCCTTAAACTATTATTTATTTCTTTGTATTTGAATTTCGGGGATTCGAATACAATTCAGAATACAGTATTCAGTATTCGACCCAAGTCCGATGTTTATCCGTATGGAGGTTTGCCGCTATGCAGATCTGCCAGACTCACTCCGTATTTTGGTCACCGCTTAACCTCTTCCTGCACTGCACCGACTTAGAAATAGACAATTCATCTATATTTGAAGCTCCCGGATTATCGGCAAAGCGATCATAAAAACTGGATTTTCGAGTTTGTATCCCATATCCCAGTACTCAAGAATTAATTGTCTCAGGCACAAACCAAAGGTCAGCTGGCAATAGGAGACATCTCATTGTATTGTGATGTACAATCATAAGTCCTACAGAAAATCTGTAAACCAAAATTAGAAAATTTGAGTACAAGTATCGGAAATCAACTCAATCATTCAATTTGGACACGGAACTATGCTTATTATACAATTGACACATGTTAAATTTTAGAAGTAACAAATCAACAGCACTGGCAGACCGCTTTGTCTGCATGCAAATGAGAACTACCGCTTTAGTATACCAGGAAAAGTAAAAATGCAATGCGAGCAAACACTATTATCGAAATGAGAAATAGTCCAGTCAAATAAGGTTAATAGTAGTAACACTCTTCATAACCTCCTCACGCTGTACAAGTCCCAGGTAAGAGCTAGCCTCGAGTACTACTCGCATGTTTGGAGTGCTCAGATTAGGGCTAACCGACTGTTCGATAAGTCTTATCTAGCGGACAATCTCGGGATCCTTTAGCAGACGGCCTGTCGGCGATCCTAAATCCAAAACTGCTCGGTAAAACCGCTTCTTTCACCTTAGGGTATCGATATTGTGAACCTTTTTCACTTATAATGGGTGATATTTTTGCTAGTATCTTTTTGGCAACACTGTTTTTGACAGATGACGCGTGAATCGTGTCTTGTGTCATTGTCAAACTTGTTCAGTTTGGTCTATAATTTAACCATGAATCGACTTACGAACGAACAACGCTTGCAAATTATTGAATTTTACTATCAAAATTCGTGCTCGGTTAAGAGAGTGCATCGAGCGCTGCTTCCAATTTATGGGCAATTTGGTCGGTCTACTGAGGGAGCTATTCGGAAGCTTGTGAGTAAATTTCGAACCCAGTTTACATTATTTGACATTAAACCACCAACACGCAGACGTATAGTGAGGACTGAAGAAAATATTGCGGCTGTATCCGCCAGTGTTAGTGATGACCGTGAAGTGTCGATTCGCCGCCGTTCGCAGCAATTGGGCCTCTGTTACTCCACTACAGGATTTGGGTGTAAAGCCTTATAAGATACAGCTGGTGCAAGAATTGAAGCCACACGACCTCCCACAACGTTTCCAATTTGGTGAATGGGCGCCGGCAAAGTTGGAGGAAGATCCACATTTTTATCGAAAAATTGTGTTCAGCGACGAAGCTCATTTCTGGTTGAATGGGTACGTTAACAAGCAAAATTGCCGCATCTGGAGTGAAAACGAGCCAGAAGCATTGCAAGAGCTACCCATACGTCCCAAAAAAATCACTGTTTGGCGTGGATTATGTTCCGGTGGCATCATCGGGCCGTACTTCTTCAAAGACGACAATGGCCGGAACGTAACTGTGAATGGCGAGCGCTACCGTGCGATGATAACAAACTTTTTTTTGCCCAAAATGGAAGAGCTACACTTGGCTGACATGTGGTTTCAACAAGACGGTGCCACATACCACACCGCACACGAAACAATGGCCCTATTGAGAGGCGAGTTCGGTGAACAGTTTATCTCACGTTTGGGGCCCGTCAATTGGCCGCCTAGATCGTCTGATTTAACGCCCTTGGACTATTTCTTGTGGGGCCATGTTAAGGCTAATGTCTACAGGGATAAACCAGCAACGATTGACGCACTGGAAGCCAATATTGAAGCATTTATTCGTGAGATACCGGCCGATATGTTGGAGAGAGTGTGCCAAAATTGGACCTTGCGCATGGGCCATCTAAAGCGGAGCCGCGGCCAACATTTACATGAAATAATCTTTAAACATTAAATTATATCGACCGTTCTATCAACTCAAATAAAGATTTAAAGGTTTTTTCAATTTTTTTTTTTAAATCAAATCCTATACCTCTTAAAAAATCACCCGTTACTAACCTTAGGCAGTGGAAAAATCGCATTAACAAAGTGTTTCTAGGCTCCTCATAGCAGCCGTAGTGTCCTGGTATTTAGGCTTCTGCCTACGCGTCTCCTTCTGTACAAAAACTCCGTTTTACTGAATATCTGGCCGTTAAAATGGGACTTTCGCCTAGGATATCGGATTGAAGTGAGGTTGCTATCGGAGTGCGTCTGATGAGAACAATGCCTAAGATCTGTATTCTAAATTCTATTAATTTGAAATGATAAGAACTGCATGGTGACTACCGCGCGTCATGATGAAGGTGAAAGGGAAATCGCACGAATGTGGATATTCTTTCTCAGCTTACTGTCTTTCTCTGTTTGATTGGACTATATTAACGAAATGAGAAACCTTGTGAAGGCCGACAGGATACATTTTTACATCTCGCTCCGGCTCGAAGGCGTTTTTTACGCTGTTCAAGCATGGCTTGCTGCGAGAAACTTATTAATTGTAACATCTAGGTCACCCATGTTTAATATCGGCTTTTGCATGCTCTTTTTGTGCGGTTAGAGTTATTCAGCTTTTTGTAAAACTCATTACTGCAGGTTGCTGGATTACGTTTCAAGCAGGAGCTTTACCACCACGTTCGTTGCGTTTTGGATCTTTTTTCATATTGTAATTGATATGGTTAGTCTTCTGCAGATATGGGTGGTTCAAGGGTATCAGGATGTCTGGCTTATCTGAGACCTGTATGGATTAACTACAAAGTGGTTTTTTTAATACCCGACTTGCACAGCTTTATAGGTGCGAATTATATTACCCTTCACATAGTGGCACCTAATTTTCTGACGTAAGTTGATACGTCCAGTTAGTGTGTTGCGGTATCAGAAGGTTTTGTTTGATATTGGGCTCAAAAGTTGCGTAAGTCAAATACCACGATCAACTGCAATCAACGACAAAATTGCAAAATAGGGTCCAGTGGGAAATACCACTTTTTGATTTAAGAAAAAAAATACAAACTTAATGAAAAGAAAATATTTATTACTATCAATATATTCGTAAATTCGGCGGTTTTTGTTTCTTAAATATCATATCGTCCAAATGTTTGCCATCCCTTCGGACACACTCTTCTAATCGCGCGCGAAAATTCTGAAACACTCTCTTGCAAAGTTCGAAGCGATATTGTTTATTTATCGTCAAAAGTTGTCTTTAAGCTCTTCCAGTGTTCGTGGATTATTGGAATATACTTTTGACTTTAGACAACACCACAAAAAATAATCGAATGGCGTGAGGTCGGGTGATCTAGGGGGCCAGTGAATGTATCCAAACTTTGATATAACTTTTTGGGGAAAAAGTGCTTTCATTGTGTGCATCGATTCTCTGGAAGCATGGGAGTGGTTCCATCCTATTGAAACCATGTGTTTCTATAAAACCGACGTTCTGTTCTTACAATAGCAGCAAAAAAAAGTGTCAATCATGTCCTTATATCGCTCGGAACTGACTGTCAATGCATGACCGTTTTCATCTCCAAAGAAATACGGCTCAATAATACCGCTAGAGAATATGGCGCACCGAACAGTCACCTATGGACTATGAGCTATTGTTGATGTTATTTTTTTGGGTTCGTTGCTGCCCAGTATCTGCAATTTTGCTTGTTAACATAACCGTCTCAGTGAAAATGGGCCTCGTCACTAAAAACAACGTTCTAGAGTCTGCGCTGCATAGGAAAAAGATTCAACATCCGTGCAGCACAAGACTTCCGTAATATATAATCACTTTCCTTTAAAGGATGGACTGATTGGTTTCTATAAGGATGAACACCCATTTTTTTCTCCATTATGCACGTTGTCTAAGAGTAGAGCCTGTTTCAAGGAACCTCTTAAACCACTTTTTCAATAGGATCTTACTTGGAGAATCTCTTGGTCGGCGAATGTTGTAAATTTCCGACGGGCAGCTGCGTATGAATCACTACTCTTATCGTAAGCCTCGATAGCAAAACCACGTTGCGCTCCAGTCCAACATTCCATTGTGACTATTTAACCCGCACGCCGCACGCGTCGATCAAGACCTCTCCCCACTTCCTCGCGTATACGGTTGCCGCGTAATTCAAATTTGAAATGTGAAGTTTCCCATTGGACACCCTAGTAGTACGTCAACGCTGGTAACAAGGTAAGCACTTGGTGCTCCTCTGACTTACGATAAGCCTATTGGAAACGACAATTTTCTGTTCCAACGAAGCGGACTGTCATTCTGAGGTCCCTGAAGGCTTATGAGTTTTTTGCTACCGATGTAGGAGTCGGTAGCAGTGCTTTGCCGATCTACTTGTAGATTAACTTACTCAAGTCAAGAAAATCATCACTGATATCGAGCAGCTGTTATACGTCTGTGACAGAAGACATATAGGCTAAATGTTTCCACATTCTTTTATAGCTCAAAAGCCATCCATACTGAATGGAATATTTCGAGCAGAAGTGCCAGTGTTTATTGTTATATAGCTGTACCAGTAAGTTTTTAGAATGATAGCATCAATATATCTGGTTCAGAAAGTGCTTTAGTCAGAAAAAGCATTTAGTGGAAAATTTGGATTTTTCTTAATACCAACAGCGTTTAGCCGCTTAGAGTATTAAAGCCGCGTCATCAAATACTGCTTATCAAAAACCAGTTGGCTTGCATTTGGGTCATGCAAAAAAAAACGGGTGTGGTGTAGTTTGTTTGGCTGATTTTCGGGAGAAACATAAAAGGTAAGCTTATTTGAATTTTAATGTATCTCATAATTAATATGGGAAGAAAGTTTTTTTCGGGAGCACAGCCATGCATTATTCATGTGATTTGCCATTTGAGAAATATCTGTTATTAATTATTTTTACGAAAATTCAAACTGACAATTCAATTTTGATATTAAACTAAATCGTGTAATCTCACGTGTAGGGCACTCGTAGGTAATCAGTGAGGGGCAACTAATAGGTTCTACAAACAACTACTGCTTGAGTGAAGTTTGAGAAATTACCCATGAACAGTGTGATTTATGAACTTTATGAAAACGGAAGTTATTCGTAAAACCTGTTACTTGTCCCTTAGCTGATTAGCTTGTAGGACACTACGCGGGAGATTACACGATTTGGTTTAAGTCTGTATCGCCGGAGAACTGTTAATTTGAGAATACAATTTTTCCTAACCTCAATACCCTGCGAACCCCGCCTTAAATAACGCATCAGACAGATATATACCCTATTTCAGGAGTATCCATCATGGTAGAATTACACCTGGTTATCTAGTAATATTTCAAAATTCCCCATATCGGCAAAGAACTCATAATTCTGACGGATCCGTCAAGTAGACAGAGCCATGTTTTGTTTTGGTTTTTTGTAGGATTGTACTTGCTAAAAGCTCTTTCATGTAGAAAAGTTCATTTGCATACAAAAAACAAAACGCTACAATTTTTTGCTAGATTTATACTCGAATCATTATGGCCAACGTTGCAGACTAACACAAAAATGTCAGTAGCTGATCAGCTGTTCACCTCAGTAGACGTCAAAACGTGATGGATACTCGTGAAATAGGGTGTATGTCATCTCCTCATGATAGACTTTAACCTCATATACTACTACTATTTTTCGCAGTTCAGATCCATAAACAATACACATGCAGCATTTTATTCGAAGATTCCATAACAACCGATGTGTTACGACCTGTGTCGTTATCACCGAGAGTACAAGGCCTGACAACAGACGCGTGACGTCACCACGAGTAGGCCGGTCGCTAGTGAATAATATATTATTATTGCAGCATATTTAATATACTCTACCTGACGTAAATAAGGGATAATTCAGAAAAGTGTTTTTGGTATATGAAGGAAACTTGGTGGAAAATATTAAAGTAGTTGTTAACTATTTTCACCCTGATTTTCAATGACATTTCATCCAACATTAGGTGCACATTAGAGTAATAAGTTGATGTTATAAAAGCTTGCTAAAAATGATAAATTCTTCAATGAATAACCCCATGTTAGTCACAACCGATCAACAAAATTTCACAGGAATATGTGGACAATTTACTATTATTATAGGCCTAAAATAATGGTACTTGAAAATTATATAGTGCTTGTTGAACAGTTGTGTGCTTTGCATAGCCTAAAAAGTTATATCTCTCATCGGGAACTGGATCGACCATCAATGTATTACAAATTGACTTCAGAGTATTTTGGTGTGGTAAAATAAGTGCTCCATGGCTCCTAATAAATCTATATGAATGTGGACTGATTGTATACAACATAGAGCAAAACACTATTGTTTCTGATGAGTAACTGTGTCTGTTCTTCTGACTAATAACAAGCTTTAGCTGCTCACAAATAAATTGAATGACAGTGTGGGTCTCTTCATCGGTGAATAGTTCTGTGCTATTTAAGATGTTGTAAGCACGGTTGATAGTGGCTCTGAACTGGTCTTTACCTGAATATTCCCTCGAAGCATCTACATTCTCAGAAAGAACATTCAGAACATCATCCAAGTTGCGTATATTAGATAATAAAAATGGAGTTTTAATATTACCTTGAGTAACAATTCTTGGGAGTACTTATACGTTTTTACATTGAGATCTTTATTAACAATTACAGAATGAGTTATGATGGTTGCTGGTTCATATTCTAACTTAAAGAAAGTAACTTTATCCTGAACAATTTTATGGACATTGCCATGAACTGAAAACTGCGAGAAAGTCTGAATAATTTTGAAAACAAGTTGATTTTTGATAGGAGGAATAATCATCAATGCTACTTTACAGTGCTTCAAGTAGTTGTTCTTGTTCCTAGTCCCTCAATTTCTCATCTCGGCTTCTTCTGCTTGATATGTCGTTTGAAAGGTATTTTGGACAATTTGCAAAGATACTTGGAATTACATCTGCCTTCAATTTTGGATACTTAAGGGTTACAGTCCTACCTGTCTTTTCGTCATGGAAGGTGGATTTCCAAATGATGCTGTCCTCAGCAAAGTGCAAATTGCATTCTCTGGTGTTTTTTGTGATCACTAAATCACTACGAGGGATTGCATTGAGCCATCTTTTACGACAGTTTTCATTCAATGGAAATGAAAATACGTGTACCTTCGGCCTTCGGACCCTTCCCGTAATTACCGGCACAATTAGGAACGCAGCACTTGTAAGGCATTTTGAAAACTCAGCTAAACAATCGCGAGACACAAATATAAGTTTAAAATATCAATAATTTACAGTTTACATAGCACAGAAAGATACATAAGAGAGGCTCAAAATTTGAGGTTAGTTGGCTGTTTTATGTTAGCGGTGTTACCAAGGTTGCCATATATTCCAATTATTAGACTTCACAAGTGACAGATTAAACGTATTCTTGACATACTGAGGCAGATCAGAAAGAATAATCACATCATCACTGAAGCTGCGCAGGCCCCGAGTAAAGCATCCCACAAACCGGCGCGAATTAATCGCGGCGAAGTATTCGCAACGAAATTCAGAGCGAAATTCGCAATCTGTTTCGCCTGTTTATTCATACCAAAGCGTCTTATTCGCTCCGCGAACGTGAAGGTTTCGACAGGTTGCGTACATTTTATTTTTGCCTTTTGCAATGAGCTCGTCTTCAGAAGAAGAGGAGGCACTTCTATTTCTTGCTTTAGAAGAGGAACAAAATGCGCGATAAGTTATGTTTATTTAACGCCATTTGATAGTTGGGTATGTATTAAGTTCAACGAAGTACATAAAACAAATATTTTCAATTTTGTTTAGGAAACGAAGGAAGTGGGTACATGATATTAACTTGGAACGAAATAAATTTGGGGAATACCATACCTTGATGCCACAACTTCGGCTGGATCAACAGCGCTTTTACGTATATGTTAGAATGACTCCAGAGTGTTTCGATGAAATATTGAACTTGGTGAAAGATGAAATACAAAAATCTGACACAAATTATCGTGAAGAATTTTCGCCAGAAGAACGACTTGCTATTACACTCAGGTAAAAAAATTATATGTATTAAAATTAGTAGGCTTATCGAATACGAAAACTTCAGGGATCGTGAAATAAATATTTTATTGTAATAATTGGACTACATGTTGCCACTAGGATTAAATGTTGCTAAATAATTCGAGGCAGAATTTGCCTCCTCTGTTGGGTATATTATTGGAGTAAACCCAGTGCCGCTTGGGAAGGACGACATACTACTATCATACATACTTGCAGAATTCTGGGTAGACGCTGACGACATTTCTTCAATATGTTCAAATTCTTCGTGCGCTATTAATTCGGCTATTTTTAGTTTTATTCGGGCTTGACGCTTTAAGGGAAGTGTTTTCACAGTCTGTGCATGTGCCAAGAAAAGTGAATCAATGGCCTCGTTCTCTTTTTTAGGTTTTTTACATTCAAAATAATTAATGAGCTGTTGTACAGACGAAGATGGTGGTTCATAGCGTTTTCTGCTCGTTTTAAATTTTGGTGTAGTTGCAGTCTGCGGAAAGGTGTGCCCTGGAGTAGTCACTGCTGTAGTGTTCAATGAAGAAGGTGATGCTGTCTGTGTTGCCGAGGCGTTCTGTGCATCTTCTGCATCTACATCAGCATTTTCATCTTCTCCATGGCCGCGGTCTTCCAAATTTTCGGTTTCTACATTTCCAGCCCTTTCCTGATATATATTTGAGTTAAATTCGGCAGTCTCATAATGTATGACGTCAATATCTTTCACATTAGACGACGTTTTGGCAAATGCCAAAAAAGGACGGAAAAAATCCATGTAGTCAGCCCACTGCCATTTTTTTATCTTGCCCACTGCTTGGCCGGTCTTTGGTTTGGTAGATTCTATATATTTTGCAAATGTGTCTCTGATATTCTTCCACCTTTTTTTTACTTCATCACCTAAAAACGATTTTTTTATAGATTCCTTGCCACTGGTGACACCTTCTATACCTTTGGGCATAGCTTTCGAGTTGGCTTTACAACAGTGAGTGCAATCGTAACCGAAGTCTGTGAAGCGATATGCAGACATATGGAGTATATATATTTACCAGAATCAACAGAGAATATATGGAAAAAATGTACTGAAGAGTTTGAAAATAGATGGGGATTTCCCAATTGCATTGGCAGCGTGGACGGTAAACATGTAACAATCAAGAGACCTAACAACAGTGGCTCCAATTACTGGTGCTATTTACATAAATATTCAATAGTACTTATGGCCATTGTTGGCCCGGACTATAAATTTATATGTGTTGATATTTTTACTGATATAGCAAATGATCCTCGGCGGGCAGCAAGGCTAGCATTTTCTACTCGTGACAAATTCGTAAATTATTTTAATTCTGATATGCCTATGCCCAATATATAGAATGTTCGTTTTCACATTTGTGTAGACTGTAAATTATTTAACAAGTTAATAAAAAATATTAGGTACATACCATTTGTATTTAATTCTTTTCCTATTTCCATCCAAATCTTGTCTTTCTTTCTCACATTCCTGTATTCATCGTTCGATAAATCATACAAACAAGGATACGTTTTCACTATTTCTATCAATAACGTTTTTGCCATTGCGAATTTTTGAAGAACGGCGTTAAAAACGCGGTCAAAGGCGAACTGAAATACGCCGCGATAAAAACGCTGGAACAATCGCATTCGCTTCGCACAAGTCTGAGCCTGTCTGTAAACCGCCGCGTTTTAATCTGATCGCGAATTCATCGCCGCGAAATTTTCGCAGCCAAAGCGAATATTTCGCGCCGGTTTGTGGGATGCTTACATCTTGCAAATTCGCCCACAGAGAGGTACAACTAATTAGTAGAGATTTCGATACTGCTATATCAAATCTAGATATGACTACACCGCAGAGAAATGGTGGCGCTGCTCCCTTGCCAGCCAGCATCGCGAAACTCCATAAGAACATGCATAGGCCTACTCTGCGTGACGTCAGAGGCTTTTCACATCTCAGTTGTTTGGCCTTGTACTCTCGGTGGTAACGCCTGTGTGCGTTCTCGCGTTTTCGGAGTACTTTGGCGTTTTTGGGACGATGGACGAGGGTGACGCGTCTATTTACGATTATGAAAATGAAAGATCAAAACAAACGAAGTGTTACCTGGAAGGCGTATAAATAAAATATATTGGAAATCAGTGTCAATTGAACTTGAAGAAGGTGACCGTTGTTTCTGAAACGTCGTCCAATACAGAGGAGTTTTGAACATGTGTGGTTTTGATTCGGCCAGACAAGCATGGGGGATTGTTCCAGCATCAGTTAACAGTTACAGTTACTTCTGCGTTAAAAAAAGATGGTGATGGTATATCGATTCATCCCTTCCATTGTGACACCACTGATGGTCGGTAAGAAATATCTACCAGTGACCAGTGCAGGAATGCGAGAGACCTACTTATTTGCAGCCGCATCAACGAGCGACTTCCAATTAGTGCCTCTGTGAAATCGAAAGCGTAAAATATGTATTCTTTGATTTGACCGGCTGCGGCTTATCAAGGACGACTTGACTGAGGTAAAGCTTATCTTACATGTTTGTTCAAGCCAACGAATTCAGACTAGGTAGAAGGAGCCAGTCAAAGATATGTTTTTCTCCTAATTCTCAGTAGCGAGGATTAAAGTGCACGTGACATAAGGGGGGTTTTGACACTTGTTTCATTAAATTAGATTTTTAGTGTTATTTTTAAAAAATGCGAGTGTTTGCAGATAATTGTGGTGTTAGACAATGAGATCTTACATAATTTGCAAAGTGTGGCACAAGCCTAATGAAGGTAGATGTTTCCACCTGCAAGTATCATTATCATGCTGAGCCAAACGTGTGTAACTAAGAAAATTCGGCGATAGATAATGCAATGCCCTACAAATATTTTAAGTTATAATTACGTTATTTCGACCACAAAATATGTTAGGATAGGAAAGATTGCATGACTAATTTAAGAAAGGTCGTATTTTTTCTATGCGTTTGCCTTTTCCCAAAGTGGGGAATAAAACCAAAGTAATCTAGAAGTCAATACTAGGTCGACGAGGCATTTATTACTAATAGGTCGAAGGATATAAGGTTTTCGGTCACAAGTGAACGAAAAATCTAGGCACAGGAAATTTTTTCGTCAAATGTGGCCACGACAGTTACTTAAAATACAGAGGCCTCAGAACTAAGCCAAATTAACACATTTTGTTAACAATTTTAATGAAACAATCCGATAACAACTTAATCTCATCGCTTCGTTTTAAGGACCAAAATTAGAGGAACGCACCATTACTACAATACTTCCGAATTGATATCTGAGTATCTCTTAATAACCCGGTAGTATTGTGAGGTATGCCTATAAACCGTATGCCTCTTCCGGTTTAAATGTTCAGACATCTTCTAAATTATAGTTAATTATGACTGAAGAAACGAGCACGCATGGACAAGCACGCTGCAAATTAAAAGAAACGAGAACCAAACAGTCATCAAAGATCAGTAACGAGGAGGGGGCAACCACATTGTCACAGAGGCTATTTGTGGGCGTTATAACTATGAAGACATATCTGCAAGGTATTATAATTGCAGTTAAGATCCTTATACTTACAAGTTCGTAAAAATAGAAATTTGTCCTTCAAACTTAGTGTCAATCTCAAAATCTACACGAACACTTACTAAAAGTATCCTTGTAATATCAAGGTTGACGTGTTTTCTACCAATCTATGCTAAAAACTGTTTTATTGGTCACTGATAAGATACTTCTTACTTACCAATTTGTCCAAAAAGGAGCATAATATTGAGGTGTTCTTTAAGGTTAATATAAGGTAAGCTATAACCTCTGGATTTGTCTTCGAGCACAAGTCCTCCTTAGAGATGTATTTTTTGTAGTTTTGAACCAACCAATTTACCTATTGGTCAAAGGTTTATTAGGGCAATAATTTGGTACGTACAGGGTGCGGCAGAGAGGATGGACGGTTTTAAAAAAATCATAAAATAGTTAAGATTTACTCGAAAACAAATTTATTGATGGAATCAGGTTCACAAGGAAATAGCATTTGAGACAATCAAGTGTGGAAAATCACATCAGGCATGTGGTGGCCGAAATCGTTGATGCAGTGCTAGAGGCGTTCTTGGAAGTTAGCGTAGACTCTTTCCAACATCGCTCTCTCAACTCGGGCGACTTCCACGCGAATTTCGCCCTTCAATTCGTCTAGAGTTCGGGGCTTGTTCGCGTATACTCTAGCCTTGAAGTGTCCCCATAAGAAAAAATCGCATATGGCTAAATCTGGGGACCGAGAACATCGCCAAACCTGGAAATAAGGCGACCAGGGAAGAGAGGGCAAATAACGTCCATGGATGCTCGGGCTGTGTGGGCGGTCGCCCCATCCTGCTGGAACCACACACGTCGGATTGGAACACGTCGCCGGCGTAATTCAGGGAGAAAGAAGTTGGTGATCATGTCGACGTAGTGCTTTGAGTTCACGGTAACATCACGACCATTACCGTCATCGAAGAAGTAAGGGCCAACGATGCAAGTTTGTGTGTGGCGACGAAACTCACGCTGTACGACGATAACTGACTCAATATTTCGGACGAAACAATCATAGGCGAAAACGCGGTGCTCCACCGTCCAAGGCTCCTTAACGACAACTGGTAAAATAATGCTAGGATCTCACGAGTCAAACGGCACCCTCTTCACCTTTCTCGTAGACGGAGGCAGAGAGTACTACCCATCCCAAAAACGTCCGTCCTCCCTCCCGCACCCTGGTTACCAATTTTTATCATTTTATCATTAGCGAAACTAACGACATTTCCCACAAAGGTCTGTCTGTAAAGGTTTGCAAGGTATACCTATATTAAAAAATATAGATTCAAGTATTCTACCTTGCGGACTCCAAACTCCACCTTCCAACATTTGCTCTTTCCTCCATTAACTTTTATATACTTCTAACTGTTCAACCAGTAGTTCTTCATTAGTGAATGGGTAGTTCCTCCGAGTCTTATGCTTTGTAGTACTGTTAAAAGCTTTTGATGACTGACAGTGTCAAAGGACTTCCCTAAATCTACACATACACATATGTTCTTTCTTTTCTTATACATTTTTTGAGATTTGGAAACAAAATAGTTTATGGCTCCTTGAAATGATCCCACTTCTCTTCAAATCCATATTGCTTCTCCAATAATATGTTTTTTCTTTAAATAGCTGAATAGTTACTCCATACTGTTTTAAATTATTGTTGCAGTGTACGACTGTGATAGGGATGGAAATTCAACGAAACTTAAGATACCCTATTTTAGACAGGATTTTGTCTCTGATAGTACTCTTTGCAGATAACATTTGATAAACCATGGTTACCTAGGTGTAGAGTCAAGTGTCAATTGCCTAAAGTGCTATGTGTTTGCAATACGTGTTTTATTCATCTATCCTGCCGGCAATCGATTTTTCTGTTTTTCTTCAGAAATTCCAGCTAGTTATTGCCATTTATCAAGCAGCACTTGCTTCTAAGAAACATCTCACAACATAATGCTGGTAATAACTGAGGTAGGAGCATTTTAAAGCCAATCAACGGATTGATTGGCATCATCAGCATGCGATAAATCACAATCTTATTAAAAGCGAGAGCAATTGGTATCCGTATATCGTCTTATTTTCATTATTTATTGTTGTCAGGATCACTTTCTCATGGGATCGGTGGTACCTTTATTGTTAAATACGAGTACTTCTGCACGATGTCATTTCTTTAGCCGAGTGATTGCATCGCTAGAAAAAATGGTGTTGTAATGTCTGGCTGATTGTGAATGGTGGTCTTTTTGTGTCGCTATAATTCACATATTAATTGTAAAACTTTTATTGCGAGAATTGAATTCGAAATGAAATGCAGGTGGTTATGTTGCGAAATAAAATGAATCGACATCGTATTGACATGGAATCTATATTACCACTAAATGTATAAAACCCCAAGGGCGTGTGGCATTCGGTATTATTTACTAGTACGCCGCGCCAATAGCAATGCATGATATGTTGTGTACTTTCTGTCAATTGTTTTGGTAATTTTAATATTTCATTCATAGAAATGTCTATGTTTATTTCTAGTATTTAAAAACTTCAATGCCAATGACTCAGACTTAACGTCGCACGTCTCTTCAATTTCCTACGCCAATGGGACGAGGAAGTATAATCGCGAAAATGTGATACTATGGTTGTTGGATATTATATGATATTGTACATCACGAAAAACCATGTCACTCATTTCCATCGGTCTGTCTGTCTGTCTGACTGTTTGCTAATCTTGGGAAGTACCACTCGGACTTTTCAGATAAGATGACCACTGTGCCAGTAACGGAAAAGCTTTGTGGTTTTTGAAAACCAGCCCAGTGGCGACGGAGATAGGGGCTTAGTTGACGATTCAGAGGCTCCTCCCCAATTTCAGAAAAAAATATGAGAGTTGAAAATCAGGGATTGGGGGTTGTAGCGGTGGGGGAGGGTATATGATAATTTTTTGATGTTGGTATATGTTCATATGCCCCCAACCCCGGTGATTCTATACACCTATCAGCCATATTTCATACATCATAGAGTTCCACATACGTTTACCTTTAAAGCTTGGAAATCAGTCTCCTGCTTTCCAAGCTCACCGCCCGGCGCACCGGCCCGGCGCACAAAGTATATACCTACACGATAATTCGCTGTGACGGTGCCTCGGTAGGCGCTGCCGCACGGATGTTGAAAGGGACAACGTTGCTAGATGCACAGTAGCTACCGGTAGGTTAGAGGAATAATGTATATGGACAATTTGTATGGGCCTTTTTGACATTTGACCTTTATCGATAGGGATTTAGATTCCGCGAACTTCATCCTTTATGAACTGATGACGGCGTTGCGAAGGAAGTGCAGAGTAAACTTACTAGTCGCCATTTTTGAAGGAGTTTTCATCATTCTGTTCGTCTGATTCATTCATGGTGCGTATAGAGATGACTGAAAAACAATATATTATTAATTTTTTTACCGTTCGGATTTTGATAAAATTTTGACACACACTAATTATACCAAGGACGAAAAGGCTCTGTTGGTTTTGAAAATCGATCCAGTGGTGGTGGGGGTATGCGCAGAAAACAAACCGTTTATTTACGCTTAGACTAACTTTCTCTCACTTCCAGAAATTTTTTCGCAGTTATTGAAAATTGGGGGCTGTAGGAGATTGTAAATGTTGCATTTATAGTAATATTTATTGCGAACCTATTTAACGTCTTATTCATACATACTGTTAATGTATGTATTTGCCTTGTAGTTTGAGATGTAGGACTAAATAATTTTACGATAATGGCGTATTCAAGTGGGCATATCTAACCACTCACTATCATTTGGCCTATTATTTTTTATTATTATACAGGGTGTTCCTTAATGATATGATTTTGGAGACAAAAAAATTGTGGGCTTGTTCCTTCTAGCTAGTCTGGATTCGTTGGTTCAATTGCATTTGAAGTATAGAGTCCACCCACCTGACATACATTTTTGGCAGATAGAAAAGATTTAAACTTTTCTTTATTTATTTTTTGTACATAATTTACTGAAGTAATAGGTACTAAAACAATAGCGCGACAAATTAACTACGCACATGTACAGGGGGTTCCTTAATGATCTGCGAATATTTAAGGGTGTGAATCTACATGGAAAATTAATGTTGGTTTGCTTTATAAACTATGGTCCAAAAATGTTTCCTTACAAAAATTCGGGGTGTTGAAGTTTTAGGAAAAAAATGGAAATTAATTAACATTTTCAGAACCGCTTCATATATTTCACTGGTATTTAGTATGTAGTGGAAGATAATAAAGTTGCATATTTTTCAATGCAAAAATAATTTTTAGCTTTAACAGTGGCGTGCGTACGAGTATTGACTTCGATATTTTTTAAGAAAAAATGGTACGCCAATGGTTTTTTGCCAAATAAAAATTGTTTTTAAATTCTGCGTTCAATTTGAAACAAATGATATTTCTGGAGTTGCTTTCCTTCGATGCGCCATTTTTGAGTAATAAAATAAAAACCGTTCTATTGTCTAACCTGCAAAATTATTATTAATTTAATTGGAAAAATTAAACACATTAGGGGTAAAGAACAACAACAACTGACAACATAAACATAACATTAAAACCAACGAAATGATTACAAAAATGGTTGAAAATAGCCCCCTTCACTTTGTATGCATGCTTCCGCCCTCCTCATGAAATTGCGCACTCGTTGAGATATCCCTGCAGTGTTTTTATTCTATCACAAGCTGCAACTATTATTTCTCTTAATTCCTCCACAGTGTTAATGGGACTTGTGTACACTAGTGTCTTAAGATAGCTATACAAAAATAAATCTAAACTCTTGAGGTCTGGGGACCTTGGTGCCCATTCTTGGGGCCCACCGCGGCCAATCCAACGATTTGGAAAAACAGTTTGTAAAGAATTACGAACCGCTACACTGAAATGCGCTGGTGCACCATCATGCATATACCACAAATTGTTTCTTATTACTAAGGGAACATCATCAAGCAGCAAAGGCAACTGTTGTTGAAGAAAATTGAGGTAAGTCTGTCCGTCAAGTCGTCTCGGCAAGAAGAATGGTCCAATAAAGTGGTTGCCAATAATTCCTGCCCATACGTTAACCAAGAATTGGTGTTGGAAATGTGTTTCGGTTACAGCATAGGGAATCAGAGAATTGCGGATTTTGTGTAATGTTTTGAAGATACCACTGACAAAAGGTCACACGCCTTGGAAAATCAATGGGAAGTAATGCCTGTACTTTTAAAATATGGTAAGGATATAACAAAAAAACCACTAAAATTCTCCAAATAATTTGATGGCCAATATTTAAGTGTCTAGCGATCTTCCTCGTACTCGTTTCAGGATGTTCTTCGACTTCGTGCAGCATTGCTTCCTCAATTTTAGGTGTTCTCACACTTAGAGGTCTAGCTTCAGATGTTCCTTTTCGGAAAGAACCAGTTCCCTCAAGACGACTATGAATATTAGAAAAGGTTCGACTATCTGGCAAAGCACGATCGGAATATCTCTGGTGACAAGGCCATATACGTAATGCATTTCCGCCATTTCTGCATTTGAATAATTCACCATTATTAACAAGATTATAAAAACTAAATAATGAAAAAATGCCACAGCGAACAGATTTGAATAACAGAGACTTTTCATATGTCAAAAGCCAGTGACATATTCCAGAGCAACTAGATATTTATTGCTAAATTGCATTCTTCAATTATTACATTAATTTTCTCGGACCATAGAACGGTTTTTATTTTTTTACTCAAAAATGGCGCATCGAAGGAAAGCAACTCCAGAGAGATAGTTTGTTTTAAATTGAACGGGGAATTCAAGAATAGTTGTTTTTGGCAAAAAAACCATTGGCGGACCATTTTTTTCTTAAAAAATATCGAAGCCAATACCCGTACGCACGCCACTGTTGAAGCTAAACATTATTTTTGCATTGAAAAATATGCACCTTTATTAACTTTCACTCCGTACTAAATATCAGTGAAATATCTGAAGCGGTTCTGAAAATATTAATTAATTACCATTTTTTTCCTAAAACTTCAACACCCCGAGTATTTGGAAAGAAACATTTTTGGACCATAGTATATAAAGCAAACCGACATTAATTTTCCATATAGATTCACACCTTTAAATATTCGCAGATCATTAAGGAACACCCTGTACATGTGCGTAGTTAATTTGTCGCGCTATTGCTTTAGTACCTACTACTTCAGTAAATTATGTACAAAAAATAAATAAAGAAAAGTTTAAATCTTTTCGATCTGCCAAAAATGTATGACAAGTAGGTGGACTCTATACTTCAAATGCAATTGAACCAACGAATCCAGACTAGCTAGAAGGAGCAAGCCCACAATTTGTATGGCTCCAAAATCTCAGTTTGTTGTCAGGATGAAAGTACATACTACAAATGGACTTGGCATAAGTTAATTTTTTGACAGTTCAGTCATTAAATTCGTATTTCTAGTATTATTTTATTACCTTATAATTATTGTGTTAAACGATTACAAGACATCGTACTTCTTGTATGATTATTGTTGATGCAATTTTCCACTTTGGAAGGTAGTGGTAGTCAAATGATTTAAGAGCGTGCACTAAAAACTATGCAATTTTGTCGAAAAACAGTGCAATGTAAACATATAGACTTGGCTCCTTCTAATCTACTTGAATTTGTTGAAAAAACTGATGGATTTGGAACGGCGTTCGGTTTGTAAATAGAGTGAAGATAATCTAATTGATGACAGAATTGCATGCGATGTACACAGTCAGCATGGTTGTCGCCATTTTTTTCTATAGACGAAAATCATCAATCATCAATTCCTTCCGCGCGATAGAAAGGCATTGTATACTAATGACAAAAAACGATATCAAGTACAAACTGTAAAGCTATTCTCTACCATTTCCAATTTGTAGGCCACAGATAGTCTGTTCTAGTTTAATACTTCGAAAAAATTGGTTGTTATTGAAAGAAGATTTTTCCTTAAAGGGTACTATAAAATTGCGAAAAAATGTTATTTGCGCATAAAAGCCATTTATCTTCAAACAAGCCTTTTTAGCGTTACATAAAAAATATTCCTTGAAAGTTGTGTTGGGTAGCATAACTGCCTAGTAGAAGGAAATTCCTGGCAAAACAGAACTACCTTCAATGAACATATAATTATTATTTTACAATAATGGCTTCCGTAAGAATGCAGAAAAAGTGCAACTAGTCTTCACATACATATATTTAGGTATACGTCTTTGCTCACAGTCATTCAAAGATTAAGATTCCTAAACATTTGCCGTTTATGTCTAAGAATACCATTAATCATGTATTAAAATTTCAATTTTATACTGGTATGTGTTACGTAACGTTAAACTTTCCCATTTTATTTTTAGTATGTAGCATATATCACTATTAGAAATGTATTGTCTTTAATAGGTTATTACATTCGCTATAATATACATTTTGAAGATAAAAATAAAGGTTATCATGTATAAGCTGCCATTTAAAGTCTTTGATAATAACGTTACAGGAATTACTTCATTTTATTTCAGACATGCACAGGAGAAAAAAATCAAAAAAATGCCGCCCAACGTGGGGCTCGAACCCACGACCCTGAGATTAAGAGTCTCATGCTCTACCGACTGAGCTAGCCGGGCTTGGATATTCTGTTCCTAATTCACCAAAAATTCGTACCGCGGTTATCTAATTTCTGCCTCGAACACACAAAAATACACCAGTATCTCTCTCGTTGTCAGCTATGGTTAAATCGAAACGTATTAGTAGCGTTCATCAAAACAACATTCGATGACCGCGCATCCTCCGAAGAATTGTACGTAAAACGTTCTTAAAAGTCCTGTGTATTTCTGTGAGTTATGTTTAATCGCGAGACATGTTATAGCCAGTTATTTCAAAACACTTCACGTTAACCCACTTTAAGGTGTACGTATGAACGTCAGTACTTTGATTGAGTTGCTCTAACGCGCTCAAATGTAGACTGAATTTACTTTTTTGATTAGGTACTTATTTCATGATCAAGATCTGGAGAAATTTATTTGTTGAATTTTGTAATTTTGTGAATATTTCGATTATTCCAAATGAGTTTTTTGACTACGAACAGACCTACACTCAAAATTGATTGCGAATACAAAAGGTATTGAGACAGATACAGGGTGTTTCAGTTTATTGTTGCATAACTTTAAGATTCGATAGAACTTTTAAAATTAATGCATAAAGTCTATATAAACATGAGTCGAAAAATGCGTTTCTTCCGAAATACAGGGTGTTTAAATTTACTTTCTAAAATAGTTTTTTTAAATATTTCGAGCAATATTATAACAGTGAAAATTGGTATACAAAGGTTTTTTGGTACGACAAAATGAACCATGGGCATAGTTTTACTGTAGCCGCTAGAGGGCGCTCTCTACTGTACCTGTAGTGTATTGAAATGACCGAAATTTTTTTTAGTGCAATTTTTTGCTTTTTGAATAAAAAACTGATTCTTCGCATTTTTCGACATAAAAAAGCTCTCCTGTGAGTTTTCGTTATAGTTAGCCGTTTTTGAGATATTTTTAATTATTTATGGGAAAACAATTTTTTTTTAAATTTTCGATTTGGGCATTAAAAGTAATTAAGATGATCGTTTAGATTGTGTTTTTAAACACAGCAATAATTCCTAACTCCAAATAAACACAAAAAAACAGAATATTAATTTGTACAATTTTCCAATATGATTTTTAACAAATTAAATTAATAATTTACAACTAAAATGCTATTGGATAGTTAGGACAAACAAACAAAATCTAAAGTAGTTGCTCGAAATGTAAACCCAATTGTTCAATACACAATTCACATCTACGAATGATCGAACGTGGTATAGCATTATTCAAATAAGGCCTTATTTCATCACATGCATTCCTGATTCTGTCTATTAGCATATCTCTTGTGGTTACGGGAGTCTGGTACACTTTTTCTTTTAGAAATTCCCACACAACGAAATCTAATGGATTTAGGTCAGGGGATCGTGGAGGCCAGGCGACTGGTCCCCCACGACCGATCCATCTTTCTGGATAATTTTCGTCCAGCCAGTTTCTAACTATTCTCGAATAATGAGCTGGACAACCATCAAGCTGGAATCAGGCCAATCTTCTTAAATCTAACATAACATCATCCCACATATTTGCATGTTCAGCCTTTAAAAATTCCAAGAAGGTCGCAGCATTTAACCTTGCAGGCAAAAGGTAGGGTCCAAATAGTCGATTACGGTAGATACCAATCCACACGTTCACACTAAATTCATGCTGAAAATTTCTTTCCCGAACTGCATGCGGATTTTCATGCGACCAAATATGTTGATTATGAAAATTTACCACTCCACGTCTAGGGAAGCATGACTCATCGGTCCATAAAACGTTACTTAAAAACTCCCTATTATTATCAGTTCTATCAAGAATCCACTGACAAAATGTGATTCTTCGTTCTCCGTCCCCTGGCTGTAGTCCTTGCACATGGTAAGGACGTCTATGGTCATTTCTAAGAACACGGTGACCATGGCTTGTTAAAATTCTCAAGGCACCAGAAACTCTCCTAACGTGGTCAGATATCTATCAAACTCACGCAGAATCATACGGGTAAATCTGCGCTGACGAACATTTATGTTTTGATGCCTTTGGAGATTTCCAAAACCATTTCCAATTATTTGCCGATGCACTCTTACAAATACTGAGCGAGTTGGATGTCGTCTGTTTGGAAATCTTCGTGCGTATTCTCTGGCTGCTTCTGCTGCGTTTCCATTTACAAAGCCATACACAAAATGAATATCCGCTAACGCTTGATTGGAGAATAAAAATGACATTTTTATAAAACTTACAAAAAAACAGGTAAAAGAAACTAAATTTCGTGCATTCACAATTGCAAAAAAACGTTTCAGGTTTCAACAGACAACAAAACTAACCGTCAACTAATTGTCGTTTAACCTTATTCTGCTTTCAATTTCAAAGATATTTGCAGGCACAGCCTACTTCTAAAAGCTATAGAGATACTGACTTACAAAACAACAGGTAAAAGAAACTAAATTTCGTGCATTCACAATTGCAAAAAAACGTTTCAGGTTTCAACAGACAACAAAACTAACTGTCAACTAATTGTCGTTTAACCTTATTCTGCTTTCAATTTCAAAGATATCTGCAGGCACAGCCTACTTCTAAAAACTATAGAGATACTGACTTTTAAACGTTATTTTATCATAAATAATTAAAAATGCATCGAACCCTAAAAATCGAAATATCTCAAAAACGGCTAACTATAACGAAAATTCACAAGAGAGCTTTTTTATATTGAAAAGTGCGAAGAATCAGTTTTTTTATTCAAAAAGCAAAAAATTGCACTAAGAAAAAATTTTCGGTCATTTTAATACACTACAGGTACAGCATAGAGCGCCCTCTAGTGGCTACAGTAAAACTATGCCCATGGTTCGTTTTGTCGTACCAAAAAACCCTTGTATACCAATTTTCACTGTTATACATCAAATATTGTTCGAAATATTTAAAAAAACTATTTTAGAAAGTAAATTTAAACACCCTGTATTTCGGAAGCCACGCATTTTTTGACCCATGTTTATATGGACTTTATGCATTAATTTTAAAAGTTCTATCGAATCTTGAAGTTATGCAACAATAAACTGAAACACCCTGTAGATAGATAAAGGTCTGTTGTAGAGGTGCCAGATACTTTTTGTTAATCTGACTATTGAACTGCCTTGAACTGGAAAAAGCTTTTTCTGGCAGATAGTTCCAAAAGTCAGTAATCGCTGAATCGATTTTTGTAGTTCCTGTGGAGGAACATATTGTGTGGTCCTGCTAGAATTATAGTGAAGTCTTCAATAGATGATTTATGCGCCTCTGCATGTATATACCTCATTCTCAAAAAACATATACAATAAACCAATCAAATAGCCCCTCCAGCACGCAGTACGCGCTCTTACATCTAAACAAGGAAGCAGGAGTAGACAACCAGGCAGCAGGCAGAGCGTTTATTAAGAGTCCGAGTACAACATCAGTTCCTGCTATAGCACAAGAATTAGTTTATCTGCAGCAATAAGTAATGACGTAAATTCTCATGTTGTACAAGCTAGCGTAGCAACGTAACATCTAAGAAGGCCCTTCGGCCGTCACGGCACAGCGGCACTTTTATATCGTGCCTCTTTTGTTTTATTAAAATTGCCCTCACGCTCATGTGTCTCTAGATCTATCGCTTAGAATATCTAAGAGGTTCCAGTAATAAAGCCATTAGAGGCGCCTCTCAGTACCATAGGCGAACGAAAAGGGGCAGATTAGAATAGTTTCCACAAAAATAAGTGACATGTCATCAGCTTTGACTACAGCAGTGCTACATATATTTTTGTCCCTACTAAACTGAGAAATCGCAATTACTTATCGCATTCCTCTAAGGAGAAATTATAATTATTTCCTTAAGTAAATAATAATGAAGAAAATCCTAAATAAATAATGAATGTGTGCATCTCTGTGGAGCTTCTTTCAGTTGTCGCTGATTTTAAGCCATTGATTAAAGATTCTGCTTGAAGATATCTAACCTTATGCTGTATTCCCGCGTCCAAAATCTCAGACAAAATGAGATACCGTAGCGTCATCTTGAGAATTTTTTCTAGCTGATTCATTATTTAGTACATATACTTTGAAAAGATTAGTATCTCATAGATGGCATTGCAGCCACGTATGTGCTTGTTCATCCTCATACATAGAGGGTCATCTATCGGACATCATCTATCAATCATTTGCTAGATTCTTCATCAATTTTTAAATATTACTAATAATTATTATAATTATTGCTTACTACAAGCATTGATTAACGTACTCCAGGTGGAATATAGAGTCGTCTGTTTAGTAACTGAAATTATTGATGCTTATTATATTTATATATGACATTATTTTGACAAAGTGAAAGCTATTTGACGAATTTGATAAAAGAATTATGTACCATCGTATATAGCATTTTCTATCTTTGCGACAAGATTATTATAAAAAAGGTATATAATGTCATAAAATCTGTAAAATGCCATCTTGAGCTGTAGGTACCCTCTGATGTGGCCCCGGTTCATTCCATGCCTACTACCAGTGAGCCTGACGTGGATGTTAGCTAGTTCAAATATCGTCTTTTATATGAAAACCTACTTGCTTTCAAAAAACCTGCATAATGTCATGTAAATCGATATAATGGACTTTTTAAGTGGTCCAAAAGTCAATAGATTTTTGTCTAAATGGCTTTATAGTTTACAACTTTTAAGTGCTTTATATCGACCACAATCACCATAATTTTACTAATTTTTATAATCTAATCTAAAACGTTTTTAAATTGGGTAATTAACAAATAAATGGCATTAAGTTTTTCCAAGTTAAGCCAAAAATTTGTAGTCAGTAAGTAAGTTTCATTAAGTTAAATATTTAAAACACACATGACAACAGCGCGTCGGCATTTCATCACTCTTATCGAACCGGCAATCGATCGCAAACGGTAACAGTGGTTAGTTATCGGTTATCGGGCGTGTTGTTTACAAGTTTCTCGAATCAAGAGTTCGCCGACATGTTGTTAGTTTACGGTGAAGCTCGTCAGAATTCAAATCTTGCAGCTCAAATTTATCGCGAGAGCTTTCGCCAACGAGTACACCCGGACAGAAGGACATTTGTGCAAGTGTACCAAAGACTTCGAGATACAGGAACTGTTCGGCCCACTAATATTCGCAATCGTGAAAGACAGGTTACTGTGGAAATCAATGCAGACATCAGCACTCGGGAAATAGGCCGCCGCGTAGGACTATCGCATACCATAGTCCATAGAATCCTACGAGAAGATTTGCTTTATCCCCACCATGTACAACGAGTGCAGACCTTGTTACCAGAAGACTATCTTCGCAGAATAATATACTGTCAGTGGTTTTTGCACAAAAACATTGAAAATCCGGATTTTTTTAAAAACATTCTATCTACGGAACTTACTTTTACGCTCCTGATGCTGGAAATTAGCCAGCAAGGTCTCCTTGCCTCAATGCGATGGATTTCTGATATTGGGGAGAACTTAAAGGTATGGTTTATGGGGCCGGTCCAATAACAATTGAAGCACAACATCGCGAAAAAAAATTTAATTCGGCTGAAATAATAAATGGACAACTTCGAGGACCTAGAATAAGAAGAAACTGGGTTCGTCGTAATTAAGCGTGTGTGGAAAATATAGAACGACATTTTGAACACCTTCTTTAAATACAAAATGTGCAGTGTCGATTTTAAAAAGAAAAACAATGTATGTATCAAAATCGTGTTTCCTATTTATAAGTGGTTTTTTTTAATACGTTCAACAAACTTTCACACACCAAGTGAAGCGCTGATACAGTTAGTGGTAAGTCCGTTTTTTTAATTGTTTGCATTTTACGAGTACATTATCAAATAATGAAATAACACCTAAGAGCCAAAAATAACAAACTCCATCTTTATTTACACTGCGTTCCGTCGTAATTTGTGTCTGGCATTGCGGCGTTGTCAGATTTTATTTTACTTTAAAGTCGCTTTTCTCTAAAAAAATTCCGTTTTGACCTCCATTTATATGAAACTCTCTGCTTCTTTTAAACCCCTCTATCACCCATTTAAACAATGATGTTTACACCCTGTATATCTTGAAGTCGAATCAAACTAAATGTAGAGTATATCATAATAAGAAAAAAATCCTCGATAGAGATACTTTTCCACCAAGGTATGTCATATGCAAAATAAAGATAAAATCTGTTTCTCTTTGCAGGCTAAGAGGTCACCTACGTAGACGGTAAGTCGTCAGCAACATCATCCTTTTTTCGATTTTACCTATTTACGTATATTCTCGTAGGGCACTGCGTAAGTATTGTTATATGAAAGACTTTTTACTGTTTTTCACATTAATCATATTATACTTCGTATGCGAGAACCGAGAAACTTCTGCTTCTAAATAGACTGACAGTTTGTCTTCCAGCTCGTCGTCGGATTGGCTTTTATCTCAAAGTGAAAATGTCTCCAAGTAGATTGACTCTGTAGTTACCACGCCTTCGAAACAACTTACTGGAAAATTTTCCAGCTAGTGCAATAGCATCAAAAAGACGTAATTCTTATCGGAAGCATTGATGCTCTATTTGGGCTTTTCATGAAAAAATTTTTCCTCGATTGCAGCAATGACCGTGTCCGTACATGGAAGCCTAATTTCTTTGGGGCAACAATGCTTGATAACTGATTATAATAGCTGTTGATCCGTACCTAAATACTATATAATAATAATAGTTAGCACTTATTGTCCAGCAGTGACCTTTCGAGGACGAATAAATGACCAAAACAAAGTAACAGTCTGCGACAGTGTGTGGAGGAAAAGAATCATTTTAAGTGCTGATAGACTTTACTAATTACTGCATTAAGAGTGTTTTAAATTTGACCCTCACTATTGGGACCTCAGACACGAAGTCGCTTAAGCGGGAGCTAATGGTAGGTCAGATAACTAACAAAATGCGGCTTAGAAAAATTAGAAAGATGGAAAAAACTGAATTTTCCCAAAATCGTTTTAATTGTTTCTTGGCTTTATTTGTAGTGGAATTTCGTAATTAATTGCACATTAACATTGCCACTTTTTCTTATGTACAAGACGGCTTAATTAGAATTTCAATACAACTTCACGTCTCCTTCCTCCAGCTTCAACTTTATTATTTTCTTAAGGATGCCACATTGGATTTTTGCACAGATGAATAGTTTTTAACTCGGATTCCAAAAATGTATCATACATTGACATCGGCAAAGCTTAGTTATTTACAAAACAGAATCTCCTAGGTAGGCATTGAAATTAGAAAGGCACACTAGGTTTATTCCAAAATAATTTTTATATTTTCCTGTCTTTATTTGAGTTGGGATCTCAAAATTGATTGCATGTTATAGCAAGGAAATGGCCCACTTATTCTCCTCTGCAATTCGAGGTTTCTTCTTTCGACTTCAAATTGCTTCCGGAGAAGAAACCTCGAATTGTAAAGGAGAATAAGTGCAACGACAACATGCAGTTTATTTTGAATTCCCAATTCAAAGTCAGGGAAAAATGATTTCGAAATAAATCTAGTATGCGAAACAAGTTACTGTTTGATAATTTCTTACCTAGGAAATTCTGTTTTTCCTTTTTTGAGATAATTAAGGTTTGACAATATCAATGTATGACCTATTATCATTTCTTAATCATAATTAAAAACTCTATTTACCTGTGTAAAAATATTATATAAATAAAGTTGAATGCTGGAGGACAAGAGACGAAAAGTCTAAGTATGAGATCTTCTAGCAAGCAAGGAAACAAATAAAACGGTTTTGGGGAAAACTCGATTATTTTCGCGTCTCTTCGGAAGTATTTTGAAGCTTTCTAAGCGGTACTTTATTAGTTACCTAAATAAACAAAGAAATTGAAGGAACCTCCTTTAAACCTTCTCAGTTTCGTTTATTTAAATTTGGTAACTCGGGCTCTGTATAACACTATACAGTGTGTCCGCAAAGTTGGGGTTTTCCTTTACACGACGTGTAGATCTTGAAAACATAAGCAATTTTTCTTAGTACCATATACAACAATGTCTTAGGAACCGAGATAAAGGGCTCTGCAACATCAACAATATCTGAATACCGTCCTGTAGCCGCGACATCCCCGAGTGGTACTAGGACACTAGCTCAACCCGACGACAGAACTGGGTCGGGGTCAGTGTGTCAGGTCAGTATGCAACCTTCAACCGACGGTTACGGTCACGCCGGTAGAGGTAATCGCGTAGACGAGAATCCCTCAACAAGCACTAGAGACCTGGCTAGAGAAGTGCAAATATCAAAAACTAAAGTGTGGCAAACGCTGCGTGAAGAGGGGCTGCATGCGTTTCACGTCCAACGTGTACAAGCCCTTCAACCTGATGATTTTCCAGCAAGAGTGCGGTTTTGTGAGTGGTTGTTACATCAACATGACAATAATCCGGACTTTTTTGAAGTGCATATTGGTGACAGACGAATCTCATTCACGCGTAATGGGGTGAATAACTTTCGCAACACTCATGTTTGGTCAGTAGAAAATCCGCACGCTGTCCGTCGGGCACATTTTCAACAAACATTTTCGGTGATTGTTTGGGCTGGCATGGTGCGTCTGCTCGGTAGCGCATCAGATGATTTCATTTTCTGTTGGAGCGGTATGATTTCGGGCAGAGACGTACTTAGCCCTTCTCGTCAACTGGAGAGTGAGTACTTTTTCCTTTATTTTTTTTTACTTGGTCGCCCTCGTTTCACTACACATTACCTTTGTTATTTCAAGGGTAGTTGTTTCTGAAACGGAAAACCCCAACTTTGCGGACACCCTGTATATACTATGTAAATTTTACCTAAACTAAATCATGTAACCTTATCAAATTGTACTCCAAGCATAATGGTTCCAACGTTTTACCCCTGAAAGATTTTTCACAAATGTCATAAAATGAAGTTTTTCTGCCATTTTTCTAAGCTTCTTGGCTATTCTCGTAGTAGTAACTTTCTCTAAAAATTTATTCTAATCCGAACAGTACTTTCCAAGAATTGGCAGACAGACCGACAGACAGTCATATCATCAGTCAGACAAACATGTACATGTTATATATCATCAAAAAACATCATATCTTATTTTCGGATTTTCTCGCGATTGTAGTACTTTCTCACCAGTAGGCGTGGGAAGTAAAAAACGACAAATTGGATGATCCATCACTTGGATTTGTCGATGCAGCGGCGATCGAAGCTTTAGATTTTTCAGTGTTGCACATAGTTGTGGCAAACAACCCTCTATGTACTGTGTTGCTGTGAATGTCTCTACCAAATACAATCTTTGTCACTAAAGCTGATTTTCCAAAAAAAGGTACGTCCATTATGTTTGCAATCGACCGCGGCATTTTTACATAAAGCGATTAATGCTCATTTTTCAGAAGACCAACCTATGTACGTCTATGGCTGGGAATACAGCTGTGGCATCCCATGGCAGATTTCGCGATAGTTTAAATAAACAGTCAGTCGCGTTTTCGAATTAAAAAAAATCGTGCCGCCTTAAATGTATGATTTGCCGATGGGTATCTCAAAGCACTGGCACTGCCTGCCGTGCTGAAACTGTATTTTGCGTTGCAGATCCTGCTACACGGAAGTGCACCTGAAGGAAATTACAGCACAACACTTTGAATGATAGGCAGTCTCACAAGTGCAATTTTTAAGAGATTGCGCTAGATAATCAGGTGATGACTGTATTTGGATTTCTGATTTTCAAACAAATCACGATTTAGTTTCACATCTTAAATGTTATCTAATGTCTTACGAAAAGCATATTCTATAGTTTTTTGGATCTCTGAAAACATTTCAAAAATGTGTGGTCCGACGGAACTATCCAAGGGGTCGTACTCTAATTGCAAACAAATATCTACTAAATTTCAGGTTACGTAAAGAATTATGTCAATCCTTGGTCATATCTGTAATATAGTATAGTATCCATGTTTAGACAGCTTTACAAAAAATCTAACTTAAATCATTAAAAATAATTGTGTTCATTTTATTTATGGATCCCAGTTAATAATAATATTAATTGGTTGAAAATAAATTATTTGGTTAAATATCACTAGGTACTCAGTTTTCATTCATAAATTATCACTTACGTTTACATCGCCTTGCTTGCGAAAAAAATTCATTTAACAATGATAAATGATACAGGGTGTAAACGTTATGATAGTCATTATTTAAATGGGTGATAGAGGGGGTTAAAAAAGCAAAAAGTTTCATATAACATGGACGTCAAAACGGCATTTTTTTAGAGAAAAGCGACTTTAAAGTAAAATAAAATCTGACAACGCCGCAATGCCAGACGCAAATTACGAAGGAACGCAGTGTAAATAGAGATGGGGTTTGTTATTTTTGGCTATTAGGTATTATCATTATTTGATAATGTACTCGTAAAATGCAAAAAAGAACGGACTTACCACTAACTGCTTCAGTGCTTCACCTGATGTGTGAAAGTTTATTGAACGTATTAAAAAATCTACTTATAAATAGATAGATAGATAGATAGATAGATAGACAGACAGTTTATTGTCCTATTAGATCATGTTACATGATATAAGACTTGTCAATATCAATTTGAGGGTCATATATGCGTTTGAGCAAATATGCCAGAAAAATACTTATAATTATAAAATAAATAAGGACATTACAATTACAAAACATTTTAAAAGGTTAAATCACATTATAGGTACAGATACAGTGCAAGAATCGTAATGTGTAAAAGTATATATATATACAGCGACTTTTTTTATCACAAAAAATGTTCGTCTAGCCGGTAAAAATCATTGAAGCTGATACAAAGAAAAGAAAAGCGGTAGGAGAATCTGTTAGAAATGCATAATATATAAACACAATCAACATCGAGCAGTGAGGACAAATGGTTAAAAGCTTAAAAAGAAAACATACATACTTTCGTTAAAACTCGAATAAAAAGTGAAATTAAAATACATTTACTCCACGATAACATAGGGAACACAGTTTTGATACACACATTGTTTTTCTTCTTAAAACCTACACTGCACTTTTTTGTATTTAAAGAAGGTGTTCAAACTGTCGTCCTCCACTTTCCACACAAGCTTCATTACGACGAACCCAGTTTCTTCTAACTCTAGGTCCTCGAAGTTGTCCATTTATTATTTTAGCCGCATTAAACATTTTTTCGCGCAGTTTTGCTTCAGTTGTTATTGGACCAGCCCCATAAACCATCCCTTTAAGTTCTCCCCAATACCAGAAATCCATTGGATTGAGGTCATGAGACCTTGCTGGCCATTTTCGAGGATCAGGAACATTTCGACCGATCCAGCGATTTGGATAATGTTCATTCAAATACGGAATGACTCCTCTAAAAATGTGTGGTGGTTCCCCGTCATGAAGAAACCACAAATTCTGTTTTCGTTGTAATGGCATGTTATCTAAGGTCTGTTCCAAAAGTTCTGGTAGGTTATTGGCTAGAAAGCTAAGGTATCCTTCTCCTTTGGGGTTAACTACCTGATCGTCAAGAATACCCGCCCAAATATTTATTTCAAAACGTTGTTGGAGATGACCTTGACGAATAGTATGAGGATTTTCTTGGGCCCACGTGTGAGTATTATGGAAATTTAATATCCAGTCTCGCGTAAAAGTACATTCGTCCGTCGCTAGAACGTTTTTAAAAAAATCCGGATTTTCAAAGTTTTTGTGCAAAAACCACTGACAGTTTGCGAGGATAGTCTTCTGGTAATAGGGCCTGCACTCGTTGTATATGGTAGGGATAAAGCAAATTTTCTCATATGATTCTATGGACTATGGTATGCGATAGTCCTACGCGGCGGCCTAATTCCCGAGTGCTGATATCTGCATTGATTTCCACGATATTTAAAATTTGTTCCTCCTGCTCTACAGTAACCTGTCTTTCACTTCCTGTATCTCTAAGTCTTTGGTACACTTGCATAAATGTCCTTCTGTCTGGGTGTACCCGTTGGCGAAATCTGTCGCGATAAATTTGAGCTGCAAGGTTTGAATTCTTACTAGCTTCACCATAAACTAACAACATGTCGGCGGACTCGTGATTCGAGAACATTGTAAATAAACACTACGACATACGCGAACAATACCTAACCACTGTTACGTTTGCGATGGATTGTCGGATCGATAAGAGTGATGAATGACCGACGCGCTGTTGTCATGTGTGTTTTAAATATTTAATTTAATGAAACTTATTTACCTACTGGCTACAAATTTTGGATTAACTTAGAAAAACTTAATGCCATTTATTTGTTAATTACCCAATTTAAAAACGTTTTAGATTACATTATAAAAATTAGTAAGATTGTGATGATTATGGTCGATATCAAGCACTTAAAGCTGTGAACTATAAAGCCATTTAGACAAAAATCTATTGACTTTTGGACCATGGGTCATATGAACTCTTTGACTTGTTTTGAACCCCTATAACTCATTTCAATAATGACTACCATAACGTTTACACCCTGTATATAATAATTATTCTAGGCCCCTTGGAGATAAAATTATCAGTACACCTCAGTATTCAACTCCTATTTCAATGCAGTTTCTCCTACAATGTTTCCACCATATACAGGGTGATTAACAAGTCGTGAATAAAAATGAAACATCATACTCAGAACCGCATTTTAAGGGGGCCTTCTATGTAACATTTTTCCTCGATGGCTTCATTGAAAAGATACGGGGTGTCGAAATTTCAAAAATAAAAAACAATTTTTCTTAATATCATCAAAACCGTCAACTGGAATGAACTAAAATTTGGTAAGTGGATTTACCCGAGTATTGTCCACATTCGATAGTCCTTACTTAAAATTATAGTGGAATTATTTTCCATATAATAATAGTACGCCACTGTTTTTTTCGAAAGGCGCGATTTTCCGAATTTTACCTTCAATTTGCTACAAGTAATTACTCGTGTGTTTTTTCCTAGAGAGCATTGTATTCATTAAAAAAAAAGAAACGAGTTTCAACATCAAAGCTTTAATTCAAGAAAATGTTCGAAAATACTGCTATTCTGACGTATACTCGGAAGTGCGGCATCTTTTTAATAAATAAAAACGTATTTCTGCAAAATTTGTTGTGGCTTGAATTTGATGAAACGCATTATACACATATATTCTTGCTTGTAACTGATCAACAATATTAATTTGTTCAGCATACACTGGTTGTTTAAAAGCGCCCCACAATACTAAATCCAGGCGGTTCAAATCTGGAGACCTCGCAGGCCATGCGGTTATGTCGTGACAAACATGCGGTGGGGCACCGTCGTGCTGATACCTACCACTTTCGAACTCTTGCCGCTAACGGAACAACATCTAATAAATTTTCTATGTAATTATCTACAATAACTAAGTATGAGTTTTCATTTAGACGTTGTTGGCCATTGAAAATGCCGCACCAGGCATTTCTAGAAAATAGTGTTGAAACGATTGGATTCTCACTGAACGGAAATTTTCGAACGACCAAATATGTTCATTAATGAGAATTAAAGGTTCCACTCCAAATTAAAAAGCGATTCATCTGATTTAAACGAGTAAGGTTAGCCAACCTAAATCAACGGAATATTCCCTGTTACATCCCTAACCTATAGTTTTGATATTAGTTTTTAATCCTTCAGAACAGATGGTTTTAATATCCAAAAACTAGTTTCAATCGCCGACGATCCAACAACTAAACACGATCAAACGTATATCTGTAAACTATTGAATATAACCACACATTTGCATACATTGGTAACTTGCATGAAGAATTCGGCCGATTGATTTTCATGTAAAACCCAGCAGTTGCAAGAAGATGGCAGGAAGGATCATCTGCTTTGTCAGCGCGCATGCGTCTGATCAACATTTCTCTCACTCATATGACTGCAAAACAGGTGTAGGCAGCGTCGTAGGAATACTTCAAAGTCATTAAAAAATGTCGCCCAACGTGGGGCTCGAACCCACGACCCTGAGATTAAGAGTCTCATGCTCTACCGACTGAGCTAGCCGGGCTTGGTGCCAAGAAAGTTCGTGAAAAATAAACATTTTTCAGATGTACAAGTGTATCTACATAGATATAGCATGTTATCTAATTTTAAATTCGGATGCACGAGTTCGCAGATGAAAAGTTATTAATATCATGTATATGAAGTCTGTTATAGTAGTAATCATATTAGCAAATTCCCGCGAAATAATTGTAAAGTCTGATGGTTTTATTGGTGCAAGTTGTTCAAGGGGGTATTTAAATGATGGACGCATAAAATGGGTACACCAATTTTTGTGGGGAAAACTTTTTATTCTACAACAAAGAATGAGAGAACGTGTTCTTTGGGTTTCAATTGAAAGTGTTGACAGGAACGTAAAAACTTTTCTTATAAGATTCTTTCTTCTAGGTATTTATGAGACCTTCAAGAGGAAACCACACGTAAAAAGATCCGAGTAATAGCAAAAATATTATAGCCGAAAAATGAGGCAAAAAGCATTTTACGCAACTACTTGAAATTCTACAAATCGGTAGGGTTCATACTTCTAAATAACAACAAATTTTATTTTTTATTTATCCCAAAACACCTGTTTTCCGGCCATCACTACTAGTTTATTGAAAAATATACACGGTTCGTTCAAAGAGCATTTAATAGTAAAATACGCGTGTTTACCTTGCCGATATGAATCACAAACTATTCCGAAAGATAAATGTTATTTTTATGCGAAAAATAAAGGTTACGTTTTTTCTTCTAAACAAATTAAAATTTCGTTTTTGTGAGAAATTGAACAAATGCGCTACGACATTCGAAAAACATACGTTACTATACGCAATTTAGAACAAAGTGGATATGTCTCTCATCTTTTGTTGCGAATTACTCACAAATTCGAAAAGTTTGAATTTGTTTAGAAGAAAAAACGTAACCCATCCTTTTTTTGCGTAAAAACAACATTTGTCTTCCGGAATGGTTTGCAATTCATATCGGCAAGGTAAACTAGTGTATTTGCTATAAAATGCCCTTTGAACTAACCCTGTATATTGCTCAATAAACTAGTAGTGATGGCCGGAAAACAGGTATTTTGGCATAAACAATTAAATATTCTCAAAAACTACTTCACCAGTCTACTCCAATTTTGTTGTGGTCATTTAGAAGTACGAATCCTACGAATTTGAAAAATTTCAAATAGGTATCTGGGGGAAACCTACAAGTGCAAAAACCTGCGTTCGCCTTGGTTTTCGACTATAACTTTTTTGCTGTTAGTCCGATCTTATTACGTGTGGCCTCATTTTGTAGATTCTGATAAATACCTAAAAACATTATATGATGAGTTTTTCTGTTCCTGACAACATTTTCGACTGACTCCCAAAAAACACGTTTTCTCATTCTTTGTTGTCGAATAAAAAGTTTTCCCACAAGAACTGGTGTACCCATTTTATGCGTCCATGTTTTGAATATCCCCTTGAACAACTTTCGACAACAACAATTCGACCAATTATTTCGCAAACCAGGAGTATTTTCGTCTAGCATGATTAGACTATAGATATTTTTGTTCAGATAGTGGGCATTCAATGAAAAAATATACTTCTCTATAATTCGTTAAGTATCATAGTTTTCTTTGAAAATGTGGGGCAAAGTGTATATTCAAGGCACATTGATGTGAAGGCAAGCGAGGAGAAAAGAAGAGAAGCACTTCTTCTGAGTTCCTTTTCACAAGTATGAGTGTAGCTCGATTTTAGTTAACACAGAAAATCTGCATGTCGCAGTTAATCGAAAGCCTTTGAACCATCAAAAATAAAAACGCATTTTTCAGCAGCTAAAATCAACAAAAAACATTTTATTATATAAATTTAAGAGATAATAACAATGGGCCTTATTAACTCCCGGGGGGTAATAAGGCCACTTTTCAATTTATTACAACATTTCTTATGTTACGATTCAAATAATATATCCTAAATCACACTTTGGATTGGGAACTTTGGAAGTAGATTCGTTTAGAAATATTGTACTTGAACGACTAAGAGGTTCGACTGAATACAAATAAATAGTCCATCAATATAGATCCTAGTTTACCTAATGATAACGATACTTATGCATCACAGTTTTGACAATAAAACAATTCCTTATCAATTTTGGTCAACCTTACGCATTCTTCGTGGTACCATATGTGACATTTTCCTTGCAAGCACAGCAAAACCAAGATTCTTCTGACGGAACCTTGCTTCTTTTTCTTTCATCACTATGAGATCGTTGTTGGTTTCCATCTTTAGTTTTCTTTTCTGATATTTTTTTGGTCTTTCTTTTGTAATTTTTCAGTGTTGTTTTCTTTGTCTTCTCGTTTTCATTCAATGCTTCTCGTTCTTTGAATAGGTCTTTGGTAATTCGTTGGCCTTTCTAATTAATAGCTTTTCTCCTAGGCTTATTTTTTGTTACAGCATAGTTCGGAGTTGGCAATAGCTCTTGAAAAGAAGACCTTAATTTATTAGCTTTGAAGTTAACTAAAGGTATGTTGTCATCAGAACTGAAACTAACGCTGTCTTTGATTTTTCCTTTAGAATAATATATATATATATATTTTTTTGAGACGTGGTCATTGTCGTCTAGACCAGTTAGGTGAAAAATTAAAGCTTCCGCCTTTTGTTGGGTACTTCGACAAAATTTGAGCAAAGAGGACTCTTTATACTTTTTTTAATTCTCTCTAGCTTTCAATGGACTTTGCCATCATCATCAGGAGCTGCAATTACATTGATAACAGTAGCAACAATAGTGTAAAATGAATTTAAATTGACTTAACTTACAGTAGTATGTGAGGATGTTGCTAATTGTTGTTTACGTTCAGGATGAGGGAAACACCCAGTAACATGGTGAAAGCTGGATAGATGGTACAATGGTCAAAATTATATAAAATACACACAAATGTGTGACAAGAACAAGTTAAAAACAGATTAAAAATTTTTAGAACATGAAAGCATTACATCGTGAAGCCACTTGATGATTGCACAAAATGGTGGTCATGGAATAATAAGTGAGATGAACCCTTTGACAGAAGGCCGAAGGTTGTCAATGTCTGTGTAGAAAGATGGAACGAATTGTGGGCGTGTGCCACGTTGCCACATCACTTCAGATGATGTAATTTTCAGAATGTTATGTAAGAAATTGTTAAACCGACCAGAGGCAGTTGAATTAACTATATTTTAATTAAAGGGAAATTAAATTAACAATTATTATTAAATCGTGAGGAGAAAATTATTAGAATTTGAGTGGAATGAAGTTTATTGGTTGAATCGACCAAGAAACAGATTCCATTTATGGTTGTGAAGAGTCAAAATTTGGGGAGATATGTAAGTTCTCCAATATTTGGCAGTTTAGCAAATATGAGTAAACGACACTCAGTTGTTTAACATCTGTCTTTTTGTCAAACAGTTGTTATTCATGAAAATGTGGGACATTTCCAGGAATACACGTTTGGATAGGTGTTTTTCTTTATCAAGAACTTTGATACTTGTGTAATTTATAGAGTGCCCTGTTGTGTTAACATGAGATGCTAGAGCGCATCTTTCAGGATGAAGCCTAGAATCACTTTTGTGTGATGTAATCCTTCCTTTAAGAGATCTGGAGGTCTGACCTATGTATATTTGGTTGCAGTTGTTGCAATTGATGGAGTAGACTGTGTTGGTTAAGCCAAGCAGCGGCACTCTGTCTTTCATTTTTGAAAAAATGCAGTTTATAGTGAGGACGGATTTGCAAGCAATTCGAAAGTTCAAAGGACTGCACAATCTGATCAGCTTAGGGGTTAGTTCCTTGATATAGGCTAGGACAGCAAAACCAGGTCTGGAGTTTGGGTTGGTACCAGAAACCTATGGCCTCAGGTCGGTTTCTCAATTTTAGGTCATACCATAAGCTAGGGATTAAAATCAACTTGGTGAAACAGATGAAAACAAGGGTAATCAGCATCTCAGACAATACTTTCCACACCTCAAATTTACGTAAACTATCAACACTGTTCATCAATAATGGTTATCCGAAGTGTCTGATTAACAAAATCTTGTTCAGCTCACCTGCCAGTATTTTACCAAACTCTAATGATACAAGCAATAGTCTCACAACTCCTAATAACAGAACTGATAGAATTCCCAACAACAACACCAATTCAAACAGTACAAGCACCAACCCAAACTCCAGACCTGGTTTTGCTGTCCTACCCTATATTAAGGAACTGACCCCTAGCTGATCAGATTGTGCAGTCCTTTGAACTTTCGAATTGCTTGCAAATCCGTCCTCACTATAAACTGCATTTTTTCAAAAATGAAAGACAGAGTCCCGCTGCTTGGCTTAACCAACACAGTCTACTCCATCAATTGCAACAGCTGCAACCAAATATACATAGGTCAGACCTCCAGATCTCTTAAAGGAAGGATTACATCACACAAAAGTGATTCTAGCATCTCATGTTAACACAACAGGGCACTCTATGAATTACACAAGTATCAAAGTTCTTGATAAAGAAAAACACCTATCCAAACGTTTATTCCTGGAAATGTCCCACATTTTCATGAATAACAACTGTATCGACAAAAAGACAGATGTTAAGCAACTGAGTGTCATTTAATCATATTTGCTAAACTGCGAAAAATTGGAGAACTTACATATCTCCCCAAATTTTGACTCTTCACAGCCATAAATGGAATCTGTTTCTTGGTCGATTCCACCAATAAACTTCATTCCACTCAAATTCTAATAATTTTCTCCTGACGATTTAATAATAATTGTTAATTTAATTTCCCATTAATTAAAATATAGTTAATTCAACTGCCTCTGGTCGGTTTAACAATTTCTTACATAACATTCTGAAAATCACATCATCTGAAGTGATTTGGCAACGTGGCACACGCCCACAATTCGTTCCATCTTTCTACACAGACATTGACAACCTTCGGCCTTCTGTCAAAGGGTTCATCTCACTCATTATTCCATGACCACCATTTTGTGCAATCATCAAGTGGCTTCACGATGTAATGCTTTCATGTTCTAAAAATTATTAATCTGTTTTTAACTTGTCCTTGTCACACATTTGTGTGTATTGTATATAATTTTGACCATTGTACCATCTATCCAGCTTTCACCATGTTACTGGGTGTTTCCCTCATCCTGAACGTAAACAACAATTAGCAACATCCTCACATACTACCGTAAGTTAAGTCAATTTAAATTCATTTTACACTATTGTTGCTACTGTTATCAATGTAATTGCAGCTCCTGATGATGATGGCAAAGTCCATTGAAAGCTAGAGAGAATTAAAAGAAGTATAAATAGTCCTCTTTGCTTAAATTTTGTCGAAGTACCCAACAAGAGGCGGAAGCTTAATTTTTCACATATATATATATATATATATATTATCCATGGGCAGTGATTATTTGTGTTATGCCAGGTTTGTTCTCTGCTGTACAATAGTCGTTTCAGTATCTGTCTCGGATTCTGAACTATAAATCACATGACGACGATATATATAGGAGACCTGTGATGTCTTGGAGTGGAAGGTTGTGGTGACTGCATCAGAGTGATTACGTTTCTACTAATGATCTGTATCTTCTTAGGTGTTGTTTCTACATTACTCAAGATCTCTCTGTAAAGTTTTTCTGGATGCGTTGCTATATCAAGTTCGTCATATAATTTCTTAACTTCTTCAAGGTGGTGACTTACGATTGGTCTGTTCACCTGTTGCGCCCTGGCTGGATTCATGATCTGTGCCTTTCGTTTTAAAATTTCTGGATATAGCGTCAAAAACATATACTGACATATAAATCCGGACACCCAGTTTAAATGGTTTTATTTTAATAAAAGTCGGTGAATGTATTTATCTTACTGTAAATAACAAGTGACAAAATTTTCAGCCTTATCAGTTGGACATTCCGGTTTTTATACTGCTTTTTTTTAATTCACTAACGCTCTAAAAATGAATATTTCAGCCGCAGTAAAGAATCAACGTTGGCGGATTTTGGTTCTTGACATCCTTTACGATCGGTTACGATGCCTAGAGTACGGAGACCTGTACGATTTCGTCAACTTAGTGAGTTTGATAGGGGCCGTATAGTGGGACTTCGGGAAGCTGGACTTTCTTTTCGGGCAATTGCAGTTAGAGTGCAAAGAAGTTGGCTACTGGCAAAATATCGGCGCGTGTCGGCCACATGCTAACGTCGCGGTGTACCTATCGGTCTTACGCATCTGCGAGTCCAGTTTGAATCGGGATATAAGTATTTTAGCGCGAGTTTTTGAAAGTGGACCTTATTACCCCCGGGCCTTATTTGCTGCAGGCACCTTACTTCACAAGTTCTAGGTTCTCAGACCAAAACAGGTGAATTTTGACTTTTCCGGAGAAATTCCTAAGAAATTAGCACAGTGCACGACAAATGAGATTCTCGTGCATTCCTACGGCTAGCTAGCTTGCATTTCTCGTAACATTTCTCATTGTTATCCGGACAGAATCAAGATGTGCACAATTGTAAATATCATACACATAACATCCCGGTCACGTTTTTTAGTTATATTACGTCAAGATGTATAATCATTGCTGCGCAGATAAAAATCGTGCGAAAATGCTTCTAATAACGGTATGAGGTTAGGTTATGTTTAATCATTTACATCAAGCCGTACAGATGTTATCCGGTGTCGTTTTACCACGACCTCAGACATTTTCAGTCGGCATTTTTTTCTCTTTAATTGCTCAATTTCAAGGTACTTTAGATTATAGATACATACATTGTTGAGATGCATATTGTTTTCGCGGCTTGAGTTCGTGAACATCGAAGTCAGAAGGATCTGGATGTTATAATGAGTGTTTTCACGTATTCCTTGCTCACGTAATTTTAATGATGAACTCCTTAGCGAAAATGCAGCATCTGGGAAGTAATCCAAAAAAACGCAGACTGTCGACATTGCAGTTGTATCTTCACGTTGCTAGGTCTTATATCGGAGTTTAACAAGTGGTAAACTCAAATCGTAAGCCCATGACAAGTAACTTGTCATACTATCTAAAACTAAAAAAAATGTATATTTTAGTGTGATTCACCAAAGACCGTGGAAATACCTATGACAGCTTTTTTCGTCTGTGGTGTAAACTTAGCAGATCGTGATACTTTGATAGTACATCTTGCAGAATACGTATCTCTGGATAAATAACGGGTGATTTTTTAAGAGGTATAGGATTTGATTTTCAAAAAAATACACAAAATATTTGAAAAAACGATTAAATCTTTATTTGACTCGATAGAACGGTCGATATAATTTAATGTTTAAAGATTATTTCATGTAAATGTTGGCCGCGGCTCCGCTTTAGATGGCCCATGCGCAAGGTCCAATTTTGACACACTCTCTCCAACATATCGGCCGGTATATCACGAATAAATGCTTCAATATTGGCTTCCAGTGCGTCAATCGTTGCTGGTTTATCCCTGTAGACATTAGTCTTAACATGGCCCCACAAGAAATAGTCCAACGGCGTTAAATCACACGATCTAGGCGGCCAATTGACGGGTCCCAAACGTGAGATAAACTGTTCACCGAACTCGCCTCTCAATAGGGCCATTGTTTCGTGTGCGGTGTGGCATGTGGCACCGTCTTGTTGAAACCACATGTCAGCCAAGTCCAGCTCTTCCATTTTGGGCAAAAAAAAGTTTGTTATCATCGCACGGTAGCGCTCGCCATTCACAGTTACGTTCCGGCCATTGTCGTCTTTGAAGAAGTGATTTTTTCGGGATGCATTGGTAGCTCTTGCAATGCTTCTGGCTGGTCTTCACTCCAGATGCGGCAATTTTGCTTGTTAACGTACCCATTCAACCAGAAATGAGCTTCGTCGCTGAACACAATTTTTCGATAAAAATGTGTATCTTCCTCCAACTTTGCCAGCGCCCATTCACCAAATTGGAAACGTTGTGGGAGGTCTTATGGCTTCAATTCTTGCACCAACTGTACCTTATAAGGTTTTACACCCAAATCCTGTCGTAAAATTTTCCACGTATTGGAGTAACAGAGGCCCAATTGCTGCGAACGGCGGCGAATCGACATTTCACGGTCATCACTAACACTGGCGGATACAGCCGCAATATTTTCTTCAGTCCTCACTCTACGTCTGCGTGTTGGTGGTTTAATGTCCAATAATGTAAACTGGGTTCGAAATTTAGTCACAAGCTTCCAAATAGCTCCCTCAGTAGGCCGACCAAATCGCCCATAAATTGAAAGCTGTGCTCAATGCACTCTCTTAACCGAGCATGAATTTTGATAGTAAAATTCAATAATTTGCAAGCGTTGTTCGTTCGTAAGTCGATTCATGGTTAAATTATAGACCAAACTGAACAAGTTTGACAATGACACAAGACACGATTCACGCGTCATCTGTCAAAAACAGTGTTGCCAAAAAGATACTAGCAAAAAAATCACCCATTACCACTTACCCTGTAGGACAGCTATCTCAGAGACTTACGCTGTACTTTTTCTAATGTGTCATCAGGAATTCCAAATAATTGTAGCATATTCAAGTATTCTGATGACAGCACTCTACATGCAGGAATTCAGAGTGAAAAGTCGATCTCTGCCGCTGAGCTGGAAAAAAGAAGACTAGCGACGACTTCCTCTCTGCCAAAAGACCTGGAGGCTATCACTTCTTGGGGACGCAACAATCTTGTACAGTTCAATGCTTCCAAAACACAGTACTGCACTTTGAGGAACAAAAAGCGTCCTAGCGATTATCCGGTTTCGATGGATGGCCGAGTTCTGCCAAAGAGCCATTCATTTCGGCTGGTCGGAGTCCAGATCACCGAGGACCTGATCTGGCACGAACACATCTCGTCAATAGCTGCAGCTGCTGGGAAAAAGCTGGGCTATTTGCTTAGGGCTAAGAAGTACTTTTCTCACTCTATACAAGGCCCAGATAAGGCCTAGCCTCGAGTATTGCTCGCACGTCTGGGGTGCTGCCGCCCCGACTACATTATCCATACTCGATGCTGTCCAGAGGAGGGCGGTCCGACTGATCGATGACTATTCTCTAACAGACAGTCTCTAGAATCTTTCGCACCGGCGGGTCGTCGGCGATTTAGCTCTTTTCCACCGCTACACCAACGGGCTTTGCTCCTCAGAGCTCTCTTTCATGATGCCGCCGCGCGATGTGCCTGCCAGACAGACCCGCCTGACTTTGGCGTCCCATCCTAACCGTGTCGAACTTCGGACATCCAGAACTGGCCGATACGACCGCTTCTTGGTCCCGAGGGTGTCGAGATTGTGAAAGAATCTACAAGAGGAATATTTTCCCAGTTCTACTGACCGTAGGCAGTTCAAAAATCGTATTAACAAAATTTCTTTGGGATCATCATAACAGCCGCGGTGTTCCAGCATTTATTTAGGCGTCTGCCTGCGCGGCTGCTTCGATATAAAAAAAATTCAAATGCTATCAAAATCATGAAAGTTGCGCAACACAAAACCCAGACTTTTATTTACAGAATTTAGGAGATAATTTATATACGGATTGAAGCTGCAAGTTGTGACTCGAAGGACTTTAAATTCTCTCACATTTGGCAGCGTTGCTTGATTAAAGTTATAATGATATTCTACTGGACGTTGTTTTCTAGAAAACGTCATGCTTGTACACTTGATTGTGGTTATTCATATCACACCAAATTATTATCCGGTTAAGTTTATTTTGGAGACGTTCGCAATCGGTGCTGCTGCTAACTTGAGTATACATTTTCAGGTCATTGGCATACGACAGAAAATTGCAATCAATGACGTCAGCAATGTTTTTGATTGAAATAATAAAGACAAGTGGTCCTAACTAGGATCCCTGTGGAACACCTGATGTTGAAGTAAACTTTCGAGATTTGGATTTCTTGAATTATCTGATCATTTAAGATGTCTCTATATGTAACTCTTTGAAATCATATGTGTATTTGCGCTTCCGCCCTAGATATTAATGTCAATAATTTTTTCTTATCATTATTTAAATTTAACACTAATCACCTAACCATTATGATCAAGCTGTTTTTATCACCTTAGGACCGTTCTTTCCTTTATGAAACCCTAGTTTCCAGCGGTACTTTAATAGTTTCTGTTCTATGAAGAGTTCAATATTTATTTTCATACAGGCCATAAAACATTATGGTCTGCAAATATAGCTGAAGATACCGTTGTCGGAGATGTCTTTGCACTTTACACTTTTGGACGTCAAATACGTTATCTTACGTCAGGCCCCCTAAAATGGATAGTGATGAATAAACAGAAAGTATATTAAAATAACTGTTCCTTATTGTTTAAGTATATTTGGGAGTATTAGTATTCAATACCTATAGTTACATGTTCGAAATAATTTGTAGACTGTTTACAGTTTTAAAGTTGCACGATCTTTCATTGAACCTGATGGTACTCAGGTTGTGTAGACGCCTTCGGCGAGAAGATACTTTTTAAGGTCTAGAGCCTAGAGTTTCTGGCGACGTTGCAGCATGTTAGGTTTTTTATATCTCGCCTCTAGTCATTTATAGAGTCCAAGCTCTAAATTCACTGGTTGGTACAGTACTTCTGTTGGTACTAGATGAAGTTCAGCCTATGTTTCCTCATTTAGCTGATGCATATACATATACAACAGTTTTATATATATGCACATATACATCTAATAAAAATAAACAATCTCAGCATTTTGAACAGTCGACAAAGCAGACATTTAATTAGCACCCATTTGAAGGCCGATACGTAAGCGACCCTTGCTCTGTCGATCGGTAGACGGCATGACTAATAATACCTTCATGATTTCTGAACCATTCTCACCATTTCCAAATTATTTTGGAAATGGCGCCATCGACCAACGACATGCTAAGCTATGCTTAAACGTCGTTAGAATCCAAAAAAGGCGGAATAGATCCAGACAGATGCATCCTACCTCTCAGTCCACCTATCTTTCAGTAGACATATTTTTCCAAAAAAAAAACAGGGGCTTGTAACGCCAGTTTGGAATATATCCAATCCTCATTCATACCTCAGAATTTTGCCAGCATGCTAGCCTTTTCCGATTATTTTTCGCCTACTTCAAAAATCAGCTGGTTTCCCCATCTTAGAAATTGGTATGACGGAAAACAACCGCGAAAAATGTAATTTATAACTTAATGAACATAGAAGTATTATTCCCAAAGCCTGTAAGTCATCCCCCACGTAACTAGCCTTGAGGACCCTACGTGGAAGATTACACGTTTTAATTTAGTATCAGAACAGAATTGTCGACCTGAGATTCAAATACGAGTATTTACCGCTGTGGACTTTCGCTTAAACTTCCGATTCCGTTCTGTGGACTTGATTCTTGCCCGTTGGGAGCAGTTTTGATGTAGTTTTGGGTATAATCAATGCATGACTTAGTTCTTCATTATATTTTTTGGCACCTTCAAAACATAGCATCATTATTGTCGGAAAACCTTTTATGAGACAAGTAGTACAGTTTTCAGGAGACAGAAAAGAATATTCCACTATTGTTTACGTAGGAAATTTTTTCATAGCAAGGGTTAGCTTTCAGAGCAAGAGTTCATGTGATAGTATGGTGTAAAACCTGCTTGTTAGCAACGTATAGTATTATTTATATATATTTTGCACAGACATTTTTATGTATTCAGTGCATAGGAGCTTTTGCGTTTACCAATGACAATTCTCCATATGATAGAAGTACTAGATTTCTTCAGATTGCTATCAGAACCTCAATTTTGCAACAACTGCACATGAAAGGCTTTTTCGCGACAACGATGACGAATACAAACAAAGGTATGTAATTCACGGTTGGTGAAAGGCTCATAGCTGACATTTTCTTTACGTAGGAAAGAGTTTAAGTTGATGTTGGGGCATGTCTTGTAGGCCAGTGTTAGTGACACCGCCGAAGGTGAGATAAATCAATAAGCATGTTTTACTGTACTACATTAAGACTACTTACTGTTATTCCTATTAAAGAATCAGTGGTGTGTACCTGAAACAAAAAGTTAATTACGTTAATTATGTTTGCAATACGAAATTGAATAAAATAGGGTTAAGGATACTAGTGCAAGAACCAAATTGATATTTAAATTGGGTTTTTACGCCTCTCAATCTTGTATATTTTGTGCTGTATGGAACATAATTTTAGTTTGTTTAATTTTTTTATACATTTTTAATCATAATATATGCATAGGAACTCTAGACAGATACCACGCTATGAACACACGTTTGTTTGTGTTGCGAGAAAAAAATCCCATATATTCAAATTTCCAGTTGGTTTTAAAAAAAATGTTTTCAAGTACTTAGACACTTGTCACATACAGTAACACTGTCATCAGTTCATAAAGAATTATTATTATAAGAATAAAGATAACTACGAACATATACGGGGTGTCCCAGAAGTCGATGTCAAGCCGCAAACGGGGGATAGGCCAAGTCGCAATAGTTATCAGAAAAAATGTAAAAAAACAAGTCGTGTAAATTAGCTTTAAAAAAAATCGGAAAAGTGTTGATTTTTTAGTTCCCATTACTACGAGCGATGTCTTTTAAGTTTTGCATATAGAAACATAGTAGGCCGCGCGGATCGAACGTCAGTGTTCTCACTACAGTGAATTTTTAAGTGTCACCAAGTCATTAGAAAAATGAAACTCAACCGAGAACATTTTCGCGCCATAATTTATCACAACTTTCAGAGAGAATTATCGTAACAAGAATGCCTTACTGAGTTACTGTCTGTTTTCGGCAACGAAGCGCCACATCAGTCGACAATTTCCCGTTCGTATGAAGAATTCAAATGTGGACGGGTGAGTCTTAGCGACGATCCCAGGGTGGGTGCACCAAAAACGGCAGTCACCCAGGAAAACGTCGATGCTGTGCGCAAACTCATCATTGAAGATAGACATGTGACATATCGCGAGATTGAGGCGTCCTTGAAGATCTCAAAGACCTCAATTCAAAAAACTTTACATGAAGAATCAGGAGTAAGAAAATTAGTTTCTCGTTGGATACCCTACCTGTTGACTGAAGAACAGAAAGCAGCCAGGGTTAATTGGTGTCAAAAAACTCTTGACCGTTTCAATTCCGGAAACTCAAAAAATGTGTACAGCATTGTTAGTGGTGATGAATCGTGGATTTACTGTTATGAACCAGAAAACAAACGTCAGTCGGCTGTTTGGGTGTTCCAAGGTGAAGAAAAGCCAACAAAAGTCATCCGTTCTCGAAGTGTTTCGAAAAAGATGGTCGCGATATTTGTGTCAAAAACGGGTCTTATTGCAACAATTCATCTTAATGAGCAAAGAACTGTTACTGCGGATTGGTATACCACCATTTGTTTGCCAAAAGTCGTCACCGAGCTTCGAAAAATCAACCCTGGAAGAAGAATCATCCTCCACCAAGACATTGCAAGCTCGCACACAGCCCAAAAAACAAGGCAGTATTTAACGGAAGAAAACGTGGAATTATTGGACCATCCTCCATATAGTCCCGATCTAATCCCTAACGATTTCTTTACTTTCCCGACAATTGAAAATAGACTGCGTGGTCAAAGGTTCCAGTCATCAGAAGAAGCAGTTGACGCATTCAAAAATGCCGTTTTGGATCTGCCAGCAAACGAGTGAAATAAGTGCTTCAAAAATTGGTTCGAGCGCATGCAGATGTGTATTAATCTTCGTGGAGAATACTTCGAAAAACAATAAAGTCATTTAAAACTACCTACCGTGTTGTTTTATTTCCATATGCAGAACTTAAAAAACATCCCTCGTACGAATTTGATTTTTGTCTCAGGCGGAGTGATGGACAGCAAGACATCGTAAATACTACAAAAAATTATTAATAGGGTTGATTATTGATTATACTTTACGGTTTAAGGAGCATGTTTCGTCTATCTTAAAAAAATGTTATGCAACTTTGATGTGTTTTTATGTCAATCGCTCTATTTTGAATTTTAAAGTTAGAAAAAAGTTATGTGAGGCTATTATATTTGGAAGCTTATTTTACTGTAGAACTGTGTTCTATCATTGTCTTGATTCTATCACAAAAGCAAGACTCCAAAAACTCCAAAATTCTTGTTGTCGATTTGTATTGAATCTCAAGAAGTATGATCATGTTCCCTTAAAGGTATTTCAGCTGGGTTGGATGTGTATGGAAAATGCTTGCAAGTACCATATAACAGTGTATACACATAAGATCATATCTTCTCGATCCCCCTTGTATCTTTATGAGAAATTTGTTTTCAGACGAAATAATTCAGACATTGATTTCAGACACAAAAAAAGACTAGAGATCCCTATGTATAAAACAACTTTATTTCGTAGTTCATAAACTTACAATGCTATCCTGATTTATAACGAATTAGATGAAAATATAAAGGATTGGCCAGTAAACAGATTTCGTAAGCATGTGAAACAGATTTATTTGTCATTGTAGTAATTGTGGAAAAGTTGGTTTTTAATTCTTACATTTTACTTTACTTTTACGTAAAATATGTGTGTATATATGTATGTCAGGAAGCTATCAAGCTCGTTGTTTTGAAGCGTTTTTTGCTGCTTGTCAAAGTTTCCTTTGATTAAATGTTTCAATTTATTATTTGGGTAGGTTAAGTAGAGTAGCCAAGAGCTAGACTTCGCCTACGTAGAGGTCACATTATGTTGTAGTTTATATAATATTTTATTATTATTATTATTATATCGTAACGTCACTTTAATTAATCCGTAAATGTATTTACCAAATTCACAATAAATCCTACCGTTATTCTGTACCGTAGCTCAGCTAAATTTTGCCTTTGAGTAAACGTTTTCTTTCACCGCTCAACTGTAGAAAAATCGAGTGGATTTAAGTCAGGTCAACGAGCTGGCTACGGAATTGTACCAGACCGCCCTATCCATCTGCTCGGGTATTCCGAATCAAGATATTCTCTAACTAAACGGACATAGTGCGTCGGGCAGCTGTCTTGCTCGCCTTTGAAGAACTATTGTAGCTCAAAAGGAACAATCATTCTCTCATCAAATGTGCATTTTCTTCATGCCACTCGTGTAAGTTGTGTAGATTCATGTTACCATCTTTTTTAATTGTCGCCTCATCAGTCTATAAAGTTTTCTCTCAAAATCTCGGATCTTCCTGGTGTCTGTAATATTGTTTGACAAAACTCAACTCTTGACGTCGACTTCTGGGAAAGGATTAGCTGGATCAACTTTTTGATTTTTTACAATCGAATTATTGCATACTTCACAATCAGCGGGTTTACTGATTGACATGGCGACAAACAAAGCAGTATAACGTGTGTGCAATGGCAGCGTAGCAAAAGACTAGCCAGGAGTGTCTGAGGTTGAACGGATGATACGCGAGAGGATGCGCGGGCACGATGCGCAATCGGCTGTACTTTACAAATGGCCCTCGTAGTAATAAAATCTCCAGTTTAGCATCTCTCCAAATAAGATCTTTCATAGGCATGTAATTCATGGTGACAGTGGCCGGCGAGGCTGCGGTCTGTCTGTCGGTCCGCGTGTTCGCTCGGAGCTTCTTCTTCTTCTTCTTGTTTTCCTCCGGTACTCCGGTTGTTCTTCTTCCTCGTAGCGTGGGTGGCGCACGTCATTGCCGGCGCTGGCCTGGCGCTCTTCCTGTTATTACACGTCGTTGCGCCGTAGCCGCGGGCTGATAGTGTGAGATCAACGGCTTTTTTGGCACTGGTTATGACGCCGCGGCTGACCGCAATCAGAACAATAATAGAGCATTCATTCAAGAAAAGTGTAACGGGCAGGGAAACGCTGAAGGCGACCCTCCACTCGTTAATACAAGGTTTTCACTCTATAATTAAGGCACATGATTCTTTTCGCATGTTTTATGAAAATTAACCGACAGAAATAGTACAAATATAATACAGTTTGTTCGGAAGGTCGATGCCAACGTTCTAAAGGGTACACTTCATTTAGAACACAATACAACAGATCTGTGTGTGTGGCAAGTTATTAGCGATAATATCCAAAAGAAAGATTTTAACCAAAATGTCATTATCACCGAAGATTTTGTTGTATCTTCTAAATTTAATGAACTTCACTGTCAGGAGAAAGATTGTTCACTTTGCTGGGAATAATATTGATATGGACGGAGATATCTTAGCGGGTGATACCTTATTAAAAAATATAAAAAAGTTTTTATAAACATGGGTCCGGAAAATGCAGAGTTTTCAAGATATAGGGTGATGACTTTAAAAACATATTTTTCATCGATATCTTAAACATATATATATATATATATATATATATATATATATATATATATACGTATATATACAGGGTTATCCAAATTAAGTGTCCACCATTAGTAACTTTGTTATTAGTGAAAATACAAAGTTGTTTGAATCAGCAAACTAGTAGCATTTTTAACGCTGGTAAAAATGAGAAATAAAAAAAAACAATTGAGAGTCGTTATTTTGATTTTTTTCAGTAAAATAACATTTTTTTAAATGGAAACCCCTGTATATTATATTTTTTTCTGTTAAAGCATCAAATTTTAAACAAAAAAGCTTACAATAACTTTTCTCCTAGGTTACAAATTGTTGAAGTTATGGCCTCCAATCTGAAACAATTAAATTGTATCGACAAACTTTATTTTCAACATCAACTTATAATCTTACAAAATACAATAACAATTTTTTTTAAAGAAGATGCTCGAAAACACCACCTTGTTCTTCAATACATTTTTGGGCACGTTTTTCAACTGCTCGAACTGTCTTAAGTATGGTCCTACCATCTATCTGGGTTATCTTTTCCCTAACTGCAGTCTTTAACGCGTCAAGGTTATCGTACCTTCGCTTGTAAATTTGGTTCTTTAAGTAACCCCACAAGAAGTAATCAAGTGGGTTTAGATCTGGTGATCTGGGAGGCCACTGTATTGGGCCATTTGTTCCTATCCACTGATCATTAAAAGTAGTACTTAGAAAATGATAAGTACCTCTGGAGTTGTGGGCAGGTGCGCCATCTTGCTGAAAATGCAGATGATGTCTACTTATAAGATCCAATTCGTCTAAGAAATTAGTCAGAATTTCTGACATAAATTCCACATATCCTTCACCAGTTAGGGTTCCCTCATAAAAGAACGGGCCAACAATTTTTGAACCAATTATACCGCACCAAACGTTGAAACTGAAACGGACTTGTGGGCCTCTTGGATGTACTAACAAAAGATTTTCTCTTGACCAATAATGGTGCTTTTTTCTATTAAACATTCCAGAATTTGAAAATTTTGATTCATCTGTCCATAAAAGGTAACGAAAGTTATTTACATTTTGGCGACAGAAGCTAAGATACCAATGGCAAAAAACAAGTCTTCTCTCTGGATCCCCTGCCAAAAGCGTTTGAACTGGTCGGTACTTATACGGAATAAATTTGTATTTTTTTAAAATCCTTTGAACAGTACCATAACTGAAATTAGAGTCCTTGAGAATATCTGCTATTGAATTCTCATGATAAGCTTCAAAATATCCAATAACTGCAATTTCCGTGGCCTCGCTTATTATGAATTCTTTTTTTGCCCTTGTTTTAGCAAAAACATTTTCGTTGCCCCTAAATTTTCGATAAAGTCTCAGAAAATATCGTTCATACGGTTGAATGCGAGCGGGATATAATTCACTGTAGTATTCTCTTGCTCTCAAGGAGGATTTTCTGCACACTAAATAGCATTCTAACATATCACACTTTTCTTCATGGGAGAACATTTTTCTTTAAATTAATGACACAATAAAGCTTATAAACAAGTATTTACACTAATGTTTGACATTATTTGATTTTATCATTGTTTTCCAAAGCCTTCTAGTTGCGAGTATGTCCAGTTTAACAATTTGTCGCTTATCTTAATGCTGTCAAATCGCGAACGCCATGTTGTTTTCATAGCCGTCTTAATATTATAATACTGCAAATAATTAAAAATATTTATCGTTATTTTGACTTTATTTTTGACTTTAGCGGAAAAGTCATTATGAACTTTTTTGTTTAAAATTTGATGCTTTAACAGAAAAAAATATAATATACAGGGGTTTCCATTTAAAAAAATGTTATTTTACTGAAAAAAATCAAAATAACGACTCTCAATTGTTTTTTTTATTTCTCATTTTTACCAGCGTTAAAAATGCTACTAGTTTGCTAATTCAAACAACTTTGTATTTTCACTAATAACAAAGTTACTAATGGTGGACACTTAATTTGGATAACCCTGTATATATAGGTGAAAAATTAAAGCTTCCGCCTTTTGTTGGGTACTTCGACAAAAGTTAAGCAAAGAGGACTCTTTATACTTTTTTTGTATTATTCTCTCTAGCTTTCAATGGACTTTGCCATCATCATCAGGAGCTGCAAATACATTGATAACAGTAGCAACAATAGTGTAAAATGAATTTAAATTGACTTAACTTACAGTAGTATGTGAGGATGTTGCTAATTGTTGTTTACGTTCAGGATGAGGGAAACACCCAGTAACATGGTGAAAGCTGGATAGATGGTACAATGGTCAAAATTATATAAAATACACACAAATGTGTGACAAGAACAAGTTAAAAACAGATTAAAAATTTTTAGAACATGGAAGCATTACATCGTGAAGTCACTTGATGATTCTACAAAATGGTGGTCATAAAATAATGAGTGAGATGAACCCTTTGACAGAAGGCCGAAGGTTGTCAATGTCTGTGTAGAAAGATGGAACGAATTGTGGGCGTGTGCCACGTTGCCAAATCTCTTCTGATGATGTGATTTTCAGAATGTTATGTAAGAAATTGTTAAACCGACCAGAGGCAGTTGAATTAACTATATTTTAATTAATGGCAAATTAAATTAACAATTATTATTAAATCGTGAGGAGAAAATTATTAGAATTTGAGTCTTATGAAGTTTATTGGTGGAATCGACCAAGAAACAGATTCCATTTATGGTTGTGAAGAGTCAAAATTTGGGGAGATATGTAAGTTCTTCAATTTTTCGCAGTTTAGCAAATATGAGTAAATGACACTCAGTTGCTTAACATCTGTCTTCTTGTTGATACAGTTGTTATTCATGAAAATGTGGGACATTTCCAGGAAATATTTGCTAAACTGCGAAAAATTGGAGAACTTACATATCTCCCCAAATTTTGTCTCTTCACAACCATAAATGGAATCTGTTTCTTGGTCGATTCCACCAATAAACTTCATTCCACTCAAATTCTAATAATTTTCTCCTCACGATTTAATAATAATTGTTAATTTAATTTCCCATTAATTAAAATATAGTTAATTCAACTGCCTGTGGTCGGTTTAACAATTTCTTACATAACATTCTGAAAATCACATCATCTGAAGTGATTTGGCAACGTGTCACACGCCCACAATTCGTTCCATCTTTCTACACAGACATTGACAACCTTCGGCCTTCTGTCGAAGGGTTCATCTCACTCATTATTCCTTGACCACCATTTTGTGCAATCATCAAGTGGCTTCACGATGTAATGCTTTCATGTTCTAAAAATTTTTAATCTGTTTTTAACTTGTTCTTGTCACACATTTGTATGTATTTTATATAATTTTGACCATTGTACCATCTATCCAGCTTTCACCATGTTACTGGGTGTTTCCCTCATCCTGAACGTAAACAACAATTAGCAACATCCTCACATACTACTGTAAGTTAAGTCAATTTAAATTCATTTTACACTATTGTTGCTACTGTTATCAATGTAATTGCAGCTCCTGATGATGATGGCAAAGTCCATTGAAAGCTAGATAGAATAATAAAAAAAAGTATAAAGAGTCCTCTTTGCTTAAATTTTGTCGAAGTACCCAACAAAAGGCGGAAGCTTTAATTTTTCACCTAACTGGTCTAGACGACAATGACCACGTCTCAAGTTATTTATATATATATACACCAGTTAGGTGAAAAATAAAGCTTCCACCTTTAGTTGGGTACTTCGACAAAATTCAAGCAATGTGGACACTTTATACTTTATTAGTCTCTAGCTTTCAATGGACTTTGTCATCTTCATTAGGAGCTGCAATAACATTGAGAAGAAATAGCAACTATTGTGCAAAATGATTTTAAATTAACTTACAATAGTATGTGAGATTGTTGCTAAATTCTATTAACGTTTAAGTTGAGGGAAACATTTAGTAGCCTGGTGAAAGCTGGATACATGGTACATTCGTTAAAATCAATATACACACAGCTTTATGTCAGGAACAAATTAAATTTTAATCCGTTTTAATAAAACTGAGGAGTTGCACTTCATTATTGACTAAGCGATATTTCTTGGTTCTTTTCTAGGAATTCGCAAAATTGCGCGTAATTCAAAAACGGTTCCGTTTTTTTTTACAGTAGTAGTATACGGAGAGATTCAAATTTGGCTGACGTTGTAATGTGTACCGCGTAAGCATACGATATGTATGTTGGACAGAGATAGAAGCACCTGGTTGCCTAGCAACCCGAGTACTAGGTCATGGAAGCCATCGCGTACTCTTTCTAACATACATATCTCACGCTTATCGCTTATCTCGTACGCATTACGATGCCAATGGTAATTGGTTTTCTGTGTATTTGGCTTATTGTATTCCAAATGAAATGTTCGCTGTTTAAGAGGTTAGCATCGGTCTTCCGAACACCCTGTATATAAAAGAATATCACGAACAATCAGCATAAACTTGATAGAAAACCTTAATACAAGTAAGGAGTTAAAGTTTTCCAACTTAAATTCAATTACCTATATGAACCTGTTTGTATGAAGGCACCGAATCGACACCGGTTTAATGCGAACATTTCAATATGTTGAAGGAAAATGGTTATGATTAACGTCAAGGAGTCTTGTGGTGGAACTTATCTTCAGCGTTTATTCTGCAAAGATGGCCACGAGGGTGACCCTCGCCGGTGGGTCAATAGGATTACAGGATTACAGATCTGCCTAATGACGTAGCTGCTACTGCCCTTTGTAATATGACGAGCATACTTCCTGCGGCATGGCGGGTCGTGCATTTTCCGGAAATTGTAACATACAACTTCTTCCCGTCCAAGAGCTTGCAAACGCGTTAAGTAATACCTGAGTCTCGATTGCCGAGTGGAAGGACAAATCCGCCAACAGGCCCCTTAGGTCTGTTTCACATCATCAAAAACAAAAAGATGATCGTGGAAAAGAACCAGTCGAAGACGGTACCACCCGATAGCTGTTTTCAGGGTGTCTTAAAAATTCCACACCTATGCTATGCAGCAGGTTTACTTCTTGTTCCTCTTTGTCTTCTCAATAAAAATGGTGATGGATTTTCGAAGGAAAAAAAACTGTGGATGAGAACTGACTGCATTCTCGGATTGTCCGGGCGTTGTGTATAGACTAGAGGGAACAACATCGTTGTTCAAATCTCCCTCACATACATCTGCGGGATTAACAACAGCATTGATGCTGTTCACCACTATCTGTGTCAAATCCTTTCACCCTGCTCCTTTTGGTCGATCGAAATCTCCGATTCTGTCCCGAATAACCATCTTTGTTTTCCAATCTACGAGGTGCACTCCAATTTGAGAAAGAACGGTGGAGATGTTATTTTTGTCCGCAGTAGTCTTTCCTTCTCCAGAGACATATCTTTGGAGACAGGCCGGAAGGACATTGTGTGACTTCGGTCCAACTCCAAACTGTTTGCTGCCTCTATTGCTTTTCCTCGGACCATAACTGGGATGACCTACTCGCTGTCAAGATCGATTTCCTGAACATCACTTACCCTGCTTCAGACGAAGTTCTGATCGGTGATTTCAATGCTCATAATGAACCCTCTGACTGGGCTCAAACAAGACCGACGCAGCAGGTCTTGCCGTCGAAGCGTTCGACATTACCCAAGGACTGACCCAGTTGCTGACGAGACCTACTTCCTATACATTTTCCCTGGCGTTTCGTCATACGCGAATAGTCTGTCGGATCTATTTCTGACCACGCATCTGTGCGTTACCGGACCTCTCTCTCCTGGGTAACTGATTTTTAGACTTTAGATCACTGGTCGCCAACCCGTCGATCGCGAGCTACCGGTAGCTCGCAAAGGCATTTCAGGTGGCTCACAACATATTTTAAAAAGGTGTCAAAATCATAGAAGCTTCCGTAAATTTTGTAAATTCTCATAATAAACACAAGCAGCGGCTTCACTGCTGTGAGCGATCTGTTCGAGAACGATCTCGATTACTTTGAACGGAACAAATATATATGCAAGGCACGGCGACATTGCGCTCAGTTTAAAACTGAACAGCACAAAGCCCAGCGGATGGGTTAGAGTTGGAATTCAATTAAAAACAATATTAGCAGTAGTAAGAAGATGAAGACATACTATTTCCATTGGGAATGGGAAGAACAATATTTCTTTACAGAAGTTAAAGGTAATGTAATACATCTGTTTCCGTTGCTTGAAAAGGAAATGTCGAGCGGCAGTATAAAACTGTACATTCGAATTTTGAAAAATCATTCCCGCTATGTTCTGCAACCAAAACGGAAAAAATGAAACAATAAAAAAATCAGTTAATTGGACAACAGACAATGTTTTTAAATACAATCGACAAAAGTAAGGCTGCAACTGAAGTATCATACCGGGTGTCGTAGATGATTACACAAAAGAAGAAATCTTATGAAGATGGGGAAATGATAAAACAGGCGTTTTTAGGAGCTGCAGATTCATTATTTGCCAACTTGAGAAATAAAGACGAGATAGTGTCTGCTGTAAAATCAATGCAACTTTCTGCTAATACAGTGATGAGACAAGTAGAAGTAACGAGCAATTATATAGTTTTACAGTTAACTGTGCTTATTTTTCACTGCAGCTGGATGAGTCCACAGATGTCGTTGCCACCTCTCAAATGGCCGTGATCGTCAGGATGTTTTTTTAGTGATTTTACGATTAAAGATCTTTTGAAGTTTATTCCACTAAAAGGACATACTACTGGTAAGGGCTTGTTTTCTTCTATTAAAAATATTATTTCTTCTGAGAAAATTCCAATATTGAAAATGGCAGGCGCTCAAGCTATGGCGGGTCGTGATAAGGGTCTCGTGGGGTTATGTCGTGAAGATGAAAGTTTTCCGCAATTTTTTTATTGCTACTGCATTATCCATCAGCCAGCATTATGTGAACATTTTCTAAAACTAAATATCGTTATGAAATTGGTAGTCAAAATTGTGAACAAGATTAGAGCTCAAGCGTTACAAAGAAGATTATTCAAAACTATGGCCGATGAAATTGAGTATCAATACTAGGAACTACTTTTTCACTCTGAAGTCCGATGGTTAAGTAGGGGACGAGTGCTGAAACGTTTTAATGATATCATATCTGCCATAGTTCAATTTTTCAAACAACGTGATGTACTGATTCCGGAGCTGGAAAATTCAGTCTGATTTAGAGATTTTGGTTTTCTTGTGGATATTACGGAAAAATTAAATGAACTTGATTTGCAGCTTCAGGGGAGAGACAAAGAACTAGCAGAAATGATTTCTGATATAAAAGCGTTCATCAGAAAGATTGAGCTTTGGGAACAAAACCTAACCGATGGCGATACCAGGCATTTTCCTGTTCTTTCAGAAAATATATCTCAAAATCCATTAGAACCATATGACAGTAAATATCATGTAGAAATAGTCTCTAACTTGCAGGATAACTTCAATAATCGTTTCAAGGATTTCAACGAAATTGCTATAGTGGCGCAACTTGTTGTTTCACCCTTCATGGATAGTGATATCCAACAGTTTGCAGCTTCTTTAACGCAGAATTTTAGCGAGGGTATCGCTGCGACAGAAATGGAAGTGATTGAGTTTCAAAATGATTTAGCTTTGAAATCTTTAGTCTCAAATACAAAATGTATCTGGCCTCCAGTAAGTGAAGATAAATATTTAGTTTTATGTCGTGTTGCCTTGAAAGTGAAATAGTTATTTAGTTTAGCCTATTTTTGTGAATCTTCTTTTTCAAATATGAAGTTTATTAAAAACAAGTCCCGTAATCGACTTGCAGATCAACATTTGGATAATTGTATTCGTTTGGCGGTATAAAATTATACTCAAAACATCAAAAAAATTGTCAGTGAGTCTAAGTGTCTAGCTTCTCATTGAACACGCACTTTTTATCTGCACATCTTTTGTGTAAAATAGTGCGTGGTTTTTTTTATTCTCAGTTACCTTTATTAAATCGTATGTGACATGCCACTGCAGCAGACCAAAAGTTGTGTTTATTTTTCAAACATCTAAGATTAGTAGGAATGGATGTAGTTATGCAGTTTGTATTAGTTATTAGTTTAAGTTTATTAGTATGTATTATTATGAGTAAAATTACCACATGTATGTCGCACACATCTGTGTATACTCTCATTGAAGTTGGCTTACATTGCTTACGACTAGGTAGCTCAAAATTATCAAAGTAACTCAACACACTAAAAACTTTGGCGACCACTGCTTTAGATAGTGGATAAATTACAAGTTGGTGTTCATAAATTGATCGGTGACAATAATATCAATGAACGTGTTCAGCCAACGTAGAGCCTTCCAGCGGTGCAGCGCTTTTATGATGAATAGCAGTAGCCATGGGATAGCGTTGTCAGTTTGACAGCAGTTTTCACTTGGCTGTCAATATTTGATAGTTTGTCGACTGAATCTTGCGAGCTGTCAAATCTACCCCACGGCTATTGCTATTCAGCATAAAAGCGCTGCATCGCTGGACCGCTTTACATTGGCTGAACGCTCTGTCTGACGGTCGAAACTGGGTATCGTCGCATCTCGTTTGTCAATGTATGCTTTTTTTAAAAAAAGCAATACACAAATATATTATTCCGGAGCTTCTGTCTTGTCAGGCCAATTAAGTAGAAAGAAGTAAACAAACTCTGCGACCTTAGCAAGGTGACCAAATCTGGTTTTTCGACACCGGATTCGCGGAGGTGTATTTTTAAACGCTGCGACACAGACTGTAAACAGGGTGAATGGAACAGGTTTGGGATTATTGACTTTCACTGAAATCTGCTTAAATTCGGAGAATGACTCTTCAGTATTGAGATCATGATATGCCGAAATATATTTCTACTTAACTAACTAATTTAATAGTAGTAAGCAAACATTTCTCAAAGGTTTACCAGTTCATTCCTGAGTACCCTATTGTTTCTTTTTTTGGCGATAAAGCCCATTTTCATTTGTATAGATCCGTCAACAAACAAATTATGCGCTACTGGGGTGAAATCATTCTTCACGAATTGTCAAAGGCCTTTGCATTCACCTAAAAAAAACAGTGTGTTGCTCAATTTCCTCATATGTAATTATTGGTCCCTGGTTCTCTGAGGAAAATGAAGTCGCAGTGACGGCGAACTCGGACCGGTATGAATTTTTTTTGAGAGAGCGCCTCACGTCAATCAGAGACGATTTGGAATGAGCCAGGAGTGATATCCTGTGTTTATGTGACCCATCCAAGTAACCTTCAAGATTTGAAGTCCAACATCAAGGAAGAAACAGCCCTGAAAAACGCCAGAAATCGGTTTACTGTACGGAGAATGGGGGATGTCGCCTATCTGATTTGATCTTCAAAACTATGTAAAACAAAACCTTAGGCATCTTCTGTCAATTAGTTTTCTTGTTTTGGAAAAAGGAAGATATGTTGTCGCACCCTGTACATAATGAAAAACTCTTTTACTCAATCCTGTCGAATAGTCTGTCGCTCCATTTGTCTGTCCATTAATTATTGACCCCCATAACTTGTAAAATACCGATCGAATGTTGGTGAAATTTTGACACAAAGTTACGATCACGCCAAGGACGAAAATGCTTTATAGTTATTGAAAATCGATCTATTGGCAGCAGAGCTACAGACAAAAATGGAAACAATAAAAATTCCTCAATCTTCTTTTTTTGGCGATTCAGAGGCTCCTAATCACTTTCATAAAATTATCTGTATGAGTTAAAAATGAGGGGTTAGAGATTGAAGAGGCTGGTGGGGAAGGGCATGTCTCAATTTTGTTTAGTGTTATTATGCGCTTCCAACCCCAGTAATTATACGGACCTATTGACGTATTTCACACAACATAGACTTGATAGATGGCTAGCTAGCATTGGAGTGAAGAACCTTTCCGGCCCTTGCTGCAGGTTATAGGATTTCCTGAGAATTTGTGTGTACGAAATCTTAGGAATAATTACGAGGAGATTGAGGGGTGATGTTTCCCTTAAGAGTAAGCATTTTTTTTTAATTATCACTTCTGAGGAAATGACTGCGATATTACTTATCATGGCTGGAAATTATATGTGATAGTACAAAGCATCTTCTTTGACATCCATTTGTTTTACTTTCGTAGTCATATCAAGATCATGGGTGTATAAATCCACAAGTACTTCTGCGGGTATGCTGTGAACACTCTGTATCAAGGTTTTTCTTTCTAAGCAACGCCAGTTAAACAACATGTTGAATTCCATTTTATCACTGGCAATTTAACGCACGCCATTATCGTTTTCTTCTGAATGACGTTCGCGGCAAAGCTGAAAGATAAGCCGCACATCTCTTGTGGTTGAAACACCTGGCCGCAGTACATCCAAGAAACCAATTAAATTTGTTAAACAAACCCGTAATGGACGTAATTAGAATGTATATACTTTCCACAATCAATACACAAACTCCCATTCAACAATTAACTTAATGCAACTGCTCAACATAACTGGCGGATCGAGTAACTTTTGCAGTAACATTATCTTTTAAGACTTGCGATTTGCATACGTTTTAAATCTTGCTTTAATGTGGAGGCATGTTGTTTTGGTGCTAGAGGATTTTTACCTAACGCGTTTGATAAGAAACATCATATTTTATGTTTACAAGGAGCTTAAAAGTTAAGAAGCTTCACTATCGTCTAAATATTTCCAAATAATTCCAAAAATTTTAAAATTTTTAGTAGCTATATAAAAACTTGTTTTTATATCAGTATTTTTATAATTTACTTTTTAGCAATTAAGATGTCTAGATAAATAGTTTGGTAATTTCTATAAAATTTGTTTATATTTAAATAATGGGACTCCACAAAGCCCCTTACTTTATTTGTATTATAAAATACTGGACTTTTTTCATAAAAATATAAATTGGCATTTTTTGCGGCCGCCATATTGTATTCAGCATAACCTCACTTTGGCCGTGTTTCTCCCAACACGCCGTTTCATTTGGTACCCATATTATAGGGGTCACTACGGAAATGATGAGTCGTCATTTTCTAACATCCTCCAAATTTGATTTAAAATTGCAGCAGTTAATTTGTTTGGAATTGTCATCCGAACTAAACGTATTTACAAAATTTCAATTCAGTTGGTTGAAGCTAACTGGTTCAAAATTCAGTTACAAGATTTGTCTCACACATACATACACATACTACAAAACAAGTTATGTTAAATTAAGGGCCAATTTCACCAACAACAGTACGTTATTCTCCACCTATAGGGTAACAGAGCGTCAAATACAACGAATGAGCTTCAAGTTCCAATCAACAAATTTTAGCAACCAATAGCTATGAAATGTTGAAAAAAAATACTGTCATAGTATGAGATGACAGCTTGTCATTGAAACATCACCAGCTTATTGAATATTAAGAAATTAAATATAATTCAGTCAAAATTTAAAGAAATGTTGGATTCTTGAATGAAATTCATGTTTTAATTACTATTGTTGATTTTTTATTCATGTTTATATTATTTTCTTCAATTGATATGCGATACTGGGTGTTTTTTCCTATAAACCACTTGCAGATAGCCATTAAGCACCTACTTGATGACAGGCTCTACCAAAAGATATTGCTCGTTTACAAACATTCATACATTTACTTGCCGTTCATCAGAACCACTATGGCACCTTAGATTGATATTCCCTCAAAACCATTCAGGTTTTTTGATATCCATACATCCATAAAGTTGAACATTTTTCGTTGTTCAGGAACTGAACAAACATCCACACTATATTCACAGCGACTAAGAAATTCCCAAATATATGCCTTAAAGCTACCAGCAAACCTAAAACCTGCAAAAAAACAACAAATTTGCCATATTTTCCTTTTTTCACGAGTAAACATTCTAGGTTATATTTATGTTAGACATTATTTGAATACAGCTGATTATTGCATTTCAAGGAGTGACACATGTGTGGGATCTGTCAACTCTTGGTACCAGTCACAAAACCTATACTCCGAAGGTTTAATTTCATGCTATTCAATGACAACACGGGGGCTTGTGTGGTTGTCAGCGGCCATTTTGTGAACGTGCGACAGGGTTGCCAGATTGTGCATTAATATCCCGTTTCACCCTCCTGGTCCCAGTGGAGTAAGTTCCGCCAACTGTTGAAATATACTCTACTATGCTTTATGAGACTATTCGTGACATTTTTCCCAAAATCATTGCACAACACTTGAAAAAATGAAAATGAAAATTTAAAATTATTTCCATGACGCCACAAAATAGCTCCGTCGGTACCTCGGGCTATACATCTTGACAGTAGGGATGTTCGATACGATCCTATATTTAGAAGTATCAATACATTTCACGAGTATCGTCATTTTTCGATCCGGAATGTGTCAGAAAGAGTGACTGCCATTTGGCTGCCACATTACCCTGCCAAATCAAACATATCTTTCATCATTTTCAAAGAAATTGTACAAAATCTTCAAATTTGTGAAGTTAGCGAGTTTCACTTTCATACGTTGTTACCAGACATGCCCAAATCATCAGTAGCTGCCGTGATATTCATCCCGGCCACTGCATCCCCACGGCTAGGCGACCTGTATGTTAAATTTGTATTGATAGGGCAGCGGGTTATGCTATAAATCATATGTCACAGTGTTTGTGCACTGATTGCAACGGTTAGATGATACCAAAAATATTTTCATAAATAGGAGATCTCTCCCATTCCGGATCGAACAATCCACCAAAGATGCTTATAATCATGATACCCAGTAAATTTACATGAATAATCCTCTGTATGTAGGTATATAAGAGCTTTCTTATATTTGTTCATCAATTTGATGATACAACACAACTGCTAAAAATGATCATAATCAGGATATAAACTATGATGAAGGTCCACCGTATGTAAGAATTTTCAGATACTTCATTTGCAATTTGACAACAGACCATGACGGTGTTCACATTTTTCAAATATTCTTCAAGAAGTGTTATCAGTCTAGCTCCAACTATCATAAGTACTATGTTTGTATTCCTACTTTAAATTCAAAGGCAGCAAATGTAAAAGATTCATGTCGCACCCTTCACCACGGGACGTCATCGTCGTTAGACGTGGCAACCCTGCGAGTGACAGATAGACCAGTGAATAAACATACTTACACATAGTATCTGTGTTTTAGGATGTAGAGGACAATGTTTTTATTCGTTTGAAGAAATTCATTAACCCTTAAATTAATAAATGATTACTATTATGATGTAAAGGAAGATGAGGAATTGGATGGAATGTATTTTATATTCTATTTTCTTGCAAAATACAGACAAATTCACACTATTCAACAGGTATGTAATGATAACAGGATATTGAACTTAAATTCGAGATTGCTATGCATTAACAAACGTCCAAATCTGCTGCCAAATTTAACAGCTAGAAAATCGACCTATTATTTGCCACATTCCCATTGGCTTTTGTGGATAACTGATTTTTAAATGTAAATTTATAACACACATCAAAATACATGAAAGTTGACCTGTTTTCTGTGTACAAAAGCATCATGTTGGAATCAAGAAGACCACTTCTTTATAATACAGTCGAATTGTCTAGGTTTTATTCAACATTTTAATAGAAATCACTGATGTTCTGAGACCTTTGACAGCTTCTGTCAAATTGCATTTCGATAAGGTATTTTTCCATTGGTCCATAACATTAATGTTGGTGAAATCGGCCCTAAAGCTTGTAAAAAGAGAAATAGTCAAGAACCTCACTTTAACAAGATTAAGAACCTCGGTTGACTGTGATATAACAGGTTGGCCGTTATAGCTTTAATTCGTAAAACGTAATTAGCTGACTAGTCAGTTACACTAGTTAATCAGCTAAGTCAGTATTGTCACCAAGATAGACTGGCATCAATTCATCAGGTGAGATTGTGAGAAAAAGATATACTCGTGAGGTAACTTACCCAGTTACTATCCTGCGCTGAGAAGGCTTCATATGATCGTTGTTGCAGAAAGGTCAATTACTTACTTGGTTGATTTTACAATTTAGTTGTATTCAATATTTAAAAACTGCACGGAAGAAGCCGTATCATTTTTAGCACTGTTCTAGACACTTCATTCTCAAGATTGTGAGACTGGAGATGCTCAAGTAAAAGTCTGACACTCGGTTGCGGTTAAGTGGAGTTGAAATGAAACAACTTATTAACGAGAGTTGAAGATTACCCGTACTCTCTAGATGAAAGGATTTCTTTAGGAAAGAAAAGACTGGTTTGTTTAGCTGAGTTATTTTCTCAGCCAAATGAGTAACTATCAATGATGAAATTGAACTGATTTTCGTTATGATTAATTAAGATTAAGAAATTCATCTCAAACATTCAGCTCATCGAATATGGAAGAAGAACTAGATATATAAATTAGATAAGTTGTATAAGAGTAAGAGATTGAGTTTCATTATCAAAGTATTAGTGAGATGTTGAGAGATACTAAATTGATTCATAGTGAAGTCATAATTACGTTACCAAGAATCCAAAATAGCCACTCAATTCCGGGGCTCCCGTGTAGGAATTCAGCGGCCCACTACCCGATTTTATGAAATAGTTTCACACACAGATTTTCGGATTTATAGGGTGTTGGAGATCGTAATAGAAATCCCCTCTTAGTGAATTTATTGGTCGGAACCCTTTATCTCACCCTCTTGGGGATTTATTTGTAGTGATAATCCGAGGCGCCTGTGAGGAGCAGTTTTCAATTTCTTTGAACCCTCATTGTTCGAGGGTTATACCTTCGGCTTCTACATTCGCGTTCTATCTTCAGGTTTAATCTGGGACTTCCTGCTCTCGGTTGCCTACCGGTAATAGCCAAGCACCTGCATAGGTCCTTTTTCTTTTTCTTTTCATATTTACCGGAAACCATTTAGCTAGGTGGATCATGCAAAATAATTTTCTTAGCCTGCCCTCCAGGACTTCTCTTTATTTTTTTTTTGTTTTTTTTATTTACCAAATGTATGTGTGCCTTAACTCCAGAGACCCAACCTTGTTACTTGTTATTTCATTTCCTAGTTTTTTAAACTAGGTGGCGCCCAAACCGCAACCACTTTGCATCCAAAAAATATGGTACAAAGAACCTCGATCTGAGGTCGCATATCTACCGACTAACATAGTTTTCGCGGGATAAGAATAAATCATGACCAAAAGGAAATTGAGGATCTAAGGGCCGAAGGACAGAAAACTTAGGACACCCTCGTAGCCTAAGCACATAACTGAGTTCTTGCCTCTCCCGAACGATCCTCTTGGACCGAGACAGAAGGTCATTCATTCAGTAGTGTCGCATTTAAAAGGGACAATTTTAGAATATATACAACAGATTAACAAATGATTTTCTTCATATCATCTGATGAGCTATTTTATCAAATACCTACCAATTCGACAGGTGGCAGAGTTGAAGAGCCGTTAACGTTAAAGTGAAAGCAAGCCGATATCTGGAAGAAAACTATACCAAAAAACCTCTTCGGCTGTAATTCACTTGATGGTTTGAATCCTGTTTACAGTTGAAAATATTTCATCTTATTATAACACATCTCTAATCGAACAAATGTTTAACTTCTACGAGCACCCTTTTTGTGTGTTTATGTGCCCCTATATGGCGCTTCCCCCATTCTCAGGATAAAGTTCTTGTTAGAAGGCTGCAAACTTTATGGGTTGTGGTGGTTCAGTCCACTTGCAGATATTTTGACATCTATTCCATTATACAGGGTGGCGTATCGAAAACGAAACAGACGCATTTACTGGCAGCTCAGTTTTTTTTGGAAAAACGCCCAGACCCGTCGATTTTGTTTTCGAGGGGGACACAAGTTTGGCAAAAAATCACGTGCAGCCCCCTGGGCGGAGGTGACACCAACCCTGAAATCTTAAATAGAAAGGGGGGTCGAGTGATACCTTATTTTAAAGGTCTTTCAATTTCTTTCATAATGATGTAAAATACATGAGCTTCAGTTCAGTAGTTTTGAAGATTTATTGATTTAAAGCTTAAAGTAGACTTTAATAGGTACATCAGATTGGTTTGTACTACTTTCAGAAGAAAATTGTTTGTTTGTTGTTGAGAATAGCTATTGGAGCGTTTTTTTGTGGCAAAAGGTTATTTCTTAAAGAAAGATAAGGAAATATCTCGTACTTATTTTAAATAGGAATTTAGTACATAGTTTGCGATTGATTTGACCAAACTTTGTTGCTAAAATAACTTGTAACGCTTTATTACATAAATTAACCATGGTATATTCCACAGCAGAAAGAGTTGAAATTATCGAAATATTTTTCGGAAATAAAATCAGTGCGCTAATAGAACAGCAGAAATATTTAATGTGCGACGTGAGAACAGTAACGTGTATCGAAAATATGTTCTAGAACTTGTAGCTAAATTTCGGGAAACTGGGTCAGTCGCCAATAAAAAACGCAACATTGAAAATCCCATAAGGAACAAAGCAATAGAAGTGGGGGTTTTAGGGCAAGTTTATGTAGATCCTGCGTTAAGTACCCGCAAATTGGAGACTGTGTGTAGTGTTAGTCGACGTACTGTCCAACGGATTCTAAAGGCCCATAGTTTTCATCCGTATAAAATTCACCTGGTACAAGAATTTAATGAAGACGATTTTGATCAGCGATTGCAATTTTGTGAAGATATGAGTGAACGAATAATAAACGATGAACATTTTCTATTCAACACTTGCTTTTCCGACGAATGTTCCTTTTTCTTAAATGGTGTAGTAAATCGTCATAACTGCCGATATTGGTCCGATTCTAATCCCAGAATTTATCATGAGGTTCATACACAGCAGCCACAAGAATTAAATGTTTGGGCTGGTATTTTTGGCGATCATTTAGTTAGTCCATAGATCCTGCATTAACAGCCATAATTGAAAATCAGAATGATCGGCGGTACATTGCGAATAGGTTGATGTTCCAACAGGATGGTGCCCCACCACATTACGCATTACGTGTTCGACAATATTTAGATTAGACGTTTCCAGATCGATGGATTGGTAGAAGAGGTGCCATTGAATGGCCCCCAAGATCGCCAGATTTATCACCCTTGGATTTTTTTATGTGAGGTCATTTAAAAAGCAAAATCTATGCTACTCAGCCAACATCATTAGAAGACCTGCGACAAAGAATTGTGAATGAGTGCCTTCAAATTACTCCTCAAACATTGCAAAATGTGCGGCAACGTTTTGAGCAAAATCTTTATTATTGCATGAAGAGTCATGGTGGCCATTCTCAACATTTACTTGCCTAACGGGTCAGTTCATTCAACATTTTTAAATTACTGTGCTGCCAAATGTATTGATCTCCACTAACGATGATGTATTAGTTTTATTTAAGCTTTAAATCAATAAATCTTCAAAACTAATGAACCGAAGTACATTAATTTTATATCATTATAAAGGGAATTGAAAGACCTTTAAAATAAGGTATCACTCGACCCCCCTTTCCATTTAAGATTTTGGGGGTAGTGTCACCCCCGCTTAGGGGGCTGCACGTGCTAACGTGATTTTTTGCCAAACTTGTGTCCCCCTCGAAAAGAAAACAAAATCGACGGGTCTGAGCGTTTTTAAAAAAAAAACTGAGCTGCCAGTAAATGCGTCTGTTTCGTTTTCGATGCGCCACCCTGTATATTATTATATAAAATGCACAGATGTGCCTCTATGTTACAGAGACTGTGAGCACTTGAGACGTAGTAAGTTTTATCGCGACTGAACTTTTTGGTCAAAACGTTTTGAAGTTCAACCTGTGGACGTCTCGCTGGTGAATGTTCATGTTTCGGGGCCAATGAAAAATGGGGATTCGTTTTATTGACTGGTTCTAACAAAAATCTGTACTTAAAATTTTGATTACTGCTACAGATAGTACGTTAATTTTAAGGTGAATATCTCAACTAATCTTCAAAGGAACGTCAATGACCACAGATGGCATTCAAAGTTCACAGCCAGCCGAAAGATTCTCCATTCCATAGACGTCAATCAATTAGGAGAAGTGCATCGCGGCACGAAGTGCATGAGAAACAACCAAATAAATTAAGAATCATTACTATCGAAAGCTTTCTCTTCTTCTCGAGAGTGCAGTTGCATCGTCTGGAGAAATGCCGGAGGTTTTTCAAACAAACAACTAAGGAAAGTCCCATTGTGCACATGTTCTTAGAGCACGCCGCTATAGTTTATGAATTTGACCTGAGTACAATAGATTCACCGACTTTCTCAGCCCACTTTTGGGAATACAGGGTGTTTCCAAAGTTGAGTCATTTATTTTAACTGCTTTAACTTTAACTCGTCAAAAGGAGTTGATATAACAAAAATCACCTACATATATAAAAGAAATAGTAAAAGACTAAAAATTTAAAAAATTAGAATGTTATTACACAGATTTTTTGATGTTTTTGACCACTGCCGCATAAAAACTTAGCGTTTTTTGTTTATTAATGTTATCGTTAATCTAAATTTTGCAATTTTTTTGTGTTATTGCAGGTATGGTTTTTCTTGCGAGTCTTTGGTTCGATCAGTTGTATCGGTCTTTTAACACGTTCAATGTCACTGCCGCCTATTGGCGACACTGATAACTAGACTGCTGTGCTTCCGTCGCCAAATGGCGACGCGTGTGATTAATTATTATATAGTGCTTCAGTGCTTCCCTACTATGAATTATGTTTATAAATTGTTTGAATAGTTCAATATGGTATTCATTTGCATAGAAATAGTCTTGTCGCCAAATGGCGACACCGGCACCCCAGTCCTAAATTCTACCTGTACTGCCAGTGTCGCCATCTGGCGACCAAAAAAAATAGTTGTATTCAGGTAAGAAAATATTCTATAATTACAATATAACTCTCTCGATTTTGAACAGTTTTTGTAAAAGCGGTATCCATTTAATTTGACAATGATTTTTTTAAAATAATTTTTTATTTAGGTAAACTAACTGTTTTATTATGCAACCTTTACATAGGCGGTTTTTGGTATATCAACTCATTTTGACGAGGTCTACAAGCTGTTAAAATTAATTAAATCATGTTTGAAAACACCCTGCATAGTCGAATAGAACTAGTGGCTTAAGAGCAAGTATAAATTGAAGTTGGAAATATATCGATGGATTGTTCTTCAGCTGAATACAAATAAAGTAATATTATCTGCCTAGCAAAAGGGAAAACCGTAGATGTATCGGCAGCATCTAAATAACTATCATCAATTTCAAATCCTTACCCTGTGTTGATGATGATTTGCTCGTCGAGGTACGTAGAGTGTACCACTAAACACCAACGCGATACATTCAAATTAGCGCCAGCGAGTGATAAATGCCTGGGCAGGCAACGACAAGCGACGGAAGCAACGATCGAGTACTCATGTGTGTTCTTTCTTGGGTAAATGAGGTTTGAATAGACAATAATATCATCTAGTGTCTTCGATCAGAATCAATCATTCAGGTACGGTTTACCCTATAGGCTACAGTTTGAGTTTTTCCAGTCTTTAAGTATGTTCGTCACTTTATAATGCTTCAATAGCTTATAGCTATTGATTGAAATGAAAAACCTAATTATTGTATATGTCGTATATAGAATAGAATAATGTTTTTGTGTGTAAAGTCTGCGATTACTATATTCCAAATTACAGTACGATCTTTTATTTCATGCACCATGTCTGAAAACATCGATATTTTCCGCCAGTATTAATTTGCCTTATCATCCTATAACTGGGCAAATAATAAATTTTGTAATGGCAATTTTTATCGAATTACAGTTGACCTCGAACTGTTGAAGTGTCGAATGATTAGCTACTGAGTAAAAGTGGAATGGATGAATCCTCGGTTGAAAGTCTCATATGTCATTGCATATTAACACTTTCCCTTATGGTAATAGGAAATTTCATCTGTTCTAAATGCTGAGAAGAGGACGAAACATTATTCCCTTTCCCCCAAAAATAGCCGAATTTAAAAAAATGTATAAAACGTGAAAATAATCTGAATAGCATGAATGTAAAAACTCTCATAATGTGCTAATAGATAATTCAGGATACATTATTGTCAAAGAGGCATGGACTAAAAGCGTATATTTATACTAAGTGACATATAAATCCGAACACCGAGTCTAAATGATTTTATTTTAATAAAAGTTGGTGAATTTATTTATCTTACTGTAAATAACAAGTGAAAACATTTTCAGCCTCATCAGTTGGACATTCCGGTTTTTATACTGCTTTTTTTTTAATTCACTAACGCTCTAAAAATGAATATTTCAGCCGCAGTAAAGAATCAACGTTGGCGGATTTTGGTTCTTGACATCCTTTACGATCGGTTACGATGCCTAGAGTACGGAGACCTGTACGATTTCGTCAACTTAGTGAGTTTGATAGGGGCCGTATAGTGGGACTTCGGGAAGCTGGACTTTCTTTTCGGGCAATTGCAGTTAGAGCAAGGGGCACTGGACGCCGCCGTAGAACAACAGACCGTGAAGATCGCCGCCTAAGATTATTGGCCTTAAGGGACCGTTTCTCCACTACCAGGTCCATTGCAAATGAATGGTTTGCAGAACACGGAAGACCTATTGGCATGCGAAGTGTTTACCGACGAATGAGAAGTTTTGGCTTGTTTTCATACCGGCCACACTGGGTCCTCCCTTTAACTCGAGAACACCGACGTAATCGCCTTGAGCGGTGCAGACAACGGTCACTCTGGGATCAGGAATGGAACAGTATTGTCTTTAGTGACGAGTCTCGATTTTGTTTATGCAAGCACGATGGTCGTGCCAGGGTTAGAAGGCGACGTGGTGAAAGGAGGAATCCACAGTTTTGTGTTGAAAGACATGTTCATCACACTGTTGGAGTTATGGTTTGGGTGCTATAGCTTATGGTTCCAGGTCACCTTTAATCTTCATCAGAGGTAATATGAACGCGCAGCGTTATATCCACGAAGTTCTAGAACCCCATCTTTTACCCTATCTTGACACCCTGGCAGATCCAACTTTCCAACAAGATAATGCCCGACCACATGTTGCAAGAGTCACAATAGACTTCTTTCAACATAATGATGTCCCATTGTTACCATAGCCACCAGGATCTCCCGACTTATCCCCAATTGAGCACGTGTGGGATATGATGGGTAGGAGATTGCTCAATTTACAACGTCCTCCTCAGACTCTAGAAGCACTTCGAGAGGAGTTGGTGGTTGCCTGGAATGAGATACCACAGGAGGACATTGACCACCTGATCAGAAGCATGCCTAGGCGCGTTGGAGAATGCGTAGCACATCAGGGTGCATCCACACATTATTAAAGGTCAAAGGGCTTTAAAGCAGTGCAATCATTTTAAATTTTTTATCATTTACTTATTATGCTTCATTAAGTACTTATACAAAATTTTATTAAAATAAAACCATTTAAACTGGGTGTTCGGATTTATATGTCACTTAGTATATATGCTTACGTCAATATTACTCCTTAACTCATTTTGAAAGGTGTTTTTACTGTTTCCACGCATTTCTAAAAAACTTCTTGTGAGTACTGATTATTTGAAATCTCGATCTTTTTTGGCCGAAGTCCGAATGAGTGGCCAAAGTTGTATTTTTGCCCCAAAGTCAGGGCATTAGGTGGCATCAAGCTCTTTCATCGCCGTAGAAGTTTTTTTTCGATTCCGTAGCTACACCTGTATAAGTTTACGTTACATTTCTAACCGAATTTATTATAATCACGTTAATCGGAAGATCCACACAGTTTAGTAAAACCTGATAAAATATATCTTACTTAAAACCATTATTCTGAACGTGTGCAATGTTACACAACTGAAAATCATATCTAAATATGCTAAACATACTTACCAAGTCAATGAACCAGTCCGTTCGTCAAGATAGAAATGTTGTGTGTCCAATAAGCTCACGCAACAAAGCAGGGAAGTGATTTATGATCGACATAGCAAATTAGCAATTTCCGTCTGATACCTTATTTTTGGGTCAAATTATAGTTACTATATTGAAACTCATTTAGATACAAATTAAATAAATCAAACCACGTACATGCTTTAACTTATTTTTTTTGTACGACGTTTCGGCTATCACAGAAACCTTTTTTTCAAATACAATGACAATTAATGACAGTACAGTTTTGTGTATTTATTCTCTCCATAAACATTGTTTCAATTTAATCCCCCTATCTAAATATACTAAGTGACATATAAATCCGAACACCCAGTTTAAATGGTTTTATTTTAATAAAATTTTGTTAATCTTCATCAGAGGTAACATGAACGCGCAGCGTTATATCCACGAAGTTCTAGAACCCCATCTTTTACCCTATCTTGACACCCTTGCAGATCCAACTTTCCAACAAGATAATGCCCGACCACATGTTGCAAGAGTCACAATAGACTTCTTTCAACATAATGATGTCACATTGTTACCATGGCCACCAAGATCTCCCGACTCTTCCCCAATTGAGCACGTGTGGGATATGATGGGTAGGAGATTGCTCAATTTGCAACGTCCTCCTCAGACTCTAGAAGCACTTCGAGAGGTGTTGATGGTTGTCTGGAATGAGATACCACAGGAGGACATTGACCACCTGATTAGAAGCATGCCTAGGCGCGTAGGAGAATGCGTAGCACATCAGTGTGCATCCACACATTATTAAAGGTCAAAGGGCTTTAAAGCAGTGCAATCATTTTGAAATTTTTATCATTTACTTATTATGCTTCATTAAGTACTTATACAAAATTTTATTAAAATAAAACCATTTAAACTGGGTGTTCGGATTTATATGTCACTTAGTATATTTCGAAAACAGCGGATTCTAGAAAATAATTTACAAACGAATGTTGGAAGGTTTCAAGGGAGCAAAATTATGGTAACCTTGGATGACCTTGACTACAGACTTCAAGGTCATTTCAAGGTCAAGTATTTTTTTATGAATAGACCCTAGCTTTTCACATCGGAATTAAAAAGAGGGACAAATATTACATTTGAACATCACCTTTATTATTGCGTCCATGCCATTTCTAGGTCAAAGCACAGCTGTGAGGTTTGTGGGGATTACACAAAGCTGACTTTGAACAAGATCTCGACCATTACCTTCAATGTCAAGTCAAAATTTCCAAACGAAACGCCTCATCTCTTTGCCGGGAATGAAAGAATCAAGAAATTACACATCCAAAGGTGACCCTGACTTTAAAGTCAAGGTCGTGCTAAGCTGTTTCCATTTCTAATATAAAAATGATAGGTTTTCTTTCTAAATTCTGATTTCGCCTTGAAAGTCATGGTCACCTTTGGGTGAGCACCACAAAAATCACATCTGTTACCTTGAAATTGCGTTGAAGACAAGGCAAGGTCATGGCCAAGGTGATGGCCGGACAGAAAATGTATTCTTATTTTCATTCCCAATCGAAAAAAGAGGGCTTCCCTCCGAAAATATTATTAATTTGACCTTGAAATGACTTTGAAGGCTGTGGTCAAGGTCATTGTCCAGGTCACCATTATTTTGACCCCTCGAAACCAAACTCTTGTTTGAAACTTTTTTTCTAGAATGAGCCGTTATATTTAGGTGGGGATATTAAAGTGAGGCACCGTGTATAGTGTGATGCAATAATAGATTGATTGAACTGTCCTGTAGCATGCCGGTTTAAAATCGTAATGATTATCGCACGATCTCAGCGTGGATGACATGCTATTGTCGCAACATTACTGTATAGGAATGAAGAAGAGTAAAAAATGAATCAACTGTCACCTGGAAGACAGATAATTGTTATTGACTGATTGTCATTGTACTTTAAAACGGTTACCGTGGTCGCCGAAGCATCGTACAATAAACAGAAATTAAAACGTATATGTGTGATACGGCCAGACAATGGAGTCCTTTGGACATGAAGATCATATGATAAGTTTAAGGAGTGACATTAACCAGTGGTGTGGTGAACCATTATTTTAGAAATTTGGGGAACTAGCTTGTTTATATATAGGGTGTTAGGGAAATGATATTCGTAACTTTAAGAGGTGATTCATTTCATTATTCTAAACAAAAAAGTTCATTATAACCTATGTCCGAAAATCAACCGTTTCGGAACTTATTTCTTTTTAGTCATGAAATAAATTAATTTTGCACATCTATTTATTGATCAACTGCCTCTAACATAATAATTTTCTTGCTTATTAAATACAATTTTCCGAAGAAAAACAGAAAAACAAAATCCCCACAGAACTGGCAACGTCGTACTCAGCCTGCACTGCATGTATCATCGTGTCGGTAGGCAAAAAAATAAATACCTACATCGGCAAAAAAATTATTTGATAGTTTCTCTCACATTTTATTATTCAGTATTTATTACTGTATCAGCGCGTGCATTTTGATACGAAAGAGATGTTTTCGGTACGCGCGTATCACGATATGCTTATTATTTACGGAGAGGCTCATTGCAATTCTGAACCTTTTTGTATTGTGATTACTAATACATTTAACTGTAACTTTATGTGATTTACGGCTGTTACTTTTTTCTTTTTTCGTGCATCGCATCGTGTCAAATAAGTGACTGGAGGTATGTATCGCCACATAGCGGTGAGTTCTGTTATTTTTTTTAAGTAAATGTACTGTACTGAAAGCCTTATATATATATATATTCTCTTCTCACGATTTATTAATAATTATTAATTTAAAATTCCCATCAATTAAAATATAGTTTATTCAACTGCCTCTGGTCGGTTTAACAATTTCTTACATAACATTCTGAAAATCACATCATCTGAAGTGATTTGGCAACGTTTTGGCACACGCCCACAATTCGTTCCATCTTTTAACACAGACATTGACAACCTTCGGCCTTCTGTCAAAGGTTCATCTCACTCATTATTCCATGACCACCATTTTGTGCAATCATCAAGTGGCTTCACGACGTAATGCTCTAATGTTTTCTAAATAATTTTTAATCTGTCTTTAACTTGTCTTGTCATATTTTAAATAATTTTAACCATTGTACCATGTATCCAGCTCTCACCATGTTACTGGACGTTTCCCTCATCCTATACGAAAACAACAATTAGCAACATCCTCACATACTACTGTAAGTTGATTCAATTTAAATTCATTTTACACTTTTGTTGCTACTGTTATCATTGTAATTGCAGCTCCTGATGATGATGGCAAAGTCCATTGAAAGCTAGAGAGAATTAAAAAAAGTATAAAGAGTCCTCTCTGCTTAAATTTTGTCGAAGTACCCAACAAAAGGCGGAAGCTTTAATTTTTCACCTAACTGGTCTAGACGACAATGACCACGTCTCAAGTTATATATATATATATATATAGGTATATATATATATATATATATATATATAATTCAAGGTATATTTTCAACAAAAATATCATGTAAACGTAAACAATTCGATGAATCAGTTGCGGTCGTCGTGCGCTCGTATCGCGGTTGTTTTACAGCGTTTCCAAATGTTTAAGAAAATTTAATTAGTTACAACGCACTTTCCTCGAAAACGATTGATTTTCGTTCATAAATTATAATGAACTTTTTTGTTTAGAATATTGCAAGGAATCCCCTCTTCAAGTTACGAATATTATTCCCCTAACACCCTGTATACTCCTAACCGTGGAGCCATCTCTCCTGCGTTTTTAGTAGTTTCTCATCCTTTGATTGGTGGGGCACCATTCTGTAAACACAGATGACGCGCTAATTTTTGAGCATTAGCTTTTCTACATTTCCTGCTTTTCAGTGTCTTTCCATAAAATAGAGGATCCATACATCCATGCTAAAATTATTCTCACTTCTTGTACGTCCCTTTAGTGGCATAAGCCTATTAATGGATTCAACGACCTTATTTGCCTTATCGATCGTGAGCCTCAATCACTTCTAACGAGGTGAGCTTTTATCTACCAGTTAAGGACAACCGTTAACATTCAACCATTGTCTTCCATCTACATAGCAGCATCTGCCTCAACGAGTCATTTATCATCGCCAGGTCGTCTGCATACCCCTGACAAACCAATTCCTAACACGTGTCAAGCAAAGACTCCAAGTCATATCCTTGCGGTACACCTATGGCCATTCCCACCGTGCTTCGTCCTATCATAAGTGTTTTCTTATCATTATAACTTTAATAGCTTCTCTCGGGCAGAAAGGCTCCATAGATTCCTTCTATCCGTCCCCCAGTCATTCGCCATGCATCTCACTATCGAAGTGCATTACAACATCTCGTCATGAGTGTATCCTCGGTGCTCAGATACGTAAGGTTACCCAACTTCTACAGAGGCCCAGCAATTCTTTTTCATTGACACCACTGTTTCATAACGAATGCGTAGTTAAGGTGTTATTCTATTTGACAGCTCTGACTGGCTAGAATTCCAACAGGGTACTATTTATTACATATTCCTTTTCATATAAATTTCAGCCTTGCTACCTGTATTGCAAACAGCGCAAACGAAAACAATATAGATAAAAATAAGTATCGGATATAGATCAAAACTAACTGTTCTGCATACCAGAACCAGTTCTGTATAAGTGAATGTTGCAGGTAAATGATAAACGGATTATAATCGACTTTCCCTTCAGTTACAACATTAGTATTATGTTTCAGACGAGGAATTTAAAAGTGTATGTTACAACTCTCTGCAGAACGTCCTTTGTTACACAATGGGTATTTGGGTCTTCACGATATTATTTATCGATGGTACTCCAGTCCGTGGTGCTTGCATAGTAAATGCACGAAGGCAACGGAATACATTTTGGTGACCTGGTACTTCTTACCGATGTAACAACAGAATCTCTTCTTCTAATTCAAACTGTTACATATTCTACGATGGGGTTTTTCGGCTGAGATGCTGCCAGGAATTAGCTTCTTAGCAATGGCAGTGTCTAGCAAGGATATAGGTATGCCAGAAAGGTCTTTGGCTTATGGAATCGCGAGGATTGCTATATGGATGGAAAAGATTGCATTGAAGTTAGCTCCTGAGAAGACGAAAAAGGCCTTACTTTCTGACAGGCTTCTGTTAGGGTCGGAGCTAAAATGCGATTGAATACCTAGAAGTGTGATCTTAAAGTCACTAGAAACATAGGGTACATTCATTGATAAGGTAAATAAAGTTGTGCATCCCTAATTCTGCTTATGCCATTTGAAGACCCCGCTTGAGAGAAGCTTCAATGAAGGCACCAAGTGCCTCCAAGATTACTTCGAACCTTGTATTACAATGCCCGGAGGCTATGGATAGCGAAATCAGGATCAGAGGGCAACCTTGTTGGTCCTGAGCCAGCCTTAGGACTTCCGCGGAAAAAATCAAGAAGGTAACGGAAAAGATATCTAGACAACACTCTGTGAAATGAAGAAGTATTTCCAGATATCTCGATCAGGCACAAGAGGTCAGCTTAGGGCCTAGTGCTAAGAATGGGTGCTTTTGATTATCTTTAGATAGAGCCAACCTAAGGTTGTTGCTGGGACTGTTCAGTGGACATGATGAGGCGCCACTTGTGGTGGAGGTGGCTGAGGATCCCATATGTGAGCACTGCGGGGTACAGGAGGAGTCCTCGGCGCATGCTCTCTATCGCTGTGAGGCTGTGGGCTAATACAGGCAGACTATACTGGGGTCCAACACTTTGGATCCCCAGAATGTCAAGGAACTGGAACTCAGGACTTTACTCAACTTCGCTAGAAGGGCGGAGCTTGATGCCCAGGAAATGAAGTGGTACATAAGGGCCCAATATGTGGCCTAGGCGCCGGTTCCTCGTGCTGACCGGTATGCCTCTAACTTCATCTATTACATTAATTCATTTGATTCATTCATATAGCCTGCTAATGCTCAGAAATGAGAAAAAGGTCGTACTGCACGTGATCTGTGCTTATAGAGCGGTATCCACAGATACATTGCCGGTGGTGGCTGGTATTCCGCCGATCGATTTGCTGGGTGAGAAAAGATGTGCGCTCCCTAAGAATTGCACTGGATCCAAAGACAGCGAAAATGAATCTCTCTTTATTGGATTAAGCTTTAATAGGTTAAGCCAAAATTTGAAGTAACTAAGTTTCATTAAATTAAATATTGAAAACACACATGACAACAGCGCGTCAGTCTTTCATCACTCTTATCGAACCGGCAATCGATCGCAAACGATAACAGTGGTTAGTTATCGTTTTGCATAGATAAATTACTTTATCGTTTTGTGGAGCAGAGCATCGGGCGTGTTGTTTTGTTTTTGTTCGCGTACATCGTCGTGTTTATTTACAATGTTCTCTGATTAAGAGTTCGCCGAGATGTTGTTAGTTTACGGTGAATCTCGTCAGAATTCAAATCTGGCAGCCCAAATTTATCGCGACAGATTTCACCAACGGGTACACCGAGACAGAAGGACATTTGTGCAAGTGTACCAAAGACTACGAGATACAGAAAGCGTTCAGCCCACTAATATTCGCACTTGTGAAAGATAGGGTACTGTAGAGCAGGAGGAACAAAATTTAAATATCTTGGAAATCAACGCAGATATCAGCACTCGGGAATTAGGCCGCCGCGTAGGACTATCTCGTACCATAGTCCATAGAATCCTACGGGAAAATTTGCTTTATCCCTACCATGTACAACGAGTCAAGGCCTTGTTACCAGAAGATTATCCTCGCAGACTAACATTCTGTCAAGGGTTTTAGCATAAAAACATTGAAAATCCGGATTTTTTTAAAAACATTCTAGCGACGGATGAATGTACTTTTACGCGAGACGGGATATTAAATTGCCATAATATTCACACGTGGGCCCAAGAAAATCCTCGTACCATTCGTGTATGTCATTTCCAACAAGGTTTTAAAATAAATATTTGGCTGGGTATTCTTGACGATCAGGTAATTGGTTCTTTCGAGTTACCCCCAAAGTTGTCAGGAGAAGGATACCTCAGCTTTCTAGCCAATAACCTACCGAAACTTTTGGAACAGACCTTAGACAACATGCCATTACAACGGAGACAGAATTTGTGGTTTCTTCATGACGGGGCACCACCTCACATCTTTAAAGGAGTCATTCAGTATTTGAATGAACATTATCCACATTGCTGGATCGGTCCAAATGCTCCTGATCCTCGAAAATGGCCATCAAGGTCTCCTGACCTCAATCCGATGGATTTCTGGTATTGGGGAGAACTTAAAGGGATGGTTTATGGGGCTGGTCTAATAACAACTGAATCACAACTTCGCGAAAGAAATTTTAATGCGGCTGAAATAATAAATGGTCAACTTCGAGGACCTAGAGTAAGAAGAAACTGGGTTCGTCGTAATGAAGCTTGTGTGGAAAGTGGAGGACGACATTTTGAACACCTTCTTTAACCCTTAACAGGAAACGTGAATTTTTGGAACACAAAAGGAAACATGCCGTCTCTCAGACTGCGAACTTCAAGATGTTCAAAAAATTAGAGTAAGGCGAAAAGCAAGCAATAACTTCGCTGAAACTGATACTGGATGTTTATTTTATGTGTTTAATACGTAAAATGCTCATTTCAAAATGATACAAGAACATAAAAGAAACATTTTTATTAACTATGCTAAAACCATACAAAAATAACGCTGTTGTTGCAACATTCAGAAACTAAATTAAAACTATGGAAAAGTCTCAATATTTTTCTATTTTCTAGTTAAGTAATGAACAAGGAAAGTATATTATAGTCAATAAATACAAAAAGAACACAATCAAAATTCACTGCAAGTCTCAAACATTGCCTATATTTATGCAGCTAATACATTTGGGTTTGGAGCATTGAAGACATACAGGCTTCCTACATTGTACACTCAAAAATTTGGTCATCCGATGGGTCGTTCGGTGACATAAAAAGCAGGCTTTCCTTTTTTCCAAAACCAAATTTTCAGCTTCTGTTGCTGGATGTTCACATTTGCCAAGGATGCGATTTATCGTAAGTCGCAAATCCCGAGGTAAACGGGGACTCTCTAGTCGCTTTTCCATATGCTCACGGACCAGGTTAGCGGCCAACATCTTAGCAAATACCGATTTTTCCTTCTGCAATTCATTTTTCTTATAGCACTGGTGTAAAATATACGAGTTCACTACCGATATATCCAATAGTCGGTAGAAAATAACCAGTGGCCACCTACGCGAACGGCGACTTGAGGTACTCTTCGAACATTTTTCATCAAGACAATCAACTCCACCTTTATTAGCATTGTAATAGGCTATTATTTCCGGTTTCTGTGTTTCCGGATCACAATATTTTCTGTGGCGCATAGAAGATATGAGTATTGTGGCTTTATTTTTTTTGCTTACATGAGACACAATAGTGGAATCTTCTCGAAATCCGTACATTGTTGATCCGACTTCTCTTGATTTGTTGGGTAAAAATGCCGGAGGAATTTCTCTTTTATTTTTCTTCTTTGTACCCACATAGGTCAGTTTGTTCTTCAATAGGACATCCATTAATTCTATTGACGTAAACCAGTTGTCCGCTGTAATGTTGCGATTAGTTCCAAACAGAGGCTTCGCGAGACGTAGAACTGATTGTGTGGGTTTGGAATACCGCTTGTGTTCCTCAGGAAGTTCGAAACTATCGGAATCTTTACCGCAGTATATATATGCGTTATAGAGGTAGCTATTCCTTGCATCCGTCAATGCCATAATTTTTATGCCATATTTGCAAGGTTTCGCAGGCATATACATTTTAAATCGACATCTTCCTCTGAAACTCACGAGCATTTCATCGACAGTGACAGACTGGCCAACTCCGTACACATCTTGACAGTTCTTTATAAAACTATTAAAAATGAAAGATATTGGTGCTACTGGATCTAGCTTCTTTCTTTCATTCCTGTCATCTGGGTTATCAAACCTTAAGGCTGACAGGAGAATACCAAATCGTTTTATGTTCATGACAGCTCTGAATATATCTCTTCCAGAGCCATCGGTGGCAAAAAGTGTTTCAATGTTCCCGTGGTTGCTGTTGAACACCGATGTATATACTAAGAGACCCAATAGTGCCTTTATTTCGACTAAATCAGTGTCGTTTAGGTTGCTGGTTTGATTTTTGTATCTCTTTCGCATTTATTTGAGCTTGTGATTGGTCCACTTAACGATATGTACCAACATGTCGTCAGTGAACAAAAGCTGCCAAACCGTCAACGGAGCTGCTTCTTCTCCATATTCATGAGCTTTTCCTCTTAGAGTTGGTACTTTAATGACTATATTGTGCTTCCTTGTACGTGATGATGGTACAACTTCCGAAATATTCCACCTATAACGATTTTTTCCATAGAAATAATTCTGAGCTGGTAAATCCTCTTCATTTCCTTCGGCTCCGTCTTCTGATAACTCACTATCACTTGTATGATCTGATTCCATGTATTCGTCTTCTGAGGCACTGTCTATATCACTAAAGTCACTTCCTTCATCCTCAAACCATTTTAGAACGGTTTCTTCGAACTCCGGATCATCGTATCGTACACGTTTAGAAGGTCCCGCCATACTCGCAAACGCACCTATGCAACACAAATAGCAAACGGGAACGGAAACGTGCCGTCTGACAGACTGCAACAAACTAAAATTGGTCCATATTTTAAGGCACGTTTTGCTCGTGTGAATGGGGGTGGGCGATGGTCACTAATAGCTTATGGATTAGATGGGTTTTTACGTCTGTTAGAGGTGCAATAAAAAAAGATACGCTCAGGTATAGAAACGCCGCAGTCTCACAGACGGCACCTTTCCGGTTAAGGGTTAAATACAAAAAAAGTGCAGTGTGGGGTTTAAAAAGAAAAGCAATATATGTATCAAAATTGTGTTCCCTTTTTATAAGCGGATTTTTTTAATACGTTTAATAAACTTTCACACACCACGTGAAGCGCTGAGGCAGTTAGTGATAAGTCCGTTTTTTTTAATTGTTTGCATTTTACGAGTGCATTATCAAATAATTAAATAATACCTAAGAGCCAAAAATAACAAAGTCCATCTTTATTTACACTGCGTTCCGTCGTAATTTGCGTGTGGCATTGTGGCGTTGTCAGATTTTATTTTATTTTAAAGTCGTTTTTCTCTAAAAAAATGCCGTTTTGACCCCCATGTTATATGAAACTCTATCACGCATTTAAATAATGACTATCATATCGTCTACACCCTGTATATCAACGAAGCTCATCTGCTCGATTGTAGTAGTTGCTGTCAACTTTGTCAGGCATGTAAGCGAGGGCAAATGGATTGAAATTAGACCAATAATGAGGCGTATGATGCTGTTGGAGGAAAAAATGTATGAAAGCCTCTTAATAAGTTTAATGGATGTGCATGGTTTATCAATCCAAGCGAATTGAACTCGATACCTCCACTACCTTTTTTCCAGAGTATGATGTAAAAGAGTTGAATAGATAGCTTCGTTGTTAGAATACCTCTATAGTTTTCTCCATCTTTAATTTTTTCTCACTGAAATAACACGAAGAGTGCAACAGAGGCACAGCAATGACTTGACCTTTTCCCATACTAACAGTCGTAACCAATCCAAAATTATTGTCACATTTTGATGTAAGCTTCATAGAAGAGCAAGTACTCCGTTATATAGGTTCTACCTTTTGTGGCTCCTCAAATATTCAAAAACAGTTGCAATTTTTGCTGCAAGCTATCTTTTTACACTTTATTAATTAACATAACAATTACATTGTATTAATTAACATAACAATTACATTGTATTAATTTTTACTAGCTAATAATTTTTGGTCTGTATTAACGATTTTATTTCATTTCTTAAGTCAATCAGTCAGTATCAGTTACAGTTACATATATAGTGTAGTGTATACCTGTTAGGTCTTTGTACAATATCGTTGGAACCAAATAATATTTTTCTGAAGCGGGGTTTGAAGCTTCGACTACATAATTCACTGTAACAGGTATTCATGCGAGGATGGGAATCACTTTATCTAATTGCCAACTATAAAAAACACATTAAGAATAAAATGAAAACAATAAATCTCACACTGTTTTATCGATGTTGAATTCAAATTCCCATGTAATCGTCCTAACAAATATTTGAACAACCCACAGTCATTATATGCCAATAAAAACTATCATAGAGTGAATCTTCGACAATTTTCAAGAAACTTGGTTTTTAATGGGTACGTATTCGTTGAGTGGAGTTTTGAAGCATATTATTACATTCGGAATTTCTGTGTATGTGTATTCTTCAGACTTATCTCGGGTACGATCACCGCCAATCATTAAACCAATATAGATGATTTATCTCCTTTTTAGGCAATGCAAGCCTCAGTCAAGAGTATACATCTTAGTTAAATTTAACGAAGTACAAGAACCTCATGTTTTTTTACAGTTACTTTTTACTTTTACTTCTCGTGCATATGAGAAAGTCTCTTGATTAAAATCCGATTGACGTAAAAGGGTTTTTCTAGCTAGTATACAGGGTGTTCCTTAATATTATGCGAATATTTAATGGTGTGACTCTACATGAAAAATTGATGTTAGTTTGCTTTACAAACTATGGTCCAAAAATGTGTACTTACAAAATCTCGGGGTGTTGAAGTTTTAGGAAAAGAATGGAAATTAATTAATATTTTCAGATCCGCTTCAGATGTTTCACTGATATTTAGTACGTAAAGGTGCATATTTTTCAATGCAAAAATAATTTTTAGCTTTAACAGTGGCGTGAGTACGGGTATTGACTTGGCTATTTTTTTAAGAAATGGTTTTTTGCCAAACAAAAATTATCTTTGAATTCCCTGTTCAATTTAAAACAAATGATCTCTATTCGATGCGCCATTTTGAGTAAAAAAATAAAAACCCTTCTATTGTCCGAGAAAATTAATGTAGTAATTGAAGAATGTAATTCAGCAATAAATATCTAGTTGCTCTGGAATATGTCACTGGCTTTTGACATCTGACAAGTCTCTGTTATTCAAATCTGCTCACTGTGACATCTTTTTCATTATTTAATTTTTAAATTCTTGTTAATAATGGTGAATTATTTAAATGCAGAAATGGCGGAAACGCATTACGTATAGGACCTCGCCGACGATAATGGTGAGCAAGCCAGACTGATTTATCACCAGAGATATCCCGATCGTGCTTTACCAGATAGTCGAACATTTTCTAATATTCATCGTCGTCTTGTTGTAAACTGGTTCTGTCTGAAAAGAAACATCTGAAGCTAGACCTCTAAGTGTGTGTGTGAACACCTGAAATTGAGGAAGCTGTGCTGCACGAAGTCGAAGAACATCCTGAAACCAGTACGGGGAAGATCGCTAGACACTTAAATATTTGCCGTCAAATTGTTTGGAGAATTTTAGTGGATTTTTTGTTATATCCTTACCATATTTTAAGAGTACAGGCATTACTTACCATTAATTTTCCAAGGCGTGTGACCTTTTGTCAGTGGTATCTTCAAAAAATTACACAAAATCCGCAATTTGAATCAATTATTCTGTTCACGGCGAAGCTAATTTTTCTCGAAATGCCATTCAGAATTTCCATAATAATCATTTGTGGGCAGAAGAAAATCCCTAAGCCGTAACCAAAACCCATTGCTAACACCAATTTTCGGTTAACGTATGGGCAGGAATTATTGGCAACCACTTTATTGGCCCATTCTTCTTGCCAGGACGACTTGACGGACAGACTTACCTCAATTTTCTTCAACAACAGGAACACCCTGTGTATAAAAGAATTTGCACAAAAATTTTCCAAGTAGCTTGAAAACCTTTATGCGAACAAAAAGTTCACAAACTCTTAGTTTTTTGTTTCTGGAATTCATAGTCATTACTGGGTAGTCAAAATACTATTTACGCACATGGCTAGGGATGATAGATATCTGTCTTCACATTACTCTACCCTAGACTAGAACCCTTTCTTCAAACACAACCATTTTAATGAGATTTATTATAATGAGTAACTGTAGATATGGATTTAGCTATGCATATAGATGCACTGGCTTCGTGCAAGTGGAATATTGACTGCAGTTTAAAAATCTCATACGCATGTTTGATCTTTGTATTTAAATTGCTATTTGTGTATTTGAACCAAAGCAGGTGGTACATGTTGCATTGTGTAGTTTGACTACACAATGGCATACCAGGGGCCAAACAATATTCTTATACGTACGTTTGCATGGACTGCAGATTGCTTGTTTTCACTTTCGCTGGGAACCCGTTACAGGTGTAAATTATTTGAAAACGTCAGCTGGTCTTCCAGCGATATCAAGAACTGTTATCCGTATTTTAGTAGCATAAAACTACTTCTACAAAAACACCATTGCCAAAGAATGGCATCAAGAAGGTTAACTCTACCCTTCCACGCAACGCTGCCTCACTCGCGTCAGAATCGGGTTTGCCTGTCTTAAACAAATGACACCCAGCAGTGCATGGCTGATAAAGAGGAGTTTTCCTTTTTAGTAGCATTGAGCTCGATCCAAATCAAGAGCGAGTATTAGGAATAATCTCGAAACAGTATCTTCCTTTGATTGATGAATTCCAAGCCGACATGAGTAAGTCGTCTTAAGTAGGAGATCACAATAGACCAGTAACGAACATTTGCTACGAATACAGGGTGTTTCAAAAAGGCGTGCCAACATTTCTATAGTAGAAAGTACATCCAAAAATGACAAAAAAAGATTCTATAGATATGGGTCCAAAGATGCTCCCTTACCGAGATACAGGGCGATTAAGTTTTATTTAAGAAATTTAAAAAATATACCTGCGGAGCGGGTAAAGATATTGAGTTAAGGATTTTAGTAGTTCATCAGCAATAAAAACACAGTTCCCCAGTCCAAACTAAACTGGGGTACCCTCTAATAGGAAATATTTCCAAAGCCACTAGCCTTTTTGGAGAAAACAAGTACATTTTATAAAAAACCAATGAATTTTCCATTATTTTTGACTCTTAAGGAAATGTTGTCAGATCGCTCGTTTTGGAGATATTTAGTTTTGAATATTTGAGGCGAAATCGTAAATTATTCTTGTGATATTGTGAAGAAAGCTCAAAAGTCTTTAGCACTTAACAAAGACGATACCACAAATCGTTAGCAACCTCGGACACGAAGTATGAGGAGGAAGTACACAGAAGGCTTTCAGCGTTCTTCATACTACGCTAAGTATTTTCCAAAGAGTCAGAAAGTGTTCATGGCGTAGAGCAGGGGCTTGTGTTGAATCCAGCAGTGGTCACTTGGTCACTTTCAATATGTTATATGTTGTAGCATACATCCAGCATTACTCTAGGTTAGTCATCATAAATTTAGACATAACCACGTAAGGTGTATCAAATGCAATGTTTATTGTTGTCGTACCTGCTTCTTACAATCTTTATTTATTTATTTTTGAAATAAACATTTCTTTTTCTATAAACAAAAATGAATATGCCGACAAAACCAATGGCATCCTATTCGGCTTATTTTTATTTTATATTTATTTAATCAATGTGTTTTCTTTGTACATTGAGTAAATAGCCATGGTCAGTTGTACACCTAGCCTACCCTATAAGGTTTGAACACCCCGTATTTTAAGATAATTTGTGAAGCTAGACATGCTGGAAACCAAGCTGTTACAATTAGATTAGAGTATAACAAAAAGGTTAAATCTCTCCCCGAGGTACTATTTCTTTCCATTGACAGGCAATACCATCGTTAATTCAGAATTTCGCTCTCATTTGCATATTTGTAATTATAGTCCTTAATTGAATGCCACATTCGTACGATGACTCGCTATCAATAATAATTGTTCAGATAAAAAATTACAAAAAATATTTCTTAATCGACCACCTGTAATTGCATCCTTAACGTCTGCTCTTATTAAGACATGTATGGTGCTTGTTCTACCCAGTGTGGTAAAATATGATGTGAACAGCAAATTGATTTGTAACTCGCATAGAGCGATGCAGATCAAGGCAGTGAGTTCGAAAGTGCACTCATCCAGTAGATAATAGTAGTAATAATAATAATAATAATAATAATAATAATAATAATAATAATAACAATAGTAATAATAATAATAATAATAATAAGCGTGTTTTTATTAAGGTCGAAGTTTAACTTGAAGCTATTCTGCCACTCGACCGTGGACAATTCAAAAAACTACAATAAAGATTATAAATATGTAAAAAGTAATATACCTAAAGTAAACTAACAGAAGATAATAAAATTTAATCATACGAGCTCCTTCCCACTTCAGTTGGCCCAACTATTGAAATCTTAGTTTTTTTCTTATCAAACACAAATAATAAAAATGTAGCAGGGTGTTATAGGTTTAAAATATTAACAATGAATATTTTGATAATACATAGTATAAAACACCAACTTTATCACTCCCTAATCAAATTTGCAGCATAGAAATAACACATGTTGCAATTATAGCATATCAACCTATTTTCATTTCAGTGCAAAATAAGTCTATAACGCATAGGTGGCTGTGAAAAATAAAAGCCATGACAATTGTTGTTATTAATCACAGCTGTCAGAATACGTTTAAAATAGTTTTGGGTAGTTAAGGATTCCAAAATGGGTAGAGGAACCGTTATTAGTGAGAAAATTCGGTTACTGATAATTAAATTTTGGGAAATCAAAGTTAGAAATTGTTAGACTTATCGCGGTACAGTGTGAGAAATATTGTTAGAAGATATAACGTAACTGGTTCAGTTAATATCAAGCCACGATATGTGGAAAAAAGTAAGATCACAAATGCCGACCGAAGAGCATTAAGAAGAATAATCGTGAAAAACAGGCGTGCCAATTATTTACAATTAAGTGCTCTGTGGAGTGACCCTCTTGGAAGGAGAATTTCGAGGTCCACAACTCATAGAGAGGCCCACAAACTTTGATTTAGCACTTGCAAGGTAAGTTTTCTTATAAAAAAAGTGAAGTAAAAATCCTAAAGTTGCACAACTTGTTTATAGGCCAAAGAAAAGCTACTATTAACTCCACTGCAAAAGAAAAATCGGCTAAATAAAGAAGATAGACAATGGACACCTCAACAATGGTGTGCAACGCAATGGAATGATGAGGCCCGATTCGAAGTTTGTGTTGGTGGCAGTCGCAGTAGAGTTATTCGCAAAAAAAATGAAGCATTCCATGTTGACTGTCTGAAGAGAAAAGTGAAATTTCCAGCATCTATTATGGTCTGGGGCAGTATGTCATCAAAATCAGTAGGAAAACTTCATTTTATCGATGGAAATGTGGATACAAATATTTGGCAATTTTAGAATAATCGCTTTTACCAGTGATGGAAGAATGTTTGACATCCGGCCAAGATTTTATTTTTCAGCAAGATGGTGCAGCGTGCCATACGTCAAAAAAGGCTATAAAATGGATGGAAGAAAATAATGTACCACTTTTGAAATGGGTTTCCAGCAATCCAGATCTGTCACCTATTGAAACTTTGTGGCACGAGATGAAAAAGGTTCTACGACAACATCCTGCTCGTACAGTCACCGAACTGAGACAAAAGCTTCAAGAAATATGGGATTGTTTTACACCAAATTTTTGCCAAAACTTGGTTAACACTATGCGCCAAAGAATTTCAGCCATAATAAAAAATAAAGGTGATGTTACCCAATGGTAATCTTTCAATTGTTGCTTTGTTAACTTAGCGTATTTATTCGCACATTGTTTATTTGTTCAGGTGTTCTATTAGTTATAGGTCTAAGTGATTTCAAATATGTATTTTTTACGACTAGAGAGTATCTGAAATGTTTTTGAGAAAATAAATTGTTTTAGATGTAAATAGTTTCGTCACGTTTTGTTTATAAAGGCATATTTTGGTACAAATCTTGAAGAGGGCCAACTGAAGTAGGAAGAGGCTCATACGTATGAATTTACATAGGAAAAGGGAACATTTTGCGAAGTGAGTAGTCAAACTATGCGGGGATCAAACAAGTTAGTTGTTTAATTTGTTTTTAAATTAAATGTAATTTAGTGATTTTAATGCATGGGGTGAAGTGTTAACGCGTTGTATGTGAAGCACTTATGAAAGAATGAGGCTTTCTGAAGAGGCAGTGAACTGTATGACTCTTGAATGAATAGAATTTCGAGGGAGCAGCTTGTTCTTTGCAAACGAGGGAAACGAAGTAAGCAAGAGCTTATGAGTGTAAGTTAATAGGTGCAGCTCATTATAGCTCTCTCTCCTTCAACCATCCCAAAATAACGGACAACATTTTAAATATCTGCTATGATTTACCTGTGCTTATTTATGATTATTATTCTTATGACCAGCAACAAAATTTTCCTTTTGTGTTCAGCTTTTACCATATTTTTTTATTTCCCTATTTCCAACAGCAAATCCATGACCAACTTAGGAAATATATCACTAAATTTAGGACTAAAATGTCCATTTAAATGTACAAAATTCCATATTAAAAAAAACAAAGTTGGTGGTGGAACTCGAAAGAAGAAACCTCAAATTGAAAGTTTTACTATGTCATCTTGTAGAAGAGAATGAGTAACAATGAAAATATGCAATAATCTCATCTCAAATAAAGTCGGGAAAAAACAAAAATGATTTCGGGATAAATCTGGTATGCGAAACAGAGGATTGAAAATTTCAAGACCTGCCTAGGAAATTCTGCTTTTTCACCTAATTTTGTACCTCGAATGTACTACCAAAGATGCAATATTTATAACCCCGTGGCGCAAGATAGGTGTGACCAATAGATATGCGATTCATCTGCTGAAAAATATATTTCTAAGATTTAGGAGCAAACGTTCGGGAAGATCTGTGATGACGTATGCCTAGATGCGAGGAATTTTGGCCTTTTTCGCCGCCGCCACTGAACCGATTTTCAAAAACCATAAATGTGTTTCGTCCTTGGTATAGTAGCAGTGTGTATGAGTTTAAAACGGATACATAGTTATTAATTTCTTAACGAGAAAACCACATACGTACAGTTCTCTTCCTGATCCCTGCATTCTCAAATCCCATCTTCTCATTCCATTAAGAAATGAATAATAGCTTGCTTAAGTCATTCTAGAAGGACTCTATTTCTTTTTAGTCGTTTGCTCTAGTTTTGTATTCGAACTTCAAAAGAGATTTCAAAAGGATTGTGGGTAGTAGATTCCGGCAACTGAAAGGAATCGGGTTGCTCGGCCAAGCCCAAAAACTTGTTTACTCAATATAATTTTAATCAAACACCTAAATGAACCAATTTCACGAGCAAGGCTTACCTAGAGAGTCTTTTGTTTACGAAAATATATAGGTATAAATATTTACTTGCAAACATCTAAGAATAATAATGAAATTATACACATAAGGGTGGAGGTACATGCCTAAGCTACTATTTACGCTAGGTATTAATGGAATACTACATAATGTAGTATCAAGAACACCAGGGGTGAGACTTACAGTAGGGCTCCCGTTAAGGGCACCTTCATTTCCTGTTAAATTGAATTCTTCATACAATCATCCTGACTTATCTAATCCCAATCTGCCCCAGATAATAATAATTCATGTAGCACGCCAAAGAAAACATTCCTATATTCAATATCAAGCAACTCATTGGTGGGCGCTCAGTTCTTGCATACCTACCACGTACAACGTGTATGACATGACAGAAAAAAAAACGACACTGTTAAACAATAAACAATTTGTCACTTGGAATTTCTTTGTCTTCGCTATGCAGTGGTACCTAAAAATTGTATCGTAGAATATGTATTCAACAAATAACATATGGTGCTTCATTAACATTTTAAATCTAGTTACCTGTCGTCTGGCGGTACGTATCGGGTACTGATGCATGCACTAAGAGTGTAAATAGAGGTGCCAGTGAAGTACCATTCATCATTCAAAACTTGAAGATTATTAAGGATTACTCATCCAAGTTAAATACCAGTGGCGGGGCTAGATCATATAATGACCAGACCGTATACGTGTATTTCCTAGTCAAATCATGAATAACTTTTTAGTAACTGCCAGCTTTCTATTACAACTGGATATTTATTTGGAAGCCTCTTTTTTGACAGCGTCTAAAAAAGTAGCAAGCAATTGAACCATTCTTCTACAACCCTGAGATTCAGGTCTTCTGAAGGAATGAGTGCTGCATGTTTTATCCAATTCATCCATTTTGAAGGTCAGCTACTGCCGCTACACACAAGCATCAAATTGTCGCGCTGTAAAAAATGCATGTTAATACGCGTGGATAGCGTGGACCGTTCCATTTCACTATAACGATCTAAAACTGTAATGATTCATCGATGTTCACGTGAACATCACTTAACTACCAGTACCAGTAGTCGGCTGTTCATAGGCGGGGTATGAATGTTTAACATGGGTGAACTAGATTTGTCACATGCTTAATAAAGAGTGGTTTGTAAACATATTGTAAGTCAAAAATTTGGGAATTACCTTTATTCATCGTCGCTTCCACTTACATCTGACAGTAATAAACTGTCGCTATCGCTTTCCTCGTTGAAATTGACTATAACTGGCTCTATGATGGTGTCGATGTGGTGGTCAAGCTGCCACATTTTTGTTTCTTCCTTCACAACATGACGGATAGCATTCTGCCAAGCTTCGGGCGTTACTAGCTGTATGGAAGACTCAAGTAAAACCTTAACGTCTGGTAATTTGAAGGTTGTGTTATGGCGCGCAATATAACCCTTCACTTGAGCCCAGATGAGCTCTATTGGGTTCAGTTCACAGTGGTAGGGCGGTGCTCGCAGCACAGTGACACCACATTGACGGGCCATCTCATCAGTCACGTAACTAATGTTCGCAGGTTTGTGCTGTTTAATTTTTTCATACAATTCCGCTTTCACACATGAATCGTCAAACGGGATTCCTTTTTCGCGCAACCATTGCTGCATGTCACTTTTTCGAGATCCCATAGTCGGTACACGTTCGGCTCGACGACTATGGTAGGAAGCATTATCCATGACGATCACAGAGTTGGGCTCAACTCGCTGAAGCACCCCTTGAAACCAGCTCTCGAAGCAGCTGGCATTCATTTCGACATGGTAATCACCTCCTTTCTTAGAGACGAAAATCAAGTCACACTCTTCTAAAAAGCCACTATCGCTACCAATATGAGTTACGATCAATCTTTGACCTTTCCCTGACGGTCCACAAAGACCTGTTGACAAACCTTCAATGCTTGCTTGTCGGTTACTCACTACGTTTTTGTCTATCCAGGTTTTTTTAACTGTGTGACCTGTATTTACCCATGTCTCGTCCAAATAATAGATTTTTCTGCTTTGTCGTCTATATTCAATTATTTCGCGTAGGTATTTTCGACGCCAGGCTATTTCAGGTCTCTCTATCAATACTGACTTCCGATTACGCGTTTCGTAACGAAAATTAATTTCGTGCAGGGATTTCCTCATTACCTCGACGCTCATTTGGGGTATAATTTCGTTTTCCTTGATCGCTGCATGTACAGCCTTGAGGGTTGGTATCTCATTCCTAAAGAAGAATGAATGTACGGTTCGCCTTAACGCCATTTTGCTTTCGTCATCCAATTTAACGGCCTTTCGTCCCTTCAAATTAATCTTTGGATCAGTAGTAGCTCCAGTTTTCTTCTTTTCATGCACCACCCTGCGAATGGTCCACTCTGGAACGCATGTCATACTTTCACAACGCGCGAGTGCATCTCCCTGCGACATAGTTCTGTTCAGATAATTGAACACGTTGAGCACAATTTCTTTCTTGTCCGTCTTCAGTGCCTTACGAAGCCGTCTACTTGTTCCCTGGCTTTCAGTACTTCCACTCGTGCCATTTGTACTCTCCATGGTTAAGTATAACCAAAACAGTAACCACAGAAAGCACAACAATAACAATCACACAACAATTCTTATAAAAACACACAATATGCGATCGCTCAACGAAACACGTTCCAATACGTTGCCGACGCCTATGAGTCTGCCGGCGAGGCGCGTCTTTGATTTCATTGGTTCTACCGGCGGAGAACAATCAGCCATTATTTCCATCTCTGTCTGTGCTGTTGACCAGCGCAAAGCCACAGAAACGACATATGTCGTACGCTATACGGCTGTACTGGAAGGAAGCCGGGATCGAACTCTGATCACGTGTTGATCATGTGTATGAGTCATTACAGTTTTAAATAGTTGTAGTATAGTACCCATAACGTTTTGCGTCTACTGAGGTAAACAGCTGATTAGCAAGTGACGTCTTTCTATTAGTCTGTAACGTTGGCAATAATAAATCGGCACGAGCATTACGTATCTTGAAGTGACATTTTGTCGTTCTTTTTTTGACGTTTCGTAGGGTTTTTGTGACATAACGTAGGTTTTTTTACAAGATGTTTACGTAGTACAAGCTGTTGTACACTTGTTGTGAACTCGCTTTGTAGCTGTACGTCAGCGAACAGCGAGCAAACGTGGAATGAACTATTTGCACAAAACTACCTAGTCTTCAAAATACCCCCGCCGGTGGAAAGCTGGTAAAAATTCAGGACCGTATTCAGAGCTGTTCTTCACATATCTAGATACTTTGTGGCTGGGAATTTGGAAGTACATATAGAAAAATGTTTATAGGGAAATTATTATAGTACATCTGGGATTTATTGATTATGAGGTAAGTCAATAGAACAAACAGCATTGTCCTTTGCAGTAGCTGTAGTTTTATCTCAAAAATTATATTATTTTATTCCTACCTGTCTTAAAATTTAGTAACGATCATTAGCAGTCATTTTGCTTGTAGCGTTTTTTGTGTGTGAAGGAACTTTTCTAAATAAAACAAACAAAATATGGCACTGTCGACCTAGCGTTGACAGATCCGTCAGGATTGTGTCACTTGTCGATATGGGAAGTTTGAAATATTACTACATAACCAGCTGCTATTCTACCGCAATGTATACTCGTGAAAAAGACAGTAATCGCGCATTTTTTGCAATTAGTATTTCTTACTAAAATGGCTCACCCTGTAAGCTGTCTTCAACTAACACATCTTCGAACGGCTGCATTACCGCAGCAGTTCTGCTGACACAATAACCTCCTCGTGAACTTTCTGTTCTTCTTTGTATCATTCTTTCTCTGCATCTTTCTTTGTGCCGATGACAGCTCCCGCTTTTTATCGTATCAGAAGCTCGGACAGACAAATGGCGGCTAGTTAAAGCCAAGATCGTGACGTGGTTGTTGCAACCAAGATTTTAATGATCCAAGTGGAGTTTTATGAGATACGCGTTTTGTCTTCGATAAGGTTCGTGTGATAGTATGACGGGCTTAATTATAACAGGGAATTGTAACTGATACTAGGCTTCCATGTATCACCACGAGCCGTATCGTCAGTCGTTCCTACTTCGAATTACGCCTTAATGGCGTCCTTGATTTTCATAGTGCTCCCTCTCGTTCAGAATGGTACTGATTTGGCCCAAAATCCTTCATGGTCATGGAACTATTATTTCTAGATTCCTTTCGTTCTGTGTCAACTGTTTTGAGGTTATATTTTTTTAACTTTAGGAAATTTTAGACTCTTGAATTAAATATAGAAACATGTTCTACAAATAATGTCGATCAGTCAATAACATCTTCCCTATATTGAACAAATTTCACTTAATTTACCAACCTTCATCAAGAAAATAACTTGTAAGCTTTTAGGCTTTTACATACATATATTGATTTCCACTAAATTGATCATTTTCACATCATTAATACCAGATATGGGATCTTCCATACAATTTCTAGGAGATGTCACAGTCTGTAAATTTTGTTCAATGTAGGGAAATATTATTGCAGAAAATTATGCTTCTGCATTTGATTCATGAGTCTGAATCAAAGCTGTTGACACGGAACAATAGAAATCTAGAAATAATAGCTCCATAACCATGAATGATTTTGGACCATATCCCTTCCTTTCTGAAAACGATGAAAAACTATAAAAATCAAGGAGGCTATAAAGGCGTCAAGTAGTAACAACTGACTGATCCATTATATCTCAGTCAGTAGTCAGGATCCAAGTGCAAACTTCGAGTTGAGCAATCAGTAGTCGCTTGCTTGACAGTTGTTGACACTTCCCTCGTTTTTAAGAATATTAACCTCATAAAGATTAAGCGGCTCATTATTTTTGTTTAACGCAAGAACTCTTGACCCCTAGCCTAGACGAGCATAACTTTGAACAACTCTGATTACGTAAAGTTTTGAAAGCACGTGATCTGATTGATCGATACAGATAAACATGGCTTACTCTTTCATTTACTTTCGATTTACTTTAAAGTAACTACCAATAAGTAAATGACAATTTGTTTCTGAAGCGCATTGTTTTTATATCCGTTTTCATGAATGAAGTATGGTGTATGCACTTAATGAACATAACCTCTAATTCAATATCAGGAACTTTAGAACTGATAATTATTTATAGCTAAAAACTAAAATCCCTTAGGGTCGGTAACGGTGCAACTGCATCAACCAAAGAAGGCACAACGAAGAAATCTAGTTAGCCTTAATAACCTGCTCTGGCGCGAGGGCGTCGAGCACTAAACAGTAGAATTTGAAAAAAGGCCTTGTGAATCTAGTGGGCGTCTCTGCTGGTCGTTTCGCCTATTTCAATGATGAATGAATTTCTGCGGTTAGTCATTCGTTTTCTTCAGTGGCGCCAGCATCGGTTTCCAAGTATTACAATAAAATATAGTCGGTATTAAATAGACAGAGTAAGCTTAAAAAGCTCCCGTTTATTAGACTCGTAGTTTTCTGGATCCGTGTTGGTGTTTTCCCATTCTTCAAGTTGAGCGGGAGGGGAGCAATTTATATCGCAGAAAAATGTCAATCAAATAGACGGATCCTGCATGCCATTTGTGTGTTTGATAAGATCATCACCAAACAAACTCCTGCTTATCACACTCAGCCTGCGTTACAGACATTTAGTTTCTACTCCTAGATTCCGAACATCGTTTTTCAAACATTATTTTTCTTACAATGTCGCACGGCTGTATAATAAGGTACCGATTGCATACAGGAGTTTGTATACAAATTTATTTAAAAAAACAATATAGCGTTTTCTATTGGCTGATGACAGCACAATATGAGGCATACAAAATTTAACTCGTTTTTCTGTGTACACAACAGTTTTTCGTCTCTCTGTTTTCCTTTAACTCTTTTTGTGTCAACTTTCTTGGATCTAGGTGAACAATTATTGTATTTTTTTTTTGGTTGAATGGAAGAGTGGATCTTTCTATACGGTAGTAAGAGCCGAATTCTGCTGTTTGTCAGGAAAGCAGCTAGAATTTGTTGAAGTTCTATGTATTTTTTGTGTGCTTATCTTGGCAATAAAAACCATTTATTATTATTATTATTATTATTATTATTATATTTTCGATAGTCAAGACAGAGATAATGAAGTCGGCAAGGGACTGTCGTATGACAAGCGTTGTCAAGTGAAGTTTGGGTATGCTTACACCGTGGGTAGCGGAGCGCTTATATAGCCAGCGAGTAAATGCTGTTTTTTTGCCAGATTACAACATGTTCTATGAGTAACTATGCGCCCCATAAGCTTGGCACATACGCTACGATGTAAACATAGCCATTTTCAAGAGGTTAAGTCGCTTGCTTTGCCCTCAATGAGCATGGATTTCAACTCGTGAAGCCTGTTCTCGGTCCCCAACCCACTTCTGATACCAACCGATACATTTCTCAGTTGACAGCGACTATCACTTTAGCAAATATTAAAAAAACAAAGTGTCAAATCTAAAAAATTTGGCATCGGAAATAATCGAAAAAAAATGTATCAAAGTATGTCCATCAAGCTTAAATCGTGTGCTTTATTACTGCCCTGTTTAGAAAATAAAATACGTTTGAAATAACAAAACTAATTCGTGATAAGACCGAAAACGTAAAAAAGAAATTGATAAAAGATACTCGCTATCCACTTGGTAACGAATTTCAAGTATTGCCCTGTCACATGTTTTGGTTGCAAATACTGCTTGAAGTTATTCGATTCAAAAACTGATGTTTTCTTACTTTTTCTTAAATTTGCAACATTTGGGGCTATAGTCTTTTACTGTGTCTACCTAGATGATGATATGCAGCCCTGATGGAAACATCGAGGATGTCGTTCTTAGTACATTCGTGAAGTATCAATAGGATCTTGAAGAAGCTTATGGTAAAGTAACATCGAATCGATAACTACGTTATTGCTGTGGGGATGTGCCAATTTTTCAAATTTGATTTGTTTATAAGCTAAGTTCACCAACACGGCTCACGACGCCTGATTTGGATACTGACGCACATAGTACCACAACACATCATAACTTTCGTAGGAGGATAGAGAGGCAGGGTCGGGTCGGGTATTTCGGAAACTAATATCTCGGTCATGTTAAGGCTTTGATATACGGGGTGTTCGAAAAATAGGCGGAGGTATTTTGAATGGTGATTTCTTGTTAACAAATATGGAAAAAGTTTCTATCAGCATGGTTCCAGAAATGCAATGTTCTCAAGATACAGGGTGATACATTGATACATTAATATCTTGAAAAATATTTACTCGATTCTGTAGAAATTTGGCAATATAATTCGTTCTAGTAAGAGGCTAATTAAGTCCTAAATATATCAAAATTATTAGATCCAGTGGTATCACAGAGGCGCCTTAGCGAATATTATTGCCAAAAAATGTACGCCACTGCCTTTTATTAACTGTAATATTTGTTCAATCACAAGTGCCTTGAAAAAAAATCAGTTCTGTATGGCGCTTCCACATTTGCGCGTCTGTTCTTTTGGAAAAGAATTATTCACGTAATTTCCTTTGCGAAATTTCCTTAAAAAAAGTCTTTGCATCGGTTTTTAGATGGAAAATTACACTTTTGAGGAAATGGCAGACATGCATGTAGTATATGAACGTTTTTATATTAACTGTTATGCAGCGAGGCGCCTAAATGCATAAGCGTTTCCCCATCGGCAACTTCCATATAGTAAAACCTCTGAAAGCGTAACCGTGCGGTACATTTTTTTTCCATTAACATTCGCTAAGGTGCCCGCTGGGACGCTACTGGACCTAATAATTTGAATCTATTTAGGGCTAAATTAGACTCTTAATACAAAAAATACTATTGCCAGATTTCAACAGAATCCAGAAAATATTTTGGAAATATTAATATTTTTTTTAATTTATCACCCTGTATTGTCAAAACTCTGCACTTCCGGTCCCATGTTATAGACATTTTTTCATATTTTTTAACAAGGAATCACCCTCTAAAATGTCTCCGTCTAACATCCTGTATATGTTAATGGGAAACCAACCGGATCCCGCTTTCCTTGCACCACGCCGCCTCGTAGGCACACACCACGGTACCACCTTGCGAGGATAGTAACCTGTATACGATTTCTCGGATGAGTTTCATCTGCATCAGCTAGCATTTTTAGCAAACAGCTTGAGCGATAGGAAAACTGGCTGCCGGTGGGATTCGAACCCGGATTTCCTTCATTCCGTTTAGCCGACCTAGCCAATTAGTCTACAGCACCAGCTGCCAACGATCTTTTAGGAGCAACTATCAGAGGCAAATTCAATCGTATCCACGTCACTGCACCATTGTTATCTCAAACTGCCTTGGTGCCTCATCTCCCCCAAATCGTATACACGGTGGTGCAGTGGTGCAACTAGAAAGCAGTTTTAGATACCTTGAAAATACGGTTGACACCACTTAAACCCCGCCAAATGGGGAACCGAAGCAGCTTCAAAGAACAAAGGAGCAGTCGATCCTGAAAGTTGGTTGGCAGCTGGTGCTGTAGACTAATTGGCTAGGTCGACTTCACGGAATGGAGGAGATGCTGGTTCGAATTCCGCCGACGTCCATGTTAATTGTTAGGCCGAAAGGTCTGGTAGTAGCAACTTATCAGAGCCTATAGTGTGCAGGAGCTTCAGAGATATAAACTAGCTGGTGCAAATGGATCCGAAAGATAAACTGCCAGTATCGCGCACGACAGACCTACAGACGCTCGTGCCGTAGCATTTTAATTGAAGAAGGAGTTTCGGTAAGAGCAGTGATCAATCACCGACGAGGCATTTCCAATAAATCACCTTAATAGGAACGTATACCTATCGAGGAGTCCCAGGCTAACAGGTGAAGGTATCAGCAAGACGGACAATCCTTTGAAGGTGATTTGGTCAGTCATGCGTGGCTGAGGAATATCTCCGCTCGGTGTCGTAATATGGACAAGACCCGTGAACTGGGGGGACACGGCATGACCATGAGAATTATGAATGGGTGTACACTGTATTGCACGATGTTGCCAAGATTCAAACAGTGCGATTCTATCCCAATATCAATATGCAATTCCTAGTAGTCGTCGTCAAGCCGGAAACGGGAGATAGGCCAAGTCATAATACTTATTAGAAAAATATAAAAACAACTAAGTGGTGTACTTTTCAAATTATCAAAATATTGGAAAAATCTACACCCTGCGATGATCATTCAGTTCCCATTACTAGAAATTTCAATTTGTTCTTAGACGGAGTGACGGACAGTGTCATTCTCCGTAATAACAGCAAGAAGATACAAATTTTATGGACTGATAAGTCAAAATTTAGAAAAGACAGTTACTTGTATCTACACAACCTACCCGAGTCGCTTGTAGCAAATCCACATTTGATGAGACAAAATAGGTCACAGTATTGTTTTAAAATAAACACGTGGACCAGGATTCTAATTAGGAGAACCATTGTTCCCTTAGCGCTGTCAGGGTTCTTGAATGGCAAAATGTAATATGCATCCACCATCCACCAACAACAGAAGACTGATGAACGCTACCATTGAATAAAAACGAAAAGAATTCTTAATGTAGAAAGCTAATGTTTTGTAGGGAATTAAATTTTTCATCATTTTGCCTTTTTGTAAAACATTCGTATAGCCAATAGTTTACGAGAAATGTAAGTGTAAAGGTGTACGCTACACGTGGAGAGGTAGTAGAAGGTTAGGGACGGCATTCCGATTGTTTCAACAAAATGTCTCCCCACGTGTAATATTTTTAACTTGTTCGGGTGTATTGATATAATTTTTATTTTTTCTTAACTTTTAACGAAGGTATCTGCCGTTTTTCAACAAGCCCAATGTCCCCGTCCTTTTGTTTTTATACTGATCACAAGTTCGATCTTCTCTACGTTCTTTCTGAAACACCTTGTGGCTGCAACCTCACCGACGAGTAAGTTGTCTGACATTTTAAATCTGTCCTGTTTTCTTTGCTAGCATCACAATTGTGTTTTCAGAATCCTGATGATGGCTCCATAGAGAATGCCGAAAGCTTGATTTTATCGTCAAAAGAGTCAACTTTAGCCTAAAAGTTTTGCCAATTTCCCAATTAACAAGTAATTGTATTTTGTACCCTATATATACAGGGTGACTTTGAAGTTGAGTCATTAATTTTCAGATAATGATTGTAGAAGGAAGATAAACCAGAATATGTGTGTAAAAATAAAAAAAAAATTAAAAAAAAAGTTTACCTTGTTTTATAAAGTATCCTCCCGACAAGTATTTCAGTGCGGACCTGTATTTGATCGTGAGGTCCCCTGTGAGGTCTTAAGTCACCTGATTCACGAGCCCGTTGTACTACATTAACAAAGGCACGAGGGGTTGGTTGCACTCGATTGGGAAACCGATCCGCATAAACATGTGCCATTTTTTATTTCGTTTGAGCCACGCAACAGACACTATTCACACGCTAACCGACTGACACTGACTGTATGTATAACTGAACTGAATAAAATAATTTATTGTAAAAACGTCGTTCCAAATTCTTTCGCTTTTTTGTTTCCGATGCGATGAACCGGTAAGGCGGATTATATCCGTTGTTGCCAAACACGAGCACATGATATTATTATTGAGACAGGGCGGTACTCAAACTTCCAAAGGGCTATAACTTTGTTACTTTAATTTTACCAGAAAAATGGTAAAGGAAAAAAACATTTCTTTTGATCAGATCTACTCACTGTGAAAATAAATGACTCAACTTCGAAGTCACCCTGTATATATATATAGGTGAAAAATTAAAGCTTCCGCCTTTTGTTGGGTACTTCGACAAAATTTAAGCAAAGAGGACTCTTTATACTTTTTTAATTCTCTCTAGCTTTCAATGGACTTTGCCATCATCATCAGGAGAGTAGTATGTGAGGGTGTTGCTAATTGTTGTTTACGTATAGAATGAGGGAAACGTCCAGTAACATGGTGAGAGCTGGATAGATGGTACAATGGTCAAAATTATATAAAATATGACAAGAACAAGTTAAAAACAGATTAAAATTATTTAAAAAATTTATTTAAAAAGTATAAAGAGTCTCTCTCTTTGCTTAAATTTTGTCGAAGTACCCAACAAAAGGCGGAAGCTTTAATTTTTCACCTAACTGGTCTAGACGATAATGACCACGTCTCAAGTTAATATATATATACTCGTGAATGTAGTTTATAGTTGTGCTCAATTCGTATATCAGTCATTGACATCATAGCTGGTAGTTCGATACTAACAAATAACACACCTTACTTTGCAGTGATAAAATTCTGTACCAGTTTCATTAGAGCTTTGAACTCAGTTGTTTTCCCAGAAACACTGAAACTGTTATTCATTCGGTATACATTCACCGCAACGCAACGTGCTCCTTTTTTTGTCTGAACAGGAATGATGCAATTTCAAAGTAGTTCCTCTTCCGTTGTACAGGGTGTCCCATAAAAGCAGATTTCATGTATCTACTATTGGGGGCGCTGTTAAGGATGCCTTTGAGAGGACTTTCCAATGATATTTAGAAAATCTGAGTAAGTCAAAAGGTATCTGGGGTTGTCCAAAGGAACTCAAAGTACTGGGTCGCCTTGCCACTTTCAATAGCTAATGGTTTATCCTAGAGGAACTCATTTGGGAGGACAAGAGTACTATACAGGGTGTTTTAGTTTATTGTTGCATAACCTTAAGAACTTTTAAAATTAATGCATAAAGTCTATATAAACATGGGTCGAAAAATACGTGGCTTCCGAAATACAGGGTGTTTAAATTTACTTTCTACAATAGTTTTTTTAAATATTTCGAACAATATTTGATGTATAATAGTGAAAATTGGTATACAACGGTTTTTTGGTACGACAAAACGAACCGTGGTCATAATTTTACTGTAGCCGCTAGAGGGCGCGCTCTACTGTACCTGTAGTGTATTAAAATGACCGAAATTTTTTTTTTAGTGCAATTTTATGCTTTTTGAATAGAAAAACTGATTCTTCGTACCTTTATGCATAAAAAAGCTCTCTAGTGAGTTTTCGTTATAGTTAGCCGTTTTTGAAATATTTCGATTTTTAAGGTTCGATGCATTTTTAATTATTTATGGGAAAATAATATTTTTTTTTACATTTTCGATTTGGGCACTACACGTAATTAAGATGATCGTTTAGATTGTGTTTTTAAACACAGCAATAATTCCTAACTCCAAATAAACACAAAAAAACAGAATATTAATTTGTTTAATTTTCCAATATTATTGTTAACAAATTAAATTAATTATTTACAACTAAAATGCTATTGGATAGTTTGGACAAACATACAAAATCTAAAGTAGTTGCTCGAAATGTAAACCCAATTGTTCAATACACAATTCACATCTACGAATGTTCGAACGTGGTATAGCATTATTCAAATAAGGCCTTATTCCATCACATGCATTCCTGATTCTGTCTATTAGCATATCTCTTGTGGTTACGGGAGTCTGGTACACTTTTTCTTTTAGAAAAGGTCAGGGGATCGTGGAGGCCAGGCGACTGGCGCTCCACGGCCGATCCATCTTTCTGGATAATTTTCGTCCAGCCAGTTTCTAACTATTCTCGAATAATGAGCTGGACAACCATCAAGCTGGAACCAGGCCAATCTTCTTAAATCTAACATAACATCATCCCACATATTTGCATGTTCAGCCTTTAAAAATTCCAAGTAGGTCGCAGAATTTAACCTTGCAGGCAAAAGGTAGGGTCCAAATAGTTGATTACGGTAGATACCAATCCACACGTTCACACTAAATTCATGCTGAAAATTTCTTTCCCGAACTGCATGCGGATTTTCATGCGACCAAATATGTTGATTATGAAAATTTACCACTCCACGTCTAGTGAAGCATGACTCATCGGTCCATAAAACGTTTCTTAAAAACTCCCTATTATTATCAGTTCTATCAAGAATCCACTGACAAAATGTGATTCTTCGTTCTCCGTCCCGTGGCTGTAGTCCTTGCACAGGTTGCAAATGGTAAGGACGTCTATGGTCATTTCTAAGGACATTTTCAATCATTTGGCGATGCACTCTTGCAAATACTGAGCGAGTTGGATGTCGTCTGTTTGGAAATCTTCATGCGTATTCTCTGGCTGCTTCTGCTGCGTTTCCATTTTCAAAGCCATACACAAAATGAATATCCGTTAACTCTTGATTGGAGAATAAAAATGGCATTTTTATAAAACTTACAAAAAAAAAACAGCTAAAAGAAGCTAAATTTCGTGCATTCACAATTGCAAAAAAACGTTACAGGTTTCAACAGCCAACAAAACTAACTGTCAACTAATTGGCGTTCAACCTTATTCTGCTTTCAATTTCAAAAATATTTGCAGGCACAGCCTACTTCTAAAAATTATCGAGATACTGACTTTTTAACGTTATTTTATCATAAATAATTAAAAATGTATCGTACCTTAAATATCGAAATATCTCAAAAACGGCTAACCATAACGAAAATTCACAGGAGAGCTTTTTTATTTTGAAAAGTGCGAAGAATCAGTTTTTTTATTCAAAAAGCAAAAAATTGCACTAAGAAAAAATTTTCGGTCATATTAATACACTACAGGTATAGTAGAGAGCGCCCTCTAGCGGCTACAGTAAAACTATGCCCATGGTTCATTTTGTCGTACCAAAAAACCCTTGTATACCAATTTTCACTGTTATACATCAAATATTGTTCGAAATATTTAAAAAAACTATTTGAGAGAGTGAATTTAAACACCCTGTATTTCGGAAGCCACGCATTTTTCGACCCATGTTTATATAGACTTTATGCATTAATTTTAAAAGTTCTATCGAATCTTAAAGTTATGCAACAATAAACTGAAACACCCCGTATATACAAGGCGGCTTGAACTTTGGTTTGATTTAAATAAAACTGATGCAGCAGGTTGTGCTGTTGAAGCGTTTGCTATCACCCAAAGTCGGAGCCCTATGGCCTACCAGAGAAGCTTTGCTGATGATGGGTGGCTGACTAATTGATGGCTTCTCCTCTTCATCTCACAATGTCAACGCGGGTATTCTTTAGGGATCGATCTAGGCCCCGACATGGTTCCTCATAAATATCAACGACCTCTTTTCCTGTACGATCAATCCGATCCACAGCTTTACACTGTATATGCAGGAGTTCAGAGTAACGCCGCGAGCTGGAGAAAAGAAGACTAGCAGTGACAAGAGACCTGGAGGTTATCATTGCTTAGGGATGCAACAGACTGGTACAGTTTAATACTTCCAAAACGCATTGTGTGTTGCCTAACAAGAAGCGCCCTAGCCCTCGTCCGGTTTCGATGGGTGGCCAACTGCTCAGGGCTAAGACGTTTTCTCCACATAACCTCCTCACTCTGTACAAGCCTTCACAAGACCTAGACTCGAGTACCGCTCACACGTTTCTTCTGCTCCGACTAAATTATCTATGTCCGATGTTGTTGCAGAGAAGGGCTGTCCGACTGATCGATGTCCCTTTTCTAACGGACAACCTCTCTCCTACCGCTATGCTAACGGGCTTTGTTCCTAGAAGCTCCTCTCCAAACATGTATGAATTGGATCTAAGCTATGCAAATTTGTTGATAAGAGCTATTCTACTGACGTCTTGACCTAGATTTCCCACTGAGCAAAGCCGTGAACTTCAACGAAGACAGCTCCCTAGCTAATACCAATAACTCCTAGCAAAGTGTTATCATCAGCGGAGTGACAAGCCGAGCATCTGCAAGCGTCACGAGTTGGTGATACCTAATGTTCCCGACCCGCATCTAAATGGCCGCCATGACATGTTTTTCGCGCCACATTATCCTATTAGTATTCGATGTCTACGGCGGGACTTTTTGTCCGACATGTTCGGCTGTTCGCGTCATATCGATGACATCGTTTTTTAGCATACGTGACCGTTCACCAGACGCGACGCTATGGGGCAACGGTGCATCCAAGCAGTGACGTCGACTTACAAAACCGCAACAATAAATTTCAAAATTAATTTTAATAATAATAATAAACGTCTTTTTATTTGGACGAAGTTTAGCTTAAGCTATTCCTCCACTTAACCCATATAAAAATAAATACAAACATGATTAAAAATAGATAGATGACAAAAAGACATGATATAACAAAAGTATTATACTATTCAGTATAATTACTCATAACTGAATGGATACTATTTTTATAAGCAGAAGTGAGAGATAAGTATTTTTAAATTTGGCACCCTTAAAGTAGATTCTTGATATGTCTTTTAAAGTTATCAAATGTTACAAGATTTAATGTCAGGGGGTAATGAATTATACAGGGTGTTCCTTAATGATATGCGAGTATTTAAGGGTGTGCATCTACAAAAAAAATTAATGTTAGTTTGCTTCATAAACTATGGTCCAAAAATGTTTCCTTACAAAAACTCGGGGAAAAAAATGGAAATTAATTAATATTTTCAGAACCGCTTCAGCTACTTCACTGATATTAAGTACGTAGTGAAAGTTAATAAAGTTGCATATTTTTCAGTGCAAAAATAATGTTTAGCTTTAACAGTGACGTGCGTACGAGTATTGGCTTAGATGTTTTTTAGGAAAAAAATGGTACGCCAATAGTTTTTTGCCAAATAAAAAATATTGTTGAATTCCCCGTTCAATTTAAAAAAAATGATCTGTCTTGAATTGTTTTCCTTCGATGCGCCATTTTTGAGTAAAAAAAAATAAAAAACCGTTCTATTGTCTAACTTGCAAAATTATTATTAATTTGATTGGAAAAATTAAACACATTAGGGGTAATGAACAACAACAACTGACAACATAAACATAACATCAAAACCAACGAAATGATTACAAAATTTTTGAAAATGGCCCGCTTCACTTAGTATGCAACTTTATTAACTTTCACTACGTACTAAATATCAGTGAAATATCTGTAGCGGTTCTGAAAATATTAATTTCCATTTTTTCCCTAAAACTTCAACACCTCGAGTTTTTGTAAGGAAACATTTTTAGAGTATAGTTTATAAAGCAAACTAACATTAACTTTTCATGTAGATTGACACCCTTAAATATTCGTATGTCATTAAGTAACACCCTGTATCGTCCTCATGGGAAAGTGAAGTTCTGTGGATAGGCATGGTGAGTGTATTTGGGAAGCGAATAACTCTAGAATGAACACACATACGATTAAACAGTTTTTCCTTTAAACACGGACGTAATGAGGTAATTTGGAGTTTATGAACATAACACAGTAAGTGATATTTATATAATTTTGTAATATTCAACCAACCTAATTTTTGAAAGGATATCGAAATATGGTCGTACTTTTTCAAATTTTCTACTAACCTACAGCAAGGATTTTGAATTTTTTGCAAGCGTTTTATAGATACCGAATCTAAAATTGAATGGTAACCAATATCAAAATATGTAATTTTTAAAATGATCAATGATTCGCAAAGAATGTTCTTAGTTTTGTAGTCTAAAATTTGTTTATTGAGGTGTGCTGAAAAACAACTTTTAGTAATACGATTCACATGTGGAATGGAATTTAGACAATCGTCAAGAAAAGTACCTAAGTTTTTAACTGATCCATGTACTTGAATAATTTCTCCATCCATAGATATATTTGTATATCTTTGGATATATTTCCCTATTTTTTTGCGAGAAAATATGACAACTTTTGATTTTGTAGGATTTAAACAGAGGTTAAGACTTTTTGCGTAATTATCAATAGCCTTTAAATCCTCATTTACTTGAGATTCTGCAACTGTAATTTTGTCAGTATTGAAATTGTTGTATAATTGAGAATTGTCGGCAATTAATTGTATATTGCAATATTTCACCACTTTGACCAGATCAGCTATGTAAAGAATAAAAAGGAGTGGTCCAATCACTGTTCCTTGAGGCACTCCCGACAATATTAAAGTTTCTGGTGATGAGTTCATATCAATAACAACGTTTTGAGATCTGTTTTTTATGAAGTTGTTGATCATACCAATTGAAGTGTCAGAAAAACCGTAATATTTAAATTTAGCTAATAAAATTGCATGATTTATCGTGCCAAATCCTTTGGTAAAATCTAAGAGGATTAAAGATGTCGACAAATTTTGATCCCAAGGCTTTACGATGTTATGTGTTAAGTATAATAACGCTCCTGCAGTATTGTACCCTTTTTTGAATCCGTATTGCTTAGCTGGTAGTATTTTAGAATGTACAGTGTAACCATTTACCTGTATACAGGGTGACTTTGAAGTTGAGTCATTAATTTTCAGATAGTGATTGTAGAAGGAAGATAAACCAAAATATGTGTGTAAAAATAATAAAATATTAAAAAAAAAATGTTACCTTGTTTTATAAAGTATCCTCCCGACAAGTATTTCAGTGCGGACCTGTATTTGATCGTGCGGTCTTGGAGCACCGGCATCCCCTGTAAGGTCTTAAGTCACCTGATTCACGAGCCCTTTGTACTACATTAACAAAGGCACGAGGGGTTGGTTGCACTCGATTGGGAAACCGATTTTGTAAAGACTCCCCCCCCCCGTAAATAAGAATCATGTCCACAAGTTCAGCATTTTCGTAAACATGTGCCATTTTTTATTTCGTTTGAGCCACGCAACAAACACCACTATTCACTCACGCGTTACCGACTGAATCCAACTAAAAACATCGTGATAAGCGTTTCAAATTCTTTCGCTTTTTTGTTTCCGATGCGATGAACCGATGCGGATTATATCCGTTGTCGCCAAACACGAGCACATAATATTATTATTGAGACAGGGCGGTACTCAAACTTCTAAAGGTCTATAACTTTGTTACTTTAATTTTACCAGAAAAATGTTAAAGGAAAAAACATTTCTTTTGATCAGATCTACTCACTGTTAAAATAAATGACTCAACTTCGAAGTCACCCTGTATACATCACTTTCTGTAATAATTTTGATAATATGGGTCTTAAATCAGAATAGGAAGTGGGATTATTATTTTTAGCTATCGGTCTAACTATAGCGCGTTTCCATAAATCGGGAAATACGTTATTTTCCAAACACTTGTTTATAATGTGTAGAATGTGACATGATATAACGTGAAAACAGGGCTTCAACATTCTAAGAGATATTTCATCAATCCCCAAGACATTTGATTCTAGAGTTTTGAATATTGTGTGCAAATCTGGAAGATCTATTTATTTGAAATTAAATCTATTAGTAGTATCATAATTTGTCTCGTAAAAATGAATTGCTCTCATACAGAAATTTGTATTATTACTAAAAAAAAAGAATTAAAATAATTATTTATTTTACTGGGTCTCTCAAATGGTTAAGAATTTCACCATTTTTCAATGTTTGCACACGCATTGCCTTTAAAGTTTTATACAAAGCAGAAAAATCATTTTGTCTGTTAAGAAATGATAGGTATGCTGCTTTTTCTAATCTTATCTTTGCCAATGCAGAATTCCTTAAGTTTTTATAACGCCCCCATGATTGTTCTAAGTGACCAAGTTTGTTAAACTCTTAGCCGCTTTTTCATAATTAGCTTAACATTCCTAGTTAACCACGGAGCATAGGGCTTATTCACACGTGTAGTTTTTGAGGTTGCATTTTCTGTCCCGTATCTTGTTACAGGCCGAAAAATGCGCTAATAAGTTGTTAAAAATACCAATACTAACTAGGGCGTGGTACACAAATGCACCCACGATTCGCAGGGCGTCTCACCCTTGCCACCTGACATAACATAAGGGTTCACTACATGGGTTCACACGTCGACTGGGCACTGTATCATTTTGGTGCAACTCACTAAACACCGTATATCGTAGTCCGTTTTGAGTCAATCTCGTACATGCTCATATATTTTTCGGGGTTCTTTAATCCATAATATACACAATTTCGGAATCGCACTAAATCAAGACTCTCGCAGATCGGTAAGACGAGTTAGTTCTACCTCACTTTCTGATATTACAGAAACCAAATACGCGATTAAATGAAGTTATTGGAAGTACCAATAATAACATCGGCCATTCCTGATATTACGGAAGTGTCCCCACTTCCTCATAATCTTTGATAATAAAAGAAAGTAAATAATATACGTGTATACTATGATCAGAAATCTAAGAAAAAATGTATGAATATAATTATGTACAAATATAGACGCATGTGTCTTGGAGACCTATAACAAAAGTAAAAAAACACTACTCATTAGACAGAAGCATATTTTGGTGAACAGAAGTATGTTAACCCTCAAATAAGTATAAATAATAAATAAAAATAAATAATAAAGCTCACGTATGGATATAGTCATAGCTAAATACAAAATAAAAATAAATATAGCAAATATCAATAGTAATATAAAACATAATAAACTTATGACGCAAGTGCTGCTTGAGCCTATATGGGACCCCTCTTACTATGCCCCCTAGTATTTTACGCACGCGCATACGCTTATTCGATCTCGGTGACAACTTATAACATATAGTTAGGAATATCGCTATACCTGTAGATCTGTTTTTACAGGAACATTTAAATTATTACGATGTATTCCACATTAAGGCACGGTACATAATGTTTAGCGTTCTCTTGCCAGTACCTCTCACCCTTCTGTATCTCTAGCCACTTGATATAATATAAACAAAACAGATGCGTTTATTAATGCATTAAAGTAAACTGATCATTTATCATCGTTATCGTTAATATTCATTACCTCATCATAGGTGGAGGTGTCGATAATTCACTTGTTTTAAACGAAGTGTTTTGTTTTAATTATTTCATATAATATGGACCTACAGAAAATGCAAGCAAAAGCTAAAATATAATTTCGTAAATTTTTTCTTGTATAATGCAGCAGATGACCAAGCTTTGTCGGCAAACTATAGAACATCACGGTTATATTTACATAATAGTTGCGCTCGACCCCAGAGGAGAATTACGTCCGATAGAATAATTACCGTAGTAAAATTAATCATTCGAAGCGGGCAGCCCTACACGGCGGTCATTTTTCCTAATGAAATTTCTTTGGTGAATTTACGATCTGACAGTGAACCAAAGAAAGTGAATAAACTCCTTATTATTATCCGCAAGTAGTACTTAGACGGTCGTATATCTTCTAAATACCAGTAATTTGAGCGCACCGCTTTTATGCACTCAATTACGATGAAATACGGCCTAGATGAATGTCCCAAAATATTTATTCTTTTATTTTAAACTGACAGTAACGTCCCTAGGCAACAGAAGGTAACTTTGCAAGGTACTGTAAATTAACACTTAATCACGGTGCATGTGACCGAGATGGATGTGTCCTGAAATTTGGAATATCTCTTTTCAAATAACTACGTTCGAAAAACAAAGCTAATTTGCGGCAAAATAGCACCAAAACCGTAAAAAATGCACTAAAACACTGTTACCGACACCTTCGCTTATGATGAGGTAATAAATATTAACGGTTATGCTCAAGATATTTCAATGTATCGAAGGATTTATTCATATTATGTCAAGAGTTGTAAGGGTGAGAGAAACACGCAATAATGCTGAACAAAATGATATTTAAAGTCCGCGCCGAGTTATTCTTGATATTTCCAAACTTGAACTCTATTCGCTACTCATTTGGTTAGGAGTTTCGATTACTGGTCTGACCATGTTTTGTTAGTAAGCGAGCTCTGTCAGCCATTCCTGCTGATATGCTAGGAATAATACCGACCTTGCTATAAATAGAAGAGCTACAGATTACTTGAATGATTAAGCCTTTGTCCGGTAAACACAGTATTATTGCTGTATTGGAATTTTCAAATTTCATGTTTGTGAAAATTAAAAATTTTCAAAAATAGATTTCAAGGGATCGATCTTATAACTTGCTTGGAGTTCACTGCTCTATTAAAAAATACGAGTGTTTACTTCTTCCTAAATTTGCAACATTTGGGGCTGGCTAGGTCTTCTAGCGGGTTCGTCCAGGCGGCTTTTGCACGGTATAAATAAATATAAGCAGCTCTTATGGAATCATCTGAATAAACTCGCGGAGTATCAACAGGATCTGGAAGACGTTCCGTTACTTTTCTAGGAATGTTCCAGTTTCGGTTTTTCTAATGCGACTTGTTTATAAACTAGGTTAACCTACATACCGCGCGGCGTCTGATTTGGATACTGACTCACATAGTACCACGGAACGTCATACCCTGTCACGAAGGAGGAGGAGGAGGAGGAGGAGGAGGAAGGAGGCAGGGTCAGGTTAGCCCATTCAGAATGTTGAAAAATGGTTCACTATGATTATGCATGTATATTGCTATGTAATTGCATAGTTCATGACGTCTACGAATGTCTTACTTTCCACGCCACTCGGCGAGGAACTATTGTAACTTACAAGCATTCTGAATACTAGATTTTTTTGAGATCACTTAACATGTATTTACTGAAGAACCATGTCACTCACTCATAGTTGGCGGTGTAGCCAACTCTAAGAGCATATCCGAGTATGAGACACTAACATTTTCAAATTGTATGCAGGGTCCCCAAGATAGGGATTCTATGCCTGGGGATCTCGATACCTGTGAGAGATACAGCTTGGGTTAAATTAGGAAAAAGCGCGTTCTTTGGGGCGTATTCACATGCCGCTGAGAACTAACATTGCTCACTGAGGTATTTGGTAAATACTAAGATTTGGCCAAATCATTTTCATTTTTTTATGACATCATTTCAAGAAATATCAAAAAATGTATGAAACTCTTTCATTTGCACTTTTTAGGCACCTACATTTAGAAAATAATGTCAACCTATTTGAACACTTATTATAAATAAAATAAAGATAATGTTAAAAATGTATTCCTTATTCTGAATATTACTAGATTAAGCATAATTTTATAAAGTTTGACCCCATCATATCATTATGTAATAGGTGTATGTAATATAGGTCTATCAGTAATCACATGATCTTACATCAAGCATTTGATTACAACGCCTACTTAAATAAAATAAAAAACACAGTTTTCTTTATAACTATAAAAATAATTATAACATACGATACATCGTTGAAGTCGTTCAAAAATTGCTATTGCTTTGTTTCCGACCATAACAAAATAAAGTTGATGATGATTTGTCAAAAACGAACCGTCGGGTACAAAATTTATAAACACCATCATGTACTGCCTAAAGAGTGACAAAGGAACAGTTACAATTAGTCTTTTGATATTTCTTGAAATCAAATCAAAAAAATACAGATGATTTGGTCAAATTTTAGTTTTTCTCAGCAATCCTTGAAATATTTAGAGTAAGTAAGTTGTTCAACGGCTTGTAAACGTTATAATATCTCATTTTATCTCAGATCATTTTTTGGACGCTCGAATATAGCATTAGGTTGGCTATCTTCAGATAGAATGCGTTAATCAGTGGTATGCCCATAAGTACATTCGTCATCCCCCAAAATATTTGTCCTGGTTTTTTATGTTGTAAATATAAATAACATGACAGTGGAGTACGAGTGCCGTTAAATGCACAAGTGAAGAGAAACGAATAAAATTTAAAGGTTCCCATTCAATTATTTTCCAAATCTTTGGCACTCTCAGGTCCATATCCTAGAGGGTAGAGGTAGCTTATGTCACTCGAATAATGTACAGAAATAATACGACAAAATCTATGTGTATGGTGAATGTATTGTCATATAGCTATTATAATTACAATTACGAGGGATGTGCACAGTTTTTGTTCTTGAAATTCAATTTAAAACCGTAAAAAATGGCCAGCTTTGTGCTGCGCGATATTCCTGCATCAAGATTTTACTTCACACACAGTAGCGCCTCAAAAATGTTTGTTATTCTATGCATGCATAGCTGAGGCTCTTTTGTTATCGGGAGTTGAAAATAGCAGATATTTTGTAACTAAAAATCAAAGTGGTCTGCCTCTTACTAGGCGGTTCTTTGTGTAATTTTTTATATCCACCCCTCCTAGATCTATATGTTTTTTAGTCTTTTCTGTATCTAATCCAAAATATTTCTAAGGTCACAGCCTATGACAGGGTTGACTTAGAATGAGCAGCAGAAATCTTCCGACTTCACATTATTAGAGTTAAAATTGAAATTAGAAGTCTTTCGGATTATTAAATCGTACAGTCCTTAAATATTTCAGAGGCGTCCGCAGTATGTAAGATAGAACAAAACTGATTTGTTTTTTCGTTCCCTCTGTATTTAGTAGTCATTCATTTCAAGTTAATAACTATTTGTTTCATACTTACAGGTACGAGGTGGTCCTGAATGTGTTGAGCACCTACCTACAAGAAAGAAAAACTTTTAAACAGGTAAATGATGAAAGTAAACAGGCTACTAATTATAATTGTCCTTTACGAACCACTTTGTAGTTTTTGAAAACTGCTTCGGAGGTGGTGGGGCTACTGGAAAAAAACTAAAAGAAATAGAAACCGCCCAAACTGTGTTTATTGACATTTTAGAGGCTCCTGATGATTTTCAGAAAAAACTTTGTCAGTGTAAAAGATTGGCTATATTCATTTACTCTAAACCCCGGTATTTGTACGCACTTTTTGGACACATTTAAGACTTAATAATAGAGAAATGTTTTTGATACGAGTCTCAGCTTCTGCTCTCTGGGTTCACCGGCCTCGATAATAGTTGTCCTACCATTACTGCAGCGATGCCGCGTTGCCGCGCCTGATGCATCGAGTCTTCAGGTATAAGGAAGGGACGACGTTGCCAGAGGGACGGTACTACCGATAGAGCAGTGGCAGAATCTCTAAGGACTAATAACATGGACCTCTTTGGCTGGCTTGATATTATCTGTTATATAGGTTCGTAAGTAACTCTTTTCTCGCAGGTTCTAACTTGTGTTGGACATAATCCTGTATGAACTGATGACGGCGTTGCGTGGGAAATTCAAGTCAACTTACTTGTAATTTTATCTACAATCAACATTAAGTATAACGCATTAAAATATTGATCGATCGATTAACCAACCCGACATAAAATATTGTCCCATATCTTCTTATCTGAGAAAAAACAGCTTGAAACTGCAGGAAGTAGCTATAACAGCTTCTGTAAATCATGTACCAGCATCCGTAAATAAGACCCGTAGATAGAAAACTAGATAAAATAAAAAAAAGGCTCCATCCTAGGTGAAAAACTACCATGGTACTCACGCACCTTGTCGACTAGCTATGGTGGCAATGTATCATCATGCGATACATAGAATTTCTAGTCCAGTACATGGAGACCAAAATTCATGAAAAAAAAATCACTGCTCTAGCTACGTTATTTGGAAGTACTATAATTCGGAGGAAACAAATTCATAATTAGCAGGTAGCTCCGTAGCTCGTGGCACTATTTTTTGTGTTCTATATGCAAACGGGAGATTGACATGTTATTCTACAGCCTGTAAAAAGTACTTTTTAACTAATATAAAAATTATTTCCCCTCTTTAAGTTTTTATTCCAGATAATATGCCTCTAAAACAAACGTCAAAAACCGAGTTTAAGCAATTTTTTTTCGTGTTTTTATCCCTAGCTCTGCCACCACTAGACCGATTTTTAAAAACTACATAGCTTTTTCATTTTTGGTATGGTAGTAACCTTGTGTAAATTTTCATCAGAATACGAACGGCACTTTTCAAGTTCTTCTCGGTTATTAAATTAGCCGTCAGAAGGACACACAAACAGACAGACCGACAGAAATGATTGATTTGGTTTTTCGTCATGTGCTTGTCATATATAACATCCAAAATACATAATACCTACCTCAATTTCGAAATTTTCGTTTTGGCATAGGAAGTAAAGAAATATTCAAAAATCTAAAACGTCACCTCAAAATGGTGGACTGAAAATAAAAGGATATACATAAAAGCAGAACAGCATGTTTTTATAATGTATGGCTGTAATGATTGTACGAGTATATTTACTCCTCTGCCACCTGTTTATCTTTATTTTATTAGATTGACTTAGTTTTGGTATAATAATGTAATATGAAGGCATTGGCGTCAGTCTTTTCTTACTATTTTAAGGTTTGAAATAAATTGTTATAAAACACAATCTATATCTGTGCCAAATCTCATCCAGATCCGCTAAGCCATTTTGGCGTCATTGAGTATAAAACATCCACACTTTCTCATTTATAATATTACTAGGGAGTAGGGATGGGCCATTTTAATGGTCAACTTTAGAAGAAAGGTACTAAGGACTTTCAATTAAATTTTTCTAAAAATTTTCAAATTCAATTTTTTTTTAAATTCCCAAATTTTTTAAATAAACTGGGATACCACTCGCCAATCACTTCATTCAGGTTAAGAGGCATCCTACAAGCATGATATTGAAAAAAATCGAGTTGAAAAATGTATCTTGCACTTGCGAGCTTTTCGCGTCTCCATATCCTTTGATCCAAAGCAGTAGTGGTTAGCCTCTCGTCTGCTACCTAAAGGCATCAAGATCCTTTAACATTTTTCTTAAACTGCAGTCTTTACGTACTGGACTACCATGTCGACTGGCAGTACCGGCAGTGAATCATTCTGGTGGACGTGCTATAACCGGAACTTCTAGTACTGCGGGAGGTTATGTAATAACCTGCCAATTGACGCGGACAGGTCAACCGTAAACCTCTCGCTCCTTTCTGCGCACTATTTCTTCCTTGGAAGACGTATGAATATACTGCCGTAGAGCGGTCACTTGGATGAGTAGATGTCTTATGGGGATTCGGTCTCAAAACTTCCAAAATCCGCCACCAGAGGCGCTGGCGTCGCGCGCCATTGACAGGTTGTTGGACGGAATCTGTAATCGAAATTCATGAGTTGGGGATTCCGCCGCTAGATGGCGCTGTCAAACCAAACGGAATCTGTGTGTCATTGGACACCTGTCATGCGTCATTGGGCATCTCACGCATAGATGGCGTTACACGTCATCTGTTATACGTCATTGGACACCTGTCATTGATGGGTTGGGCATCTCGCGCATAGATGGCGCCGATTTGTTTGGCGCTGTACAAACCAAACGGAATCTATGTGTCATTGGACAGCTGCCATTGATGGGTTGGGCATCTCGCGCATAGATGGCGCCGATGTCGCACCTGTCTGGTGTTGGCGTGGATTACGGGGGGCATTCAGAACGTGTATACAGGGGTGCATCGAAAAATAGCGGATCGATGGACCGACGGTATATCGTTAAATCGTATATAGCAAGGCGTGACCTAAATAGCGTGGTGGGCTCCTCTGGTCGGTCGGTCGGTCGGTCAGAATGTCTCATAATTTTTATACGATGTACTGTTATTATTATACAGGATGATACCGTTCAAAATGAAACTTTATGTAGTAGAATGATGGTGGGGGGGTGGGGAGTCGAAGGAACCGACTGTTTTTTTTTTTGTTTGACAACAGGCTGAATACGAAATAAACATAGATTTCTGAAAAATGTATTTTTTAATGATATACAGATACAAGTTTAGATAACAGAGTTTTTAGTTGATGTAACAAATCCTGGCTGGGGCATGGTACTCCAAATAGAGTCCAATGAAATGGTCCGGTCGCAACAACTTTTCTTGTAAATTCATTAAATTTATAGTAAGTTGCGTGACGGAAAAAGTAAATATGGCCATCAATCCATCGAAATGCGAGAGAAATATCTTCAGGTAATTCAGGAAATATGTCTCTTATCCGTCCTCTGTTCAACACATCAGTAAAATCGTTAGAAAATTCTATATATGACATATTATTATAAAAGGTATAGGACCGTCCTGCGTTTGATTGAAAAATAGCATTGATTCGAGCCCTATCGGGTATATCAATTGAAAAATTATCAAGAAATTTAATGGTAGGGAATGATGCTGAGAAATAGTTGTTTGGAGACACAATGGTAATCAAGTCACCGTTTGTTGATTGGAAAATATGTTGTAAAGTGTATTGACGTAATTCTGTAGGAACATAATCGACAAGAAGTTCAGGCTGAGATGGGATAATCATTTCGTTTAAGTCTAGTTTCCATATAAACATATCATGTGCAATATATAATCGGTAATTTGAAAACTCTGGAGCAATAGCTAAAAACATAAAATCTGGAATAATATCACACAAATTTTTGAGGATCGGCTGCTTACGAGTTGTAGATCTTATAGTTGTTGTTGTTTTTGGTATTGCTGATGCGGTGGTAGACGTTGGGATTGAATCATATTTGTTTTTTCTTCCATATAGATATTGTACTGCATTTATATCATCAACATCTAGACCACGAATCTCATGCTGATAGAAGGCAAACATAATAGCATTCGGAGAAGCACTATGTGCTATGCCGAGGGCATGTCCAATTTCATGAACCAACACCATAAGAAAACTAGTTTGATTTTTGGGTATATTAGGATTATTTCCAAAATACCAGCATTCATTTATATCTAAATGGATTTCTCTACAGGTGCCGCTAGAGTCAGGAAAGTATGCATGTCCTAAAACGCCGCCAGCATCATCTAATGTCAATGGACATTCATCATTACCCATACAGTTTGCGCTAAAATAATGAGTCTTGCTAACCATGGTTATAGTAATATCAGGAGGATATAGAGTGGGATTGGTAACCATTGTAAATGTTAAGTTTGAAACATTTTGCCACATCTGAAAAGCCATTTCTGCATCTTTTTGGGCCGCAGGTGTGTTTCGAGGGAAATACCATTTCAGGTCATGTTTCCGAAATGGAAAACTTGCTCTAAATTCAGCATCACTGTATTGACAACGCGGACGATTCATAAATTCAATTGTTGCATTATTCAACAATCCATCCACTGGTAAATTATACTTTTCTTGCAAGTTAGTTAGCAAAGTAGAGAGATCTGTTGTATTATCGATGATATGTTCATATTGAGTTAGGTATACTATAGCGTCTTTTTCGGAGAAATCGTTGCAAAGCACGTATGTAAAAGTTGAAATAAAAAATAATACGTCTACCCACATCAACATCTTGATAGAGAATGATGTCAAAAATCTCAGATAGCAAATATAAATTCGTTTACCCCCCAATCAAAATCTTGACTGAAAAAAAATTAGGCAGCAAATATACAATAATCATACACGAATTTCTATATTTCTAAAATTCTACTCTCATGTGCAACTTGTAATTGGAATTTCCGCCGGACAAACGATACATTCATGTATTACTAAGAAATTATATAAAAAATACTGCAACCGCAATGAATGTTGTTTTCTCGATAAAAATGGTACTGAGAATATGATGCATATAATATGCATATTTACGATACAATTATCTCATGCACGCGTGTGTCATCTCAACTACGTACTTATATTGAGCGAGCGCATGCAGTTTTCTCGATAAAAATGGTACTGAGAATATGATGCATATAATATGCATATTTACGATACAATTATCTCATGCACGCGTGTGTCATCTCTACTACGTACTTATATTGAGCGAGCGCATGCAATAGTCATCATCATTGTTTCACACTCAACGCACAACGCTGCAAGCTGCAACAACGACCGCAGTACAATTAGTGCTTCGAGAGAGACGAGAGAGCGAAAATTTTAAATAAAGTAAGTGCTATTTTATTTAATATTTTTCTTTTTTATGTCTCTAAGTGCAACTGTTTTTTTTCGTGTTATGCTTCAAAATAGTTAGACGACTCAATTTTTTTTATAGATGGATTTATCAAAAATTAATGCTGCGTCTTCGATTGTAGACCGCAAACCTATCAGAAAATTAAAGGACCTACCAGTTGGGACACCATTTGCAATCCAAGCAGCTAAAGTGGTCAAGTCGAAATTTGGGGAAGCCGTGCTACTAGATTTAGGACCGGAAGTGCTATTTCTACCACAGCGGGTGACGGAAACGTACCAGCCGGTCATCGACGAACTTTTTCACGGAAAATACTCGATCATCTTCCAAGGGGAAGTGGACGTAGGGAAAAGCCGACCGCTAGCATCATTCAAAATAGTGGAAAATTAACAGGAGGACAGGGTGAGCATTTTTATATATTTTTGAGTAATGTGTTTGCTTGAAAAAAAAAATGTCGTCTTTTCAAATGTCTTCAAATAAGGTTAAAAAGATCATCAAACAAACAGACGGTGTTCTACTATCAATTGTTAGTCTACGGAAAATTTTATTTGATAATTTTACAATCAGAGACGCGGAAGTGTGGCTGAAACGAATAGAAAAACAAATTAGATTATGTAAACGGGTAATTCGTAGTTAGAAGGCAAAATAAATTATCTGTAGGGACCTGTAGAAAAGTAGAAACAAATTTGGGGCATTTTAAACATTTTAGAAAGTTGATTTTAACTAGACATATTGGGGCAGGACTTCACTTAACATTGGGTCAGAGGGTTAGATGGGAAAATGTAGAATCGAGCTTTCAAAGTAGAATAAAAACCGGTTCCATAGCTAATTTGCGTCATAAGGACTTGAATCAATTTTTAGCAGATTGTGTAGTTGTTTTTAAAAGGAAAATTAGGAATATTTTGAACACCCATTGTGCGCTCAAAGTAAATACAACATTTTGCGGGGAGTTTATTAGGAAATCGGGGGATAATGAAATTTTGGGAATTAAATATATTAATACTAAAAATCATATTATTGATACATCAACTCAAATAGACGAGTGGTTTAAGATATATGTTAAAGATAAACTTTTAAACGAATTATCGGAATTTGCTGAAAAAGATTCGGGATTTGCGTTAAATAAAATTATTTCCTTAGTTGTTAATATCAGTAAATATCAATTGGGAAACGGTTCATCTTATATTAGACTACCAGAACCGATTATAAAGAAAAATGCTTGTATAAACATTAAAAATATAGATCAAAATTGCTTTTACTGGGCCATTGTAAGCGCTCTTCGGACTCCTAGCAAAAAAAGACATGCAGAACTAACCTCCTCATATCCACACTTTACTGACGTTTTACAAACAGAAAATTTAGATAGTCCTATGCTGCTAACAAAAATTTCAAAATTTGAAAAGATGAATAACATTTCAGTCAATGTTTACGCTTTAGAATTGATCGAAACAGAAAAAAAATCATTTTACATAGTAGTACCAGCAAGATTAACGGAAAATAAACGGGATACGCATGTTAATTTACTTTTAGCTCAAAATAAATATTATCCGCGTTTAAATGATTATGATGCTCCTCCACCACTAGCGAATGAAGATAATGATTCAATCGATGAAATTAAATATCACTATTGTTGGATTAAAAATCTTTCGCGTCTTATTAGTAGCCAGTTAAATAAACATCGTGAGAAAAAATTTATTTGCGATAGATGTCTGAACTATTTCCATCAGCAAAATAAATTAGTTGAACATGAAAAAATGTGTTCTAAATTTAATAAATATAAAATTAACCTTCCTAAAGAGAGCTGCGTTGAATTTAAAAACTTTACATACCAACAAAATACTCCTTTTGTTGTTTATGCAGATTTTGAATGTCAATTAGAAAATCATAAAGAAAGTAGCGTCGTAAATTTAACTAAAACCATAAAATATCAAAAACACGTTCCGTATAGTGCTGGTTTCTATGTAAAATGCAGCTATGATGATAGCCTTTCTTATTTCGAGAGCTATCGAGGTGCAGATTGTATGGATTGGTTTGCAAATCGTATGGCTGGTGTTGCGCAATTTGTAAACTCAAAAATAAAAACAAGCGTACCTATGATTGAAAAATTAGACACATGTAAGGCAACATCATGTCATATTTGCGGTAAGAGATTTTCAAAAACAAAAAAAGACATAATCGTTAGAGATCACAACCATTTCAGTGGAGAGTTCAGAGGTTACGCACACCAAGCATGCAATCTGAACTTTAGAAAATTGTTTGTTGTGCCGGTTATATTCCATAATTTAAGTGGGTACGATAGTCACTTTATGATTTCGAATTTATGTAAAAAAGGTCGCTTAAGTCTACTTCCCATCAACAAAGATAAATACATCTCCTTTACGCTGCACTCAGATGAAAATAACATTAAATTGCGGTTTATAGACTCTTTTCGATTTATGGGGGCGTCTCTTGATGAATTAGCTGCAATTTTAGCAGAATCAGAAAAGAAAATTTTACAAAGGGAATTTCAAAATTTAGATGAAGATAAATTCAAATTATTAACACAGAAAGGAGTTTTCTGTTACGATTACATTGATTCGTTGAAAAAATTAAATGAAACGACTTTGCCCCCAATTGAAAAATTTTACAATAAATTAAACGATGAAAGTGTAAGTGACGAGAAGTATGCTCATGCGCAATCTGTTTGGCAACAGTTTAACATTAAAACATTAGGAGAGTATTCTGATATATATTTAAAAACAGATATTCTGCTTCTTGCCGACGTTTTTGAGCAATTGCGTAAAAAATGTTTCTCCACCTATGGTCTGGATCCTGCGTGGTACTATACAATGCCCGGATATACGTGGGACTGTATGCTCAAATACACTGGGTGTAAGTTAGAACTACTAAAGGATCTAGATATGGTGATGTTTTACGAAAATGCTATAAGAGGTGGAATTTCGGTGTGTAGCAACCGATTTTCGGAGGCCAACAATAAATATATGCCCGAATATGATCCTGAAAAGCCGTCCAAGTACCTTATGTACCTGGATGTGAATAGCTTATATGGGAATGCTATGCAGCAACCCTTACCCTACGGAGGGTTCAAATGGGTAGATGATGTAACATCGTTTGATGTGATGTCAATACCCGACGACTCTGACGTAGGGTACGTGCTACAAGTCGATCTATCGTACCCACAAGAACTGCACGATAAACACAAAGATTTTCCGTTTGCGGCAGAACGTAGCGTACCACCCAGCGACGGCGGGGTAAAATTGCCGAAATTAATGGCAACACTTACGGATAAAAAAGAGTACACGGTTCACTATAAAAATTTAAAACAAATGCTAGCTAATGGGTTAAAGTTAACGAAAATCCATAAAATTTTACAATTTAAACAAGCAGCCTGGCTGAAACCCTACATCGAGTTGAATACTCGATGTAGAGCTGCAGCCCGGAATGATTTCGAAAAAAATCTTTTTAAATTAATGAATAATGCAGTATTCGGTAAGACCATGGAAAATATACGTAAGCACCGCGTATGTAAAATCGTTAAATCTTGGGGTGGTCGCTATGGGGCAGCAAACTTGATTTCGAGTTTTCGGTTCCACAGTCGCACAATTTTAGAGGAAAATCTGGTGGTTATCGAATTGAACAAGGATGAAATAACGTTTAACAAACCTCTGTATGTAGGGCAGGCAATTCTAGACCTATCGAAACTAGTCATGTACGATTTTCATTACACCTATATGCTACCAAAAATGGGTGCAGAAAGGTGTAAGCTCATGTACATGGACACAGACAGTTTTATCTACGAATTGCAATGTGAGGATGCATATGAGGAGATCATTAAAGCTGATTCCAGTAAATTTGATACTTCGGATTATCCTGAAAATAACATATATAAAATACTGCGTAAGAACAAAAAGGTGCCGGGTCTAATGAAAGATGAAAATAACGGTAAAATTATGACACATTTTGTTGGACTTCGAAGCAAAATGTATAGTTACAAGGTGCAGGGTGGGAAGGTGGTTAAAAAATCTAAAGGGGTTAAGTACAATGTTGTTAAAAATAAAATTGCATTTGAGGATTATGTTGAATGTTTGAAAGAATTTAAGGAAAAAACAGCTACACAACGCTGTATCAGGTCGTATGCACACAACGTATATTCTGTTGAACAGTCAAAAATTAGTTTAAGTCCGTATGACGACAAACGTTATTTAATTCCGAACAGTTTTGACACACTTCCGTGGGGGCATTACAGTATCTTATAATAGCGTTTTTTTTTTTGTTATAGATGAATGCCCCAACATTATCAGAGTTAGCTGTTAGAAAAATTTGCGAATCAATAACATCATCAGCAGTAGAATTCATGGAGCAGTCTCCACTACCATGGAAATTAACTACGGAAATTGTGAAACAATTTCCTTTATATAAATGGCACGCTATGATTAAAGAAGCCAAAAATGATCTTGATTCTTCATATACAGGAATTAACTTTATTAGATGTCACAAAGAAATAGATCCAAATTTAATTCACACTATATTAGGAAAATCAGATTGGGGTTATGTTTTTGAAGATTATTCTAGTTACTGTCTATGGACAAGTGGATATTGGCTGGACCAATATTACCTACACGTATGTAAAAATTGTTTATCTAAATTTAAAGAAATACATAAAACTTTAAATAAACGTTTATTTGCCTGCTATGACCATTCTCACGAGGTTCACGATGCACATGACATTATTTTGAACGTATACCAAAAAAAGTATAATTGGTGTCACAGCTGCTTTAAAAGCGTAGTGTTTGAACTAAAAGACCAGGAATCTTGCAGAGATGCCTTACATGATAGGTCTAGAAATAACATCCGAATCCGATTTGATGAATCTGATGTAGACAGCGATATTGAGTTTTAAAAAAAAAACATCACAGCAAACAAATTACAAAAAAATATATAAAAAGCGTTCATCCGTCCTCCAGTTTCTCTCTATCTATTGTACTAAAATTTATATATATATATTTTTTTTCAAACATGTATGTAGTACTAACATTTATATATATATATATTTTTTCAAACATGTATGTAATTAGATTTAATAAATGAATATTTATAAAAAGATGTTTTATTGATTTCGTTAGATTTTTCTAGTAAGAAGAGTTCACAACAACAACAACAAGATGTCCTGATAGCTTGAGTCGTCAGAGGTGTGCAACATCAGAAGCAATGTTAGTGCGTGGTTGGAGTTCAAAACTTAGCGTGTTCAAAAACAAAAAAAAACACGCACACACATAATACTAACATTACTTCTGATGTTGTGGCGCGGTTCTTCGGGCTATCAAGACATCTTTTTGGTATTTTTGAACAAAGTGTGCACGTCACGTGCGTCACGTATCACGTCACGTGCGTCACGTATCACGTCACGTGCGTCACGTGTCACGTCACGTGCGTCACGTGTCACGTCACGTGCGTCACGTGTCACGTCACGTCACGTGTCACGTTACGTGACGTATATCATAATGAAACGACAGATATGCATTTTTACAAAAACTTTATTAAAATCGTTCAAGATCATTAGCGATCCTATGTCTATAGAAAAATATATGTTGTCCTAACGCTATATGTTGTAAAGTACAGCCTACGAGCTTAAATGTATACAATTTTTGAATAGCATCTGAAAACGTATAATTTTGATCATTAAAACTAGCTCGAACAATCTTAAGCGCATTATAATAATAGCTTGGAAATTCAACAGTTTCTAGCATAGACATATACGGTACTAAAAGTTCATTATTTGCTTCTAAAAGAGCGTTCACGTCCATTTCTGAGAGGTAGAAACTAATGTTGTGCTTGGTTATTTCGAGAATTTTCGTACTATCATAGATTAGTCGTCGAATTCTGCAATAGTCACCGCACTCGATTTCGACAGGATCATACTTGTCAGGAAGGTTCTTCTCCTCCTCCTGCTCCTCCGTCTCCTTCACCGTTACCACATTGAGCTGGGTGATTAATTGTTCCCACTCATAGGAACTGAAAGATAGTTTCAACCGTGATGAGTTCCACACAATTACAGCAGGAGTAAATGATCTCGCTGGGCTTAGACCGCATCCAATTTGGTATGATCCATTTGGAAACTGCGTGTACAGCAGATAATGGTCCTCGTTCTTGGCCGCTTCTTCGTACCTTTCCAGAATAGCATCCAGCTCACGGTCGTAGTTTACAGATGATTCGTGTGAGCTGCTGGTGGTGAGGTCAAACTCGCTGCAACTTGAACCACTAGCACTGGTATCCATTTTTTTTTTACTAGCTGCCTGACTGACTGACTGACTGACTGCAACCGACTGAGAACTCACTTTTAGCAGAAACCCCCCCACCCCATACACCTAGACGATCGCATCATTGTCAATCCAACTATTATGTTTTGCATCAAGGCCAAGCCATTTGACGTACATTTTTTTACCTTTACGACGTAAAACTTTTTCAACTAAATAAACATCTGGATTGGCTGTTTTCTGTAATTCTTCGTCATAAAAGGCTCCTTTGATCGGTGCACCTTGCATATCTTCGAGCATGTACGTTGCAGGGTTGGTAATATTAATTTTAGTAACTTTAAATAATTCCGTTGTCCAGCTTGGAACGTATCCCTTGTCGAATAGCATTTTGGTTTTGCTGATGCGTACAATGTCACCAACTTTAAACTTACGCGGGCCCGCGATTTTTAAATGAGTATATTTTCGATTTAAGATACATTTTTCGTTGGATTTATTAATTTGTGATGGTTTACATCCGATGGTTTGATGACGTGTTCCATTGTATTCATTGGTAATGCTTTGTAATATATCAATCCATTTATACGATCCCATTAAGCTAAAGTATTTGTAAAGTTTATTTTTCAACGTCCTTATGGCTCTTTCAGCAATGGCCGCTTTCTTGATGCTATATGTACTATAATGATTAATATCATGCTTCTTCATTAAAGTTTGAAATTTACTATTGTAAAATTCTTTACCTTGATCAGATTGTAGATTTTTCGGCGTACGTTCCGTATGTGCGAGGATATCCGAAAACGCACGAGTTATCTCCTCACCCGTCTTTGTCTTTAACGGTCTAGTCCACATAAACTTGGAAAAAGAATCGATTACGACGAGAATTAATTTGAAATTTTTATTTTGATGAGCATAAGGTCGCATTTCAGCCAAGTCCGTCTGCCATAAATCGTCTAAGCCTTTAATGATGGTACGTCGTCTTAGATAATTTTTTCGAGCAGGCTTGTGCAGCTCGTTAACTAGTTGTAGCTTCTCCTTGGCGTACGTCATCATGTTTTAACGCTTTAAATTGTTGTTCCATCGGCTTTATACGCTTAGCAAGATCGAATGTTTTCAATGATATATATGATGTGCGTCCTTGCAAAAGTTGTAATTCAGAGGATAAATCAATGATATTTTTCCGTATTGGAGTCAAATCGGTATGAGACTTAATTGTAGCCAACTCCTGTTCTATTCTTGTTGTTATATTTGCAATAGAGTCATCTACATATTTTTTTGTTGCCATATGTTTACCAGAAGTAGGCGGATTTCTCGAAATAAACTCTGTTATTTGATCTGTTTTTGCTGTTATTTTTTTTAAATCAATCACTGAAGTATCTACGTATTTTTTAGTTGCCGCATCTGAATTATCTGTGGGATCTTTTATATTACACAACTTTACGTTCTTGAAGTCAACATTTCCATCAGAAGTATGGGGTAGTGTTAACTTTGGCGGTGTACGCATATACGGAAGTGTCTTTTGTTTATCAAAGCGACGTCCGAATTTATCAAGACTCATCGTGTAAATGAAAGACCAAGGAACTAGATTACTGTATTATATTAGCTTCTTTTAGCTCGTTGAGGATGGCTACTATTTCATTATCATGCGACGTATTGCCAGCTTCCTGAGATGCCATAAGGAGTTTAAGTCGATCGATTAATTCATTGGGATCATCCCAGTACACGTATTCGATTGGTTCCTCGTTGTATGTCAAGTAATCACCGATACCTTTTCCTGTTGGCGGTTTTGATGTTGATGATGTTGTTGTTGTTGTTGTTGTTGTTGTTGTTGAGGGAGTGGATCTTGTTAATGATCGACTAAGTGGACTACGTATTTTTGTAGATGTTGATCGTGTGACAATTGTACCTTTATTTTTCTGCACATCTTTAAAGAGAGGCTTAATAATGTGATTATATTTAAATCCTGTCGAACCTTTTAGGCGTCCAAGCGAATCTAAATGAACACCGGTACTTTGCAATAGATTTTTATAGGGTTGTAAATCTGCATCTGCATAGTTTGGGTCATTATAGAATAAAAGTTGATACAGCCCAGGTGTGCCACGAAACCATGTACCTGCTAAGTTTGTCCCCTCAGGTAATATCTGTATTTGGCCAGTCGCTCTATCAAATTTAATTCGGCGTTTACCTAACATCCAACCAATGTTGTCGGTATATATAGGTCCATAATTTTTATCAATTTTATCGTTTTGTGTCCAAAAATCTTGTAAATAATTATGGCTTATTGGGGGATATTGATCTAAGTATTCTTCTATTGCTTCTTGTGAAAAATCAGCAGGACGCATTTCTTCAGGTAGTGGTGGTGTTTCAGGTCTCGGCGGTATATTACCTTGTTCATCAGTTGAAGCCACGTCTTCTAAATTGAGATAGTTTGGGTTCTGTGTGAATACATCATCATCATCATCATCATCCTGTTTCAATTTTTCCTCTTTTTTAATAATAAATGAAGGATGCTGCTGAGTCTTAGCTATTTGCTTAAGAGGTTCAGATATTGGTTTGAAAAGTTTTCTAATAGATTCATCTTCTGCAGTTCGACCTAACTTTAAAGTAAGATACTTTTTACGTATAGCTCGAGCAAGTTCTGCGATCTTTCTTTTATGACTAGCAACGGCAACTTGGTCCTTTGACATCATGTTACTGAATGATGGCGTACATGATAAGCCTACAATTTTATGTACTTATCAAATCCTACTCTGTATCGACCATAATTAAGAGGAAAGTCTTTAACAATAACTAACGTACCGTACTTTTCTGCCCAACATTCCGAACACATCTTTTTGAATTCATCAAAAGTAACATCTGGAGATACATGCTCATCAAATATATGTTTTAGATTAATTTCATCCTGCTTAAATAGTACTATAATGTTACAGTTGTCTCGTATGAGCTGTTTTGGAATTTTAGAGTATGTTTGGCAGAGATATGCAGCATCGATATCTTTATGACGACACATGGAGTAATACTCTCGAATTTTCTGCTGACCGTCACACGACACGTCGTCAAATATAAATATAGAGCTATTTTTAGCCTTACTTGGACTTATAATTTCCTCGTTATCCTTAAATGGGAAATAGCCAACACCCTTAGCAGCGGAAATCACTTCTTGAAGCAGTTGATACTTTGGTTGATACAACGATTTTGAATAAACGTAAACATTTTTAAACTTAGCACCGTTTGGATGGAAAAGCAGCGCCTAGCATTACGTTCGTTTTTCCACATCCGCTTGGTCCGCAGATGATAGCGCGAAACGAATTCGGTAACAATTTACCATGTTTACTATGTTGAGTTTTTGCTGTAAAATCCAAGTTATCAATGGGTAATGACTGCTCTTGTTGAACAACCTTCATCGTGTGGCGTTCGAATAAGGAATGTGTAAAAGTATATATGTAGATATTGCTAACGCATCATCAACAGTTCTCATGTTAACGTACAAGGGTGAAGGTGTTGTAAACTCTCTGATAAATAATCTTCCGATAGAACTCCACGTACCTTCGTATCAGTTCCTGGGACGTAAGTGTGCGACAGATTAGGATATTTTTTTTTCATTCTCACACATGTATATGTATATTTTCAGCGGGGACTAAATTAAAGAAGAGGTTAGCACGAGGAGATCCTGGAAAGAACCCATTGGATCGTGCTGCAAGAGACCACGATATTGCATACGCCTTATACAAAAATTTGAAAGACAGACACAAAGCTGATTGGATTCTTGAGAACCGAGCCTGGGAACGTGTAAAAGCACCTGACGCTTCACTAGGAGAAAAGACTGCAGCTTGGCTAACAACCACCGCAATGAAAGTTAAGCGAAAATTGGGTATGGGGCAGAAGAAATCATCTTTTCGACGAGGTGTTCTCACGAAAATCACAAAGTCCTTGAAGAAAAATGCTCCCACCACCACGACATTAAAAAAGTCTGCATTGGTTGCTCTTAAAGCGGCAAGATTAGCGGTGAAGAGTGCAGGTGGAAAACATAAAGTTCGACTACCGAGAATAATTCCGATCGAAGGAAAATCTGGGGGATTCCTACCCTTGATCCCCCTTTTCGCCGGATTAAGTGCCTTGGGGGCGCTCGCAGGGGGAGCTGCAGGTGTGGCCAAAACGGTCGTTGATGCCAAGAATGCACAAAAGAAATTGGAGGAAGACCATCGCCATAACAAAGCTATGGAGTCTTTGGGCAAAGGATTGTATTTGAGAAAAAATGCTAAAGGTGGTTATGGGTTGTACCTCAAAAAAAAAACTCAAAAAAACTAAACATCAAGCTACCCAAGAAAGCGCTTTATGATTATGAAATAAAGCAATATGCGAAGCTCTTGAACATACCTCATTTCCGAGGTGTCTTCATGCGTGACACTTTACCACGAGACGGTCCACGTAAAAGAGAATGCGCCGTCGTGAACTTAGATATTTCACAAAACAACGGAACTCATTGGGTAGCTTATAAAAAGATAAACAACAACGTTGAGTATTTCGATTCATTTGGTAACCTGAAGCCTCCACAGGAACTTGTTCGATATCTGAAAAACGCTAAAATTTTCTACAACAACGATCCTTACCAAACTTATAATCAAGTTAATTGCGGACAATTGTGTTTGAAATTTCTAATACAATAACAACAACAACAACGATGGATAATAAAACATTATCGGAATTTACATTAGAAGAGTTTGAGAAGAATATTCCGCCGCTGGAATATTTAATAAGCAATGTGAGACCTGCAGAATTATTGAGTATATGGCACAAACTGCCTGCAGAATACACATCCAATTTTGATCTTCAAATACGACTTCCATGCTATGTTCACTACAACAGACCTGATTGGACAACACATTGGGATGGACCGGCTACTGCTCAAGCAAATTGTTATTTCTGTAAATTATCCATTCGAAAATAAACAAAAAAAAAAACTTGAATAAATGCTTAGTACACAGCTATATTTTTTCATTCATCATGTCGCAGTTGTTGAGAGTCAATAGCACTACTCATATATTTTCATTTCGTCCTTCAACACCGATAGTGTTGGATCCGAAAAAAGATTATGAATTGGCGCTTAGGTCTTTTACTTCATACAATTCCATACCGAATATTGAAAAAGGAGATAAATTTTATTATATCGACCGGATAGGTGGTGGTGGTGGTCAATTAAAAGTCATCGAGTTTCCGACAGGTTGTTATGAAATTACCGACATAGAAACATTTATACGAACGCAAATGAATCTTGAAAATGAAGTTGCTCCTCCGGATGATTATTTTTCTCTAAAACCTAACAATAATACACTGCAATGTGAAATCTTTAGCAAGTATTATAAAATAGTTTTTACAGAACCGAATAATCTTGGACATCTATTGGGATTCTCGAAAAAAGTTCTTAATCCTGGTCAAAAGCATTCTTCTGATTTACCTGTAAACATAATAAAAGTATCAACCATACACTTTGATGCTAACATTACGTCGGGAGCCTTTGACGGAGACACGCCTGCACACACGATCTACGAATTTGCTGTGACAGCCGATCCTGGATACGCTATAGTCGAAACACCTGTAAATTTACTATATCTACCTGTTATACCGAAACAAGAAATAACCAACATCACAGTGTTGGCTTTAGATCAAGACGGTCGTCCTGTAAACTTTCAAGGTGAAACTAGTACTCTTGTGTTGGAGTTGAGAGCGAAGCGCAGATGGGATTAGTGATTATAAGACATAGTGGTGCTTCCAAGGCAACTTCAGTATTACCCCAAGCACCTAAGCGACGACATCTACTACTAACTACATCAAATATCCTGTTTCTACGCTCACTTGGATATCATGTCAACAACAACAAGAATCATGTACAAAAGAGAAAAACTGAGGAGGCAGCAGCAGCAGCATCACATACTTCTCCGATGTTTGATCTATATCGATCTCCAGCATTCGATGAATCTATTCGCAAGGCTGAGTATAGATCTTATACGCCGTTCATCAAGTCATTTAATTGTAATGATGTTGTGGAATTTAGCATCAATCAAGTAGATTCGTTCTTTGCAATGAACGCTTCCCTTCTATCTATCAAAGGAAAAGTTGAAATAACTGGAGGAGGAGGAGCAGGAGATGTATCTTTAGCTCCAAACTTTGGTGCCTTCCTATTTGACTCTTGCACTTACAGTGAATCCGCTAGAGAAGTTGAAACAGTACGTGATCCTGGTATTGTAAGTACTGTCCGAGCTTACGTATGTTACAGTGAGGAAGACTCAAATCATATGGCTATAGCTGGATGGAACTATCCTTCAACACCTATAATGGCGTCAACACATAACAAGTCTTTTAGCTTGCTAATGCCGCTTAAACATATTTTCAACATTTTCAATGATTATCCTATGATTACGTGTGGCAGACAAACTCTCAGATTTGTGAGAGCTAGAAACGATAACGATTGTATCATTATCAAGGAAAAAACTGGAACGACGACGACAGCGAAAATAACTATTGAAAGCATGGAACTGAAAATCAAACATATTTACCCGAGTGATGATGTGAAAGAACAACTTTTGAAAGCTATTCAAACTGATAAGCCGATACTTATACCGTTTAGAAAATGGGATCTGAATGAACTGCCTGCAATTACCGCAGATGCGAGAAGAGAAATATGGTCAGTTAAAACTAGCACCGCAATCGAAAGACCACGTTTCATTATAGTATGTTTCCAAACCGGTAAACGTGACGTCGCAACCTCAGACCCTACCCTGTTTGATCACGTGAATGCTGCTAGTATTCGAGTATCTTTAAATGGTGAATACTATCCCAACGAACGTATGCAATTGGACTTTGCAAACAATCACTTTACTGAAGCTCATTTCAACTATAGCGACTTTCAAACCAGCTATACAACTTCTTCTTCTCCTCTGAAGAGATGTCTTTTAGATTATACCGCTTTTAAAAATCGCGCTTTGTTTGTTATTGACTGTTCCAAACAAGAGGAAACCATGAAATCATCAACTGTTGATGTTAGATTGGATATCGAAGCCGATACTGGCTTTCCAACCAACACCAAGGCCTACTGCATCATTATACATGACTGCTTAATCGAGTACTTCCCCCTCACCGAAGTTATTAAAACCATCTCGTAAGCAACGAAGGACTCTCAGTTCCGCATCAGACATCATGAGGATCGCGTTTGTTGACATTCAAGGCTTTACAGTTGACGGATTATTCGTACCTAAAGAACTATGTATCGAAATTGGTTTCAAGAAAAGTCATTACATCTTTACACCTCCGCAACCTTTTTCTACATTAAATACTAAAGACAAGAAAACTGTCGCTTACTTGGAGAAGAATTTCCATGGGCTTAAATATTCTTCCGGCGACGTTAAATATTCCAAGTTAAATGAAATAATTAAAAATAAGGTGATATATGCGGCTGACTATGTCTACGTTCGTGGAGAACAGAAAGCAAACTTTTTACTCAAGAAATGTCACATTTTTGGTGTTTTTCCCAACATTATTGATGTTTGCAAGTATGATGGTACACCGTGTGCTACTGGAAACTTTGTTGCTGATTCCAATCCATGCCACACCAACGGACAATTTTCCTGTACCCAGAGAAATGTTGAACGTCTACGCCACTGGTTTTCAAATATCATATTACCTATGTAGTTTTTTCTATTTTCAATAAAATATTAAACGTATTATTGTAGTTTTATTGAAAATACCTCTGGTTTGCGAAATAATTGTCAGAATGTCTATACTATTTTCATTTTGAACGGTATCATCCTGTATAATAATAACAGTACATCGTATACAGGTTATGAGACATTCTGACCGACCGACCGACCGACCAGAGGAGCCCACCACGCTATTTAGGTCACGCCTTGCTATATACGATTTAACGATATACCGTCGGTCCATCGATCCGCTATTTTTCGATGCACCCCTGTATACACGTTCTGAATGCCCCCCGTAATCCACGCCAACACCAGACAGGTGCGACATCGGCGCCATCTATGCGCGAGATGCCCAACCCATCAATGGCAGCTGTCCAATGACGCATAGATTCCGTTAGGTTTGTACAGCGCCAAACAAATCGGCGCCATCTATGCGCGAGATGCCCAACCCATCAATGACAGGTGTCCAATGACGTATGACAGATGACGTTTTAACGCCATCTATGCGTGAGATGCCCAATGACGCATGACAGGTGTCCAATGACACACAGATTCCGTTTGGTTTGACAGCGCCATCTAGCGGCGGAATCCCCAACTCATGAATTTCGATTACAGATTCCGTCCAACAACCTGTCAATGGCGCGCGACGCCAGCGCCTCTGGTGGCGGATTTTGGAAGTTTTGAGACCGAATCCCCATAAGACATCTACTTGTGTGGAATGCAAATTTGCTTTCTGCAACATATTTGGTTTTTAAAATATTCTTATAGCATAGTTACACAACACCTTATAGGACAAATTTTTAACTGTTGCATAAACGTTTATACAACTATTTTGTGCGGCATATTTGCAAGTTAGTCAGAATGTTTCTGTTGTGGCATCCATGGTAACGTTTATAAAACAAACCCGAGCCTTGTTGTTTTGCTGTGCAATTTACTACTTTAGCCAACAAATTGCTCCCAATGGAAGCACTTATACAACTGTGGTTTAGTAATTGTTAAAGGCTGTACATATGCTAAATATGTTGGTAAACAACTTCACCATAACCTAACTTTCTGCTGTCATATATTTGTTAAAATGCCATAACCAATGTTTTAAGACAAACAACGAATGCATATTGGTTCAAAAGGTTTTATCAACTGTTCAAATAGAAGATATAGATCTGGTACAAATTCTGGGTAGATCATTCGACTTTGTCGGTATTTCATTTCAGACATTTGTCAAATTGTTGTATAACACCTGGAGGCAACACCAAAATGTTCTAATAACCTAAAGACAACATGGACGATGCCATGATTGTACACAACCACCCGCCATATTGGGCAAACATTTATTCCTCTATTTAATATTAAATAATTATCTTTCAGTTCGAAATTACAGATATAAAGTGATAAATATTGGTGTAATTGTGTCTAAATATAGAATTTGTGGGAGATTTAACGCAGATAAGTTCAGTTTTCCATCTTAAAAATCTAGACATACTTTTTATCATTGTCAAAATTTGAATGAAATACGAAGCCCGTAGAAATTGAGTAACTAATTTGCACGATAATCACAATAAAATTTGCTGCGCAAGTAATTCAATAGCCCTATATCAAAGTGTAGAAGTTTATCATGTACCTGTGTATGAAATTCACAATGGCCGATATGTAAGTAAACAAGATGACTGTAATGTGTTAGTTATATATTCTTCACTTCGTCTATACAATACATAAGAAATAGTTTGGTCGCAATAAAGTAGAATCACATAACAGAATAGTTGTATAGTTGACAAAAACTGAATCTTGCACTGACGCAAATGTCCTATAGCGGCTGCAAGAGGCTTACACTTTTGTTTTATAACTGTTACCTGCAGCCCTTAATCAACCTCTTAAATGACTGAAGTGTCCTATTAGGTGTGCCCATTCCGCTTGTATAGCTGTTCTAAGAGGGTTTTTTCTAATGTTCTTACAGTATACAATGCTGTTTAAGGAATACTGTATAATCATTCTTGCAACTCTAACAGGAGTGATAATTGTTAGTTGCGTGAGCGATGAGCCACCAAGAGTGCAGAACGCTATAGTTTATTCGACATGGTTATAAATTCGTCATAAATTGATTGCAAGTATTGTTATAAATTAGTGTAAGAATCATAAATTAGACTTTGATAATGAAATACGGTTTTTTTGTTACCGTATTAAAATATAAGATCAAGGTTACCTATACAGATCCAGATAAGATATCTTTGAAAATGATCAAGGTCTGGTCTTTTCTAACTTGGAACAAATAGTTCAGTGGTGATCTCAGTTCTTTTTTAACACCGTTAATCGAAGGAACAAGTTCTGCGTATCGTATATTAAATTCTTACTTTTGAATGTCAAATTAAGGACAAACATGTAAGGCTAGGGTGAATTTCTAGAATTTTAGTATGAATATTAATGAAACAATCATGGTCATACCTTTAGCAATTTTTACCAACGATTTCAATATCCACATTGGATTTGACTGTTAAAGTTTAACAGTTAAGGTCATAATACTACATGAGAATGTCTTAGAACGTAACATTGCCGGTGTCAAAGATGGAGTTTCCAGTTTAGAAAGTTAACCTTAAAATGATCCAGAGCCTCACCTTCAAGGTTATGTCAAGAAGAATTTTTTCATCAATAATCCCACCAAAAATCTAGTAGCCCCTTAGCCACATACGCACACACTGGACAACCATTTGATCGTTAGAGGTCACCTTGGTCTTAAATTTTAATATATATTCGGACGTAGAATTTAGTGTACTCGATTGCCGATGTCATGACTTTCCTATTTAAAAACGATAGTTGACCTTGGAATAATCAAGCTCATCACTAGACTTCTTGTTTAAAGTTGGTGAATCTCTACCTTGACCTTTTTCAAAAATCCCTTCCCTGCTAAAATATAGAGCCGATTCGTTACTATTGTTACACCTAGTATGTAATAACAGCTTAGACAGTAACGGGTGACATATGAAAATGTGAATATGAAATATTTTACGAAACGAAAACGGTCAATTTTTAACAGTGCCAAATAATGTTGAGTTGACCAATTTATCACTATTTCGTTTATTCAAGGTGCTTATACAGGGTGTAAACGTTACGGTAGTCATTGTTGAAATCATATGACCCATGGTCCAAAAGTCAATAGATTTTTGTCTGAATGGCTTTATAGTTTACAACTATAAGTGCTTTATATCGACCACAATCACTACAATCTTACTAATTTTTATAATCTGATCTAAAACGTTGGGTTGGGTAATTAACAAATAAATGGCATTAAGTTTCTCTAAGTTAAGCCAAAATTTGTAGTCAAAGTTTCATTAAATTAAATATTTGAAACACACATGACAACAACGCGTCAGTATTTCATCACTCTTATCAAACCGGCAGTCGATCGCAAACGGTAACAGTGGTTAGTTATCGTTTTGCATAGATACATTACTTTATCGTTTTGTCGAGCAGAGAATCGGGCGGACCATAGTCCATAGAATCCTACGACTCCCGACCATGTACAACGAGTGTAGGCCTTGTTACCAGAAGACTATCCTCGCAGACCAGTATTCTGTTTTTTGCACAAAAACATTGAAAATCCGGATTTTTTTAAAACCTTTTTAGTGACGGATGATTGTACTTTTACGCGAGACGGGATATTAAATTTCCATAATACTCACACGTGGGCCCAAGAAAATCCTCATACCATTCGTGAAGGCCATTTCTAACAACGTTTTAAAATAAACATTTGGGCGGGTATTCTTGACGATCAGGTAATTGGCCCTTTCGAGTTACCCCCAAAGTTGTCAGGTGAAGGATACCTTAGCTTTCTAGCCAGTAACCTACCCCAACTGTTGGAACAGACCTTAGACAACATGCCATTATAGCGGAGACAGAAATTCTGGTTTCTTCATGACGGGGCACCACCACACATTTTTAGAGGCGTCATTCAGTATTTGAATGAACATTATCCAAATCGTTGGATCGGTCGAAATGCTCCTGATCCTCAAAAATGGCCAGCAAGATCTCCTGACCTCAATCCGATGGATTTCTGGTATTGGGGAGAACTTAAACTGAAGGTTTATGGGGCTAGTCCAATGACAACTGAAGCTCAACTTCACGAAAAAAATTTGAATGCGGCTGAAATAATAAATGGACAACTTCGAGGACCTAGAGTAAGAAGAAACTGGGTTCGTCGTAATGAAGCTTGTGTGGAAAGTGGTAGACGACATTTTGAACACCTTTTTTGAATACAAAAAACGTGCAGTGTGGGTCTTAAAAAGTAAAACAATGTGTGTATCAAAATTATGTTTCCTATTTATAAGTGCATTTTTTTAATACGTTCAATAAACTTTCACACACCAGGTGAAGCGCTGAGTCAGTTAATGGTAAGTCCGTTTTTTAATTGTTTGCATTTTACGAGTACATGATCAAATAATGAAATAATACCTAAGAGCCAAAAATAACAAAGTCCATCTTTATTTACACTGCGTTTCGACGTAATTTGCGTCTGGCATTGCGGCGTTGTCAGATTTTATTTTACTTTGAAGACGCTTTTCTCTAAAAAAATTCGTTTTGACCCTCATGTTATATGAAACGTTTTGCTTCTTTTAACCCACTCTGTTACCCATTTAAATAATGACTATCATAACGTTTACACCCTGTATTGTAAGTATCCTGCCAAAAAACTAAAACTCCGAATCTCGAAAACGAAGCATTATCATACCTATGTAGTTCTTTGTTTTGAAGTTTTGCCAGAATCTATATTTGCACAATAACTTCTCGATATATCTAAGCTAGGCGATTTGAAAAGTGTCTGTATATAGGAGGAGTTGCTATCAGAAAACATATTGTTGTGCTGGACTATTTACCAGACACTCCCTATGAACACTTGCGGAATTTCAAGCACAGTGTAAAATTTTCAAAAGCATGCAATGATCAAATACTTGTATAGTAAGGGATTGAACGGAGATGAAATTTATACTGATATGTATTTGATCGGACTTGTCCATGGCGTAGAATGGTATATTGCTGTACACTAGTGTTTAAATTACCGGGCAAGACCTAAATCGTGACACGTGCAACCACCCCCTCCCCCTCCCAAACGTATATCCTGCTCATCAATTGTCACAAGAGCATTTGTACTCAGAATCGCTGCTCAATTGCATGCTTTGGACCCCTCTTTGATTTTTAATCGCCGCTCCTCCCTGAGTCGAATACAGACAAATTCCTAAATCGGCACTTGATGAAGTCATTACAGCTGTAGTGGGGTATTCTGAAGAACTTCTAGAGAATCACTTAAGGGAAGGTATAAATGAAATAGAAAACCGCTGGAAAATGTATAAAGCTTATCTCGAAGAATAAACATATTTTCGGAGGTCAACTGATCATTTTCCATGCACTGTCCAGAAACTTTTACAATCACGTCGTTATAATCATAGAGTATATTTAGTTAGTACATTTAAATATAGTTAATCGCAAAGCTGCTTTTCCAATGTTAGCTCTGATATTTACCTCCATGCATTCTATTAAACCACCTATACCTGTCTAAAAGAAGCCCGAGCGTATTTCAAAGGACACTTTGTTACTGTCTTCCCGATTCTCTCCCGCATTCTTTGGAGCCGCAGGTAGTTCAAAGGCACGAGCTGCTCTTCAAAGAATCACCTGGAGGGAGCGAAGTTTGAAATTATATAATTTACTGACCAAAAATCCTCCTGGTTCATCTTATACAGGATAAAACAGAAAGGTGAAACATGTATACTTTAAAATTTCTTTTAATGATGTAGTGAGGTGTGATTTGTAACCTTTGTTTGATTTTTTAGGTGGCGGTGTTTTTGATTTCCGATTTATTTTGTTGAACGGAACAGAATAAAAAGACTCTTCTCTGTTCTTTCCTCCGTTTGTAGTAATTCTGAGATGTAAACAAAATTAAGGTTTCGTATTTCGCTTTTCGAATTGCTGTTGATTGGTTATACTTTAACCAATGGATATTTTCTATAATTTAAATCAATTTATTTGTTTTATGTACGGGTTGACTCTATTATAAGAGAAATAGAAATAATCAGACACATAATAGATGTTAGTGGTATAACCTTTTGAATAGATACAACATATGCTGGTTTATGGTGCAGAAAAGGATGCACGTGAAAGCATCCACGCTCGAGGTGATTAATAGAGGTTCTTCATGCTTTCCGCAGATTCCTCGTTTGTTCGTCGTACATTTTATCTATTGTAAAATATTTCAAGTTATATTGTAGTCAGTCTTGTAAAGTAAAAGTAGATTTTTTGAAAACCCGAACGGCCATTTCGGCAACATATCTTACATATTATAAAGTGATCCATACATTTTTAAAAATAAGGGTAAATTCCGAAAACAAAGCAAACGACACTCAATGATTAGTGATAACTTTTATATACCACTGTGTAGAACTAAAATAAGTCGCCAAACATGATTGGCCTAAAAAAACTTGACTTACTCCCTTCTGAAACAACTTTTAATTACAAATTGTTTTTATACTATGGCTAAAGGGCAAACTTGCCGAGTAGTCAAAATACGTAATATTTGACTGGTTTCTAAAATATCGTATCGAACGCGATGCAACCAAAGCTTTTCGGTCAGCTCTTGGACTATTACTGGTTCAAAAATAAAAAAAGTGACCTATGAGCTTGGCTTGATGATTCGCTCATACGAGGGATGTCTTTTAAGTTGTGCATATGGAAATAAAACAACACGGTAGGTAGTTTTAAATGACCTTATTGTTTTTCGAAGTATTCTCCACGAAGATTAATACACATCTGCATGCGCTCGAACCAATTTTCGAAGCACTTATTCCACTCGTTTGCTGGCAGATCCAAAACGGCATTTTTGAATGCGTGAACTGCTTCTTCTGGTGACTGGAACCTTTGACCACGCAGTCTATTTTTAATTTTCGGGAGATTAAAGAAATCTTTAGGACTTAGATCGGGACTATATGGAGGATGTTCCAATAATTCCACGTTTTCTTCTGTTAAATACTGCCTTGTTTTTTGGGGCTGTGTGCGAGCTTGCATTGTCTTGGTGGAGAATAATTCTTCTTTCGGGGTTGATTTTTCGAAGCTCGGTGATGACTTTTGGTAAACAAATGGTGGTATACCAATCCGCAGTAACAGTTCTTTGCTCATTAAGAGGAATTGTTGCAATATGACCCGCTTTTGACACAAATGTTGCGACAATCTTTTTCGAAACACTTCGAGAACGCATGACTTTTGTTGGCTTTTCTTCACCTTGGAACACCCACACAGCCGACTGTCATTTATTTTCTGGTTCATAACAGTAAATCCATGATCCATCACCACTAACAATGCTGTACACATTTTTTGAGTTTCCGGAATTGAAACCGTCAAGCGCTTTTTGACACCAATTAACCCCGCTAAGACTCACCCGTCCACGTTTGAATTCTCCATACCAACGGGTAATTGTCGAATGATGTGGCGCTTCGTTGCCGAAAACAGACAGTAACTCAGCAAGGCATTCTTGTTGCGATAATTGTCTCTGAAAGTTGTAATAAATTATGGTGCCAAAAAAATTCTCGGTTGAGTTCCATTTTTCTAATGACTTGGTGACACTTAAAAATTCACTGTAGTGAGAACAATGCACGTATTGTTGTGAAACTTTTAATTTGAGTTCACTAAAGAGTGAGGTTAAGATTCAGTACTGACGTTCGATCCGCGCGGCCTACTATGTTTCTATATGCAAAACTTAAAAGACATCCCTCGTAGATGGCTCCGCATGTACCGCAGCGGTGTTGCCAAGCTGCCATAAAATGTTTAGCAAACGCTACATTTATACTGAACTGAATAGAGTTGTTAGTTACACGGTGTTTGGTGATTACGTCAAAAACTCATACAAAATTAGTAAACATGTCTTAAGGCCAGGCTGTCTAGATAAATGGCAACCATGTTCAATAGGCCGACGATTGGCCAAATAAGCAATTTGAGGTTAGATAAGCTTTGAATATTTCAAGCGGACGTTCCTCTTTTGTTACCATATCCTGTAAATACGAGGGACACAAATCTGATACAATATCTAGATTGATATAACATCAGTTAAATTTGCATTTTATTGAAAATAACACTGTTTCATCGTTACTGTACAAAATTGTGCTTGATATATTATTTGAGGACATAAATAAAATTACTAAATGCTTACTCAACAAACATCGAATAACTAATGAATTTACTCACTGTTAACACTATAGCCGTATACATGGACGTCAGCGTGGTGTGTAATCGTTCTACTATCAAGTAGGGTGCGCGACATGTTCCTGTTAACTGTGAGTAAATTGATTATTTACTCGATGTTTGTTAAAGAATGTGCTTGTAATTTCATTTATGTCTTCAAAGAATTTATTAAGCAGAATTTTGCACAACAATAGTGAGACACCGCTAACTTCGATAAAATGCTCAGTAATGGCTTCTTGTCATTTTACTCTCAGGGTTGACCCACCTTTAGAGTAGGCCACAGATCATTTTTGATTGATGGAATTTGTGTCAGCTTTTTATGCCGACCTCAAAATAAAAAAATACATTTTTGTAGCTAAACCAGGTGATTTACGAAGCATTTTTATTTTAGTATGTGAATTTGGAGCCCGTCTTACACGAATCGAATAATTTTTCTCTAGACATGTTAAAAGAAATGGATCAACGTTGTTAGATCCATTGCTTAGCTACTACTAAGGTACAATTTTTTATTCTCGCCAGTCAATAGCAAAATCGGGTCTAAATGTTAAATAGATCGGTGAGTGTAAACGTTATGATAGTCATTATTGAAGTGAGTAATAGGGGGGGGGTCAAAACAAGTCAAAACGTTCATGTGACCCATGGTCCAAAAGTGAATAGATTTTTGTCTAAATGGCTTTATAACGATCACAAACACCCCAACCTTACTAATTTTTATCATCTAATCTAAAACGTTTTTAAATTGGGTAATTAACAAAAAAATGGCATTAAGTTTTTCTAAGTTAAACCAAAATCTGTAGTCAGTAAGTAAGTTTAATTAAATCAAATATTTAAAACACACATGACAACAGTGCGTCGGTCGTCCATCACTCTTATCGAACCGGCAATCGATCGCAAACGGTAACAGTGGTTAGTTATTGTTCGCGTAGATATCAACACTCGGGAATTAGGCCGCCGCATAGGACTATCGCATACCATAGACCATAGAATCCTACGGGAAAATTTGCTTTATCTCTACCATGTACAACGAGTGCAGGTCTTGTTACCAAAATACTATCCTCGCAGACTAACATTCTGTCAGTGGTTTCTGCACAAAAACATTGAAAATCCGGATTTTTTTAAAAACATTCTAGCGACGGACGAATGTACTTTTACGCGAGACGGGATATTAAATTTCCATAATCCTCACACGTGGGCCCAAGAAAACCCTCATACCATTCGTGAAGTTCATTTTCAACAACGTTTTAAAATAAATATTTGGGCGGGTATCCTTGACAATCAGGTAATTAATTGGCCGGGTATCCTTGACAATCAGGTAATTAATTGGCCCTTTCGAGTTATCCCCAAAGTTGTCAGGAGAGGAATTCCTCAGCTTTCTAGCCAATAATCCACCAGAACTTTTGGAACAGACCTTAGAAAACATGCTATCACAACGGAGACAGAATTTGTGGTTTCTTCATGACGGGGCACCACCACACAATTTTAGAAGCGTCATTCAGGATCTGAATGAACATCATCCAAATCGCTGGATCGGTCGAAAGGCTCCTGATCCTCAAAAATGGCCAGCAAGATCTCCTGACCTCAATCCGATGGATTTCTGGTATTTGGGAGAACTTAAAGGGATCGTTTATGGGGCTGTTCCAATAACAACTGAAGCACAACTTCGCGAAAAAACATTTAATGCGGCTGAAATAATAAATGGACAACTTCGAGGACCTAGAGTAAGAAGAAACTGGGTTCGTCGTAATGAAGCTTGTGTGGAAAATGGAGGACATTTTGAACATTTTCTTTAAATACAAAGAAAGTGCAGTGTGGGTTTTAAAAAGAAAAACAATCTATGTTTCAAAATTGTGTTCCTTATTTATAAGTGGATTTTCTTTATACGTTCAGTAAACTTTCACACACCAGGTGAAGCTCTGAGACAGTTAGTGGCAAGTCCGTTTTTTTAACTGTTTGCATTTTACGGGTACATTATCAAATAATGAAATAATACCTAAGGGCCAAAAACAACAAACTCCATCTTTATTTGCATTGCGTTCCGTCGTAATTTTCGTCTGGCATTGCGGCGTTTAAAGTCGCTTTTCTCTAAAAAAATGCCGTATTCACCCCGATGTTATATGAAACTTTTTGCTTCTTTTAACCGCCTCTATCACCCATTTAAATAATGACTATCATAAAGTTTACACTCTGTAGAATGAAAAATATGTTTCGTATGGTACAAGTGGATGATAGATATTCACTCCATGAATAAATGTCCAATCAAAAACAAATTTGAACACAAAATTATTTGACTACAAGCGATTGTCAACTAATCCGTTCAAGAACGATTATCTATCTGGCGTCACCCTATTTATCTCTCGCTAAGTAATTACAGCACGCGTTTAGGCGACATCAGCTGTTTTGTGGTCGCCACGCTTTTGGATATATCTCTTATCTCTCTCGAATTTGTTCGCCTTGTAGGTAACTTCTCTTGATATAACTATTATTTGGTCTAACAGTGTATTTTTACAACATTACGTCAACACTGAGGTTAAGCTGTGCTGTATGTGGTTGAATGAAAATAAAAATGAAAAGCTCCCATTCTGGCGCTCGGGCGCGATGGCGGTGGTTCATTTTCCACCTGACTACCTGTCATGATTTAATCGCTAATGGATTTTTTCTGCATTGGCGCGCTTTCTGGCGCTCTCTAATTAATTGATTATTGAATAATTAAGAGCTTAATTTACCCTTTCGAGTCGCGCTTACACACCGTCCAACGTTCTAATAAACTTTCTAGGTGATTAATTATTATGCCCACCAGAAAATCCGCACCCCACGACAGGTTGTGGACGCAGTAAGAATATCGAAAAAACGTGGAGCAAGTAGAATCCGACTTTGCATTTTAGGAATGCCTGATTTCAAATTTTTTAGCCTAATCAAAATTTGTTTTGATTACGAATCTGATCAAAAAGTTGAAAAGTGAGTAGGCCTAAAAAGTTGGAAAACAACGTTTGGGACTTTCTTTATTTTTCCGTTTTTCGCTCATATTTCTCCGGTACTGGACCGATTTTCGAAACGTACTAAGCATGTTCGCCTTTGTTACAGTAGAATGAATGCACAGTCAGACCGCCGATAAGAAGTAGCATGTTTTTTGCAAGCTTCCAGTTAACTTGACTTGTTAGTACTCATATGTGTATGTTTTTCGGCTAACAAGCATTTTATTTCTCAACATAATCTCCTTTTAGCTCGATACATTTAGTCCAGCGTTTTTCCAATTTCTTAATTCCTTCCGAAGAGTAGTTTTTATCAAGGCTCCCAAAATATGCGTTTGTTTCACTGATGGCCTCTCCATTTGACCCAAATTTCTTACCACCCAGCCATTTTTTTCAAGTTTGGAAATAGGAAGTAGTCGCTGGGGGCTAAATCTGGAGAATAGGCTGGATGGGACAGCAGTTCGTAGCCAAGTTCATGAATTTTAGCCATCGAGACTACACACGTGTTTACCCGTGCGTTGTCTTGATGGAACAGTAATTTTTTTTCGCCAAATGCGGTCGTTTTTGATGATGAAATCTTTTGGGCGACCTGAACGTTCGGCATCACTTGTGCTGGTTCGACCACCACGACCACGACCACCATTGAAATAGATGGTGCAGAGTCCCCATAGTAATTGTCAAGCCTTTCCTTGGTTGCAGTGATGGGTTTTTACGCAAAAAATAATGTATAATTAGAACACGAAATTCACTTTTCTCCATTTTTGTTAGAATTTACGAGACTGTCTACTTTCAACGGCTGTCAAACTCAAATGAAATGACATAGCTTGCTCAAATTTTGACAGTTGTCATATAAAAGATGGCAGTTGACGGCAGCAGTGTTGCATTCAAATTTACTGCGCGGGAAATTCACTGACTTATCGAACGGCCCTCGTATTAAATGGAGATTTATCGTTCTCATAGTAACCACTATGATGTGAGTATACAGGGTGACTTTGAAGTTGAGTCATTAATTTTCAAATAATGATTGTAGAAGGAAGATAAACCAAAATATGTGTGTAAAAATAAAAAAAAAATAAAAAAAAAATGTTACCTTGTTTTATAAAGTATCCTCCCGACAAGTATTTCAGTGCGGACCTGTGCGCCCAAAAGCATGTCACAAAAACTGTTCGAAATGATTTCCGTTTTGCTCGACGCACAGCTGGGCGCGTCTTAGCCATGTCTCTTTACAAGCACGCAATAAAATCACTGGTTGATTTCTGATCACTGTACTCATTTCCTCAATTCGAGCACGTAATTCTTCCCGTGTATTAACCGGTGTTTTATACACTAGAGTTTTTAGCCAACCCCACAAACAAAAGTCTAAAGGATTTAAGTCCGGAGACCTTGGCGGCCAAGGTACAAAACCGCCACGGCCGATCCAACGATTATTAAATTGTCTATTTAAAAATTCACGCACATTTCTTGCATAATGGGGTGGTGCCCCATCTTGTAAAAACCACATGTTTTGTCTAATATTTAAAGGCACATCTTCCAGTAAACCAGGCAAATTGTGTTGCAAGAAATCAAAATAATTTTCACCAGTTAAGCGATTTGGTAATTCAAAAGGCCCCACTAAAATTCCATTAACAATTCCCGCCCACAGGTTAATTGGTTCAAATCGCTGTTGAAAATTGGTTTCCCTTATTTCATGGGGATTTTCAATAGCCCAAACGTGAGAATTACGTGAATTAATAATTCCGTTTCTAGTAAAGAGGGCTTCATCACTCACTAAAATTTGATTTAAAAAATTGTCATCATTTTGATGTTTATTTAAAAGCCAATTGCAAAAGTCAACCCTTTGTTCATGATCTTCCGGTTGTAAGGCCTGCACTTTTTGTATGTGAAACGGATAGAACTGATTTTCACGTAGAGTTTTCCAAGTTTTATACTGACTAATCGCCAATTGAGTTGAAATTTGTCGGGTGCTTACTGTTGGATCATCACTTACTAATTCTAAAATTTGTTCTTCTAGTTCTATTTGATCGTGTGGTCTTGGAGCACCGGCATGATCTCCTCTGTGAGGTCTTAAGTCACCTGATTCACGAGCTCTTTGCACTACATTAACAAAGGCACGAGGGGTTGGTTGCACTCGATTGGGAAACCGATCCGCATAGATCCGTGATGCCACGGCAGCATTTTGTAAAGACTCCCCGTAAATAAGAACCATGTCCACAAGTTCAGCATTTTCGTAAACATGTGCCATTTTTGATTTGATTCTCGCAACAGACACGATTATTCACTTACGCGTTACCGACTACCGACTGATACTGACTGTATACAACTGAAGAAAATAATTGCAAAAAGATCGTTCCAAATTCTTTCGCTTTTTTGTTTCCGATGCGATGAACGGATAAGGCGGATTATATCTGTTGTTGCCAAACACGAGAACATAATATCATTATTGAGACAGGGCGGTACTCAAACTTCCAAAGGGCTATAACTTTGTTACTTTAATTTTACCAGAAAAATGGTAAAGGAAAAAAACATTTCTTTTGATCAGATCTACTCACTGTTAAAATAAATGACTCAACTTCGAAGTCACCCTGTATAATGAAAATGAACAACTTATAAATCTAATATGGCTGCTGCCACAAACAAATCACCTTGTGTAATCTCCATTGGGAATGATGAAGCACAATAATCATTATAAATCCCATATGGCGACAGCCGGAAAATCGCGATTCATAATTTCCATAGTTACCTCTATGATATGGGTATTAAATAAAAGGCCTTGATGAGAGAAATACAATAAGCAAAGTAAGTTAGTCTCAGTTGCGGCCTTCGCAAAATGAGCACTTATACGTATAAACGTTATATGAGTATCGAATGAAGAGGCGTGCGAAGCACAATTACTAAAGGGTCCTCTTAAATTCAGTATGGTGGAGATCTTTATATGATAAAACAATATTATTATGACATGGAGATAATCTGATTATGGTGGCGGAAGGTCGATATGGGAACTCTGTGATAAGTTGACACAAAACCCATCGAAACGGGGTATGTGTGATTCTTCTTGATAAGTAATCTGGTCATAGGGTCTGTCGATCAAGTTAACTATTATGTAAAATAAATACTCAGCCATAATAGTCATATCAAGCTTCAGATTTTTAATATTTGTTCTCTAAAATATTTCTATAATCAAGTGAAGAAGGATAGTTATAATAAGTACGTCACCTGTATCTACATAATGTACTTATTTATTTATTTAAATTAACATGACGTACAGTATATGCATGGTGCATATCAGTTGAAGCGACAATTCCAAACTGTAAATATTACACATATATCATAAAAACAATAGTTATAATATAGACAACAAGATGATAAAAAATTTAAAATACACATGAAATCCATCGGACATGAAGAAGAACGCGCTCATAAATCATATATACTGTAGGTTGTAATCTGTATAAAAATATTCCTTCATAGTATTCACTACTGTTCTTCAACATTTGTTATACAGTTCTGCTAAAACTGATAATAGGTTTTTAATTTTTATCGGGCAATTTATTAAATACAAGAGACCGACCGAAGTTTCGGTTTCGGATTCGGTGTCGGCCAAGTTTCGGCCAAATAACCGGTTTCGGTCGAAGTTCCGGTTTCGGCAGCAAATTGACCGAAACTTTCGGCTTGGCCGAAACATACGATCGTAAGGTCTCGGGATATGTCCGGTTGTAGTCGGGCGATCGCTTCGTGTCCGTACGCGTTTCATCACGTCACTTGATCTTCGCCGACAAGCTGGTCACGCATTTATTACATTTATTAGGTAGTGTGCGTATTAAATATAGGTAAGTATTTAGTAATTATGTATTCTGGATATACTATATTATAATTATTGATAATTTCTATTTCCAAATAAGAGGGAGAGTAATAAATCACCAGTTTACACCAGGTTCTGCAGTAGGTCATACGCGTAGAATATTACACAATTATCTCAGTAACAGCAAAGAAAAGCTCATAAAACTTTACTGTAATTAATGAATAATTACAATGAAGATCAATAATATTAGTTCAATTTATATTTGATTATCGAGTGAAAACTGAAAATTATCTGTTTCAGATAGAAATGTCTCAAAGAGAAAGATATCCTATTTTTTAAAAGAGCACAAATGATTTATCTAAGGCAGTTTGCAAAATCTGCAAAAAGTCGCTCTCATTAGGAAGTCAAGAACCCAAAAAACAAACACTATATGGAGTGAAGCAGCATTTAAGTAAGTTCCATGGCACAGAACACAGACAAGTTTTAAACCGGCAGTCTGAATTAGAGAACATAAAAAATGAAATAAAAATACAAAAACGAACTAAAGTCTCTCTAGCGGTTTTAGAAACTGATAAGGGTAATCAACCTACCCTGGTCCAGTCGACCATTCCGAGTTTGGCTAGACCTAAATGTGTACAATGGCCAGATGATCATGAAATTTCACGGAGAATAGACAAAGCGATTGTGGATTTGATAATTGTCGATATGTTGCCGTATTCGTTGGTCAGTGGTGAAGCATTCCAAAGACTTAATTTTGCTGATCCTGATGCTTTTCATAAATATAGACTGAAGAGTGAAAAATTTTTCCGAACAACATTAATGCCGCAAACTTACGAACGAGTAAAGGCTAAAGTCAAAAAATTAATCACAAAATCCGATTGGTTAAGTGTGACTGCCGACATATGGACCAACACTAGCAAATCATGTTCCCTTCTCAGTCTCATAGGTCATTTCATTATAGAGCATCAACGCCTGAAAGTTATATTAGGCGCAGCTGTTATGGAATAAGACCATACTAGTCAATACATTGAACGAAAATTTACGGAAATGATCAATGAGTGGAACTTAAATTGTAAGATTTTTTTAGTGTTGCGTGATAATGCCGCAAATATGGCATGTGCAATGCGGACAGGACACTATGAGTCTCTTGGCTGTGTATCGCATACGCTGCAATTCGTGATCAAGCAATCGTTATTTGCTGATGAAGACACCACAGAAATTATAAAAAAATGTCGGAAGATAGTAGGCCATTTCCACCACAGTGAACCAGCGACAAGAAAATTGAAAGAATGCCAAATCCAATGCGGGCTGCCAGAACATGCTCTGGTTCAAAGTATTGATATAAGATGGAACAGTACCTATTTGATGTTTCAGAGGCTGTTAGAGCAAAAAAATGCTATAAACCTCTACACTGTTCGGCATGGTAAAATAGATACCCTTTGTCCCACCGAATGGGAAATTATGAAGCGACTCGTCGAAGTATTGAAGTTCTTTTACGAAGCCACCCTTGATTTATCATTGAATGACGCTTGTATTTCTATAATCATACCTCTAATATCGCTACTCAATCGGAAATTACAAGCTCGAATGGAAAACGAAGATGAGGGTATGACAATGACGAAAAATCGGTTATATGAGACAATGAACCAAAGAATGTCCCTCTTGAAAGAGCATCCATCGCTAATTGAAGCAACATTGCTGGACCCACGTTTCAAATCGAAGTATCTAACTCCCAATGCTGTTGACATCGGAATCACAGAAATTGTATCTTTTTTGATCAGATGTAGTAGCGACAGCGCGGTGAACAGAAATTCTATTCATTCTTCTTCTTCTGCAGAACCAGTGCTGGTTGAATCCAATATTCAGAAAGAAGACGAAAGTCTTTGGGATACCCATGACGATAACCCCGGCGGTACACCATGTGATAATAATGGATATGATGAAACTTCTATACTAAAACAAACAATCGAGTGCTATTTGTCGGAGCCGCGACTACAACGGAATGCCGACATATTTTCTTATTGGAACTCCAGCCCCTACCCGACGTTGAGGAAAGCGGTGTTGAAATACCTGTCTGCACCACCGACCAGTATCCCCAGCGAGCAAATGTTCAGTGCTGCTGGGCAAATATATGCAGATCGGCGAAGCAATTTGCTAGGAGAAAATGCGGAAAAACTACTTTTTTTATCATATAATATAAGGCTTTTTGGTTATGTTTACTAGTTTATTGTCAATTTCTATATAGAAAATCTATTTTGAGTTAAAAACTCTTAGTTGTTTTGGTGATGTTTATGGAAGTTACAGGACATACATGTTTGTTTTCATATAAGTGCAATGTAATAGATAATAGATATTTATTTATGATTCGTTTTGTTATATTATTCTAGTATTTCAACTACCAACATGTTAATGGAATACATTATTTTATTTCAAAAATTAACTTTTGTGTTTTTTCAAGTACCTAACCTTACTGAACAAGAAAAACATACATTATGGGAGATACGTTTTCAAAGACCTTTAATAACTTCGTAAACCTCTAAAATCGAAGAATCATGTACATCCTCATTCTTTTTTTTTATACTCCAACTACCACGAAGGCCTAAGGCCTGAACACCCATGGGGTACTGTGGGGCTACAGGGGGATACAGGGGTCAGGGGGAACGCCACACGGACTCTGGCGAGGGAACACGTGTGCATGCAACATGCACACATTGTGGCCCTGCCTACGAAATCCGACGGGTGGTACCTCCGCGTTCGACAGTCAGATACCATCTAACACCTACGGACAATCACAACATCCATAGAAAAGAGAAAAATTTCTCCTGGGACGGGATTCCAACCCGCACAGCGCACGGCGACTGACCAGGAGACCGAAGAGTCTATTACTGCGGCCACCGCTGCTGCCCATAAGTCAAAGGAAAGTTTCTGTTTCGGTTTCGGCCGAAACCAGGACGGAAGCCGAAGGTTCGGTTCCGGTTTCGGTTTCGGCTGAACATCAAGATTCGGTCGGTCACTAGTAAAAATACCAAGGTATTTAAATAATTGCGTGTAGTTAGTTCCCCTGTGCCCGCCAGCTATGCATCTGTTCGCTCTTTTTTGTAGAACCAAAATTCTCTGGCATTCTTTAGAGCAACCCCATACACCGTCACGTATTTGGTATATACAGGCTGCGCCATATTTTGTGTCGGTATGTAAACACGAAAAACTGATTTCTATATGTCGGGTATTTTTTATTAAATATGGTCCATTTATTGAGACTAGTTTTTCAGCATAACATCTATCAGGTGGCAGCCTTTATTGGCCAAAACAAAAAGGGCCCATTTTGCTGCGTTTTCCATTACTTTTTCAAGCATCTCTGGCGGTATAGCGGCGATTGCGGTACGAATGTTTGCCTTGAGTTCTTCCGTGGACTGGGTCTTTCTGGCGTACACTTGACTTTTCAAATAACCCCACAAGAAGAAGTCCAGTGGGGTCAAATCTGGAGACCTGGGTGGCCAGTCAATGTGACCTCTTTTTGACATCAGACTTTTCATTGCAGAAACTGGATTGTTTCATTTGCTGTGTGGCATGGCGCACCGTCTTGTTGAAACCAGTAACCATCAAGACCTTTTTCACGCATTTGTGGGCAGACATAATGAGCCAACATCCACCGATATCGATTTCTATCGACTGTTTCGTTTTCGTTGAAGAAAAATGGTCCAATGATGGGTTTGGCGCAAACGCCGGCCCGAACAGTCACTTTCCGGTCATGCAACGGCATTTCGTGATTCTCGTGTGGATTTTCCGTCCCACAAATGCGGCAGTTTTGCCTATTAACGCCGCCAGAGGGCGTGAAATGGGCCTCGTCGGTCATCACAATTTGCTTCCAAAAATCAGGTTCAGCATCAACCATGCCAGCGACTGTTTGGGAGTATTCCAAGCGACGGGGACGGTGAGTTGGCAATACTTTTTGTGTTAACTGCACCTTATAAGGAAACAAATTCAAATCATCCTCCAAAATGCGCCGCTATGTGGTTCCAGTGATGCCAAAATGCTAAGCGCGGTGACAATACGACACTTTTGGGTTCTGGGCAACGCTTCAAACAATTCATTGGAACGATTTGGTCGTTGTTGAACGGTATCTTGACGATCTCCCGCTGTCCCTTACTCAAGAAAATTCCAAACCAAACTACGGATAGTGTTGTCAGACGGTGCCTGTTTGCCACGATATTTTCGACGATATGCACGTTGCGTTAACACAATTGAACGACGTTTTTCAATGTACATTGTGACTATTTCGGCGCGTTGTTTCGGTGTAGAGCGATTCATGACTAAAATTGTAGTAAATTGACGTTTCAGAAACACGTATAACCAAATCACTCGGTTGGTAAATATCTAAGTCATCCGATGTTTCAATACCGACATAAAAGATTAAATTAATAGATGATCCTAATGTGGACCCTTGTAGGACTTCTACTGCACATTTGGTGAAGCCTGATTTTCTACTTCAGAGAAATGTTGTTGGTTTTTCACATAGTCCTCTAAATAATTTATAGTTTCTCTAGGAGTATTTGTTGGTACCCTTCATAGGGCCTCAGCCAGCGATTAAGATCGCATTCAATACCGCTAAACAAATAATCTCTGCAGAGATGGACATCCAATAATAATGGGAGGGATTAGAAGGGTTAACCCATGCTAAGGCAACTATACCATTCCCGACAAAGAAGGTGACAGACTCTCTGCTACGGCTGAACAGGAATAGCCTCAAAGCTCTAGTAGGGCTGTACACTGGTCATTGCAAATTGCGCCACCACATGAGCAGGCTGGGCATGGCGGAAGACGCTGAGTGCAGACTGGAGGGAGATGAAATGTATTGTGACTGCAATTGCCAGAATCAGGTACAACATACTTGGAGACGTAGTACTCCAAACAAAAGACCTGAAGGATATTTTTCCAAACAAGCTGATCGACTTCGTCAGGAGGTCGGAGCTACTGGGGGAAATATAAATAGACCAGAGAGTCGCAGTAGAGGATCGTTATTGATGCACTCACCAGAAACATAACCTAACCTAATATACATGGTGTCCCGAAAAAAGTGTGCAATATTCTACCAGCGTTTTCTAGAGCTAAAACATATTTAAAGCAATATCCATACGATGATTTCCCAGTGGCCTTCCTGAGCGCTGCATGCGCTGAAAACTTCCATGGTTTGACAAATTCCGGTTAAATCGATTTAATAAAAATTTTGATGTTAATCTAGTAATTTTACACTGCTAATAATGTCAGCTTAACGTCAACATAAGTCATAAAAAATCAAAACAACTTTTGTTTGCAGTCATGGCTAACTCTGTATAATCAATTCATTTAAATTCGCAGTAGGGGAGCGCGGGGTTCGAAGTTCCGATTTTGAAGTAGGACCCAATATGAATGCAATAAACAGTTTTTTAATACATGATTACTATATGAATAGATGCGGAAATTATTCTAGTTTCACTTTCAACTGTTAAATTCATTGAAATGACAATCTATTTTGGCCTAGGACCAATTTTTTGTAGCAGGTCGATAAGGAACAACCACCCCCTTCAAGGGGCGTGTTGTTCCTTAGTTGAGGTAAGTTGTGCCGCTGTCATCTCCAGTCATTATAAAATAAATAAGACATACATGTATCCGATATTAATGACAGTTTTATTTATTAAACGTAAATGTGTAACATTTTAAACGAATTCACAAGACACTTTGAAGATTTAACGAAAACAATACTCTTAAAAGGTATTAAGAAGTGTGATTAGTAATAATGCTCGTAATAATGTAAAATCTGCACCTAATTACTAAACTTAAGACTAACAAAACATCCCTATTATGAACGCAAATTATGTGTTTTCATCGAAACATTAAGAGAAATCAACCAAATGTAACATTTTGAAATATAGTTAGAGTTACCTACTTTATTCAGTCTCATACGGCTAACATTAATGAGATCAAAAATCTGATAGACGGTTTAGTTATCAATATTTTTTTCACAGAAAAGATAATTATTCAAAGTATTCGTCATCCGAATCACAATTCGGACAAACAAAAAAATGTATATCTTCAGATTTTAGGCATTTTGAATGAGCCCAATTCTTACACTTGACGCATTCAATCCATTGTTCTCCTGGTTTTGAATTGGAAAATGAGTCGCAGCATATCAAACAATACCATTCCAGACTGTCTTCTTCGCTGTCGCTTTCATGATCGTCTTGGAGGATTTTCCGTTTCACATTTTTTTTACCACTTACGGATTTACCTATCACTTTACAATTTTGCTTGTCTATACTGTTTGAGTTTGTTTTTCCAATTCTCTTTTCAATTTTGTTTCCCTTTGTTTTGGTTTTGCTTTTCACTCTTCTCGCTTTTTCTTCAGCTAAAGCGTTCTTTTCAGGCGTATCTGTCAGTATTGCTGATTTTCTAATTCGGTGCTTAGTTGCTGTAGATGATCTTGGTGGTGCTTTTGGTAAAGGTTTGATAGCTTCAGGGGAAAATATGCGAGATGTGGCTTGAATTACAACATTGTTTGAGAAATCGGCAATGTTTGAAGGTCCTGGTTGAGGTTGATTCGTCACGGGTCCTGTTGTCGCTGGACGTGGCTCGATATCTGGGATGCCTTCCATATTACAATTCAACCCAGGTTCTTCATGATCTGTTATTTTTTCGAGCTGTGATTCCTCATTATGAGTTGATTCCAATAACGATATGTTAGTGTCAGGCAGAGGTCGGTCAGTCACAAAAGACGGAGCAAAATCTTCATCCGTAAATATATCAGGGTTGTATGGACTTATGCCTGCTTTTTTAAACGCGTTCATTATGTTATTGGGAGTCGCTGCTACAGGCCATGCAATCTTTACAATTCCAGGTATCTCATAGATAGACATTGTCTTTCCTGGGTTGTTACGTAACCAGTTTTGTTGAGCTTTGGTACAATATGTTTTGAACGGTCCATTAACGCCAACGTCTAAAGGTTGCAAATGATTAGTGCAATGTGGAGGGAAAGACAACATTACAACCGAATTGACCTTTGCCTTTTCAACAACATCAATGTCAACATGTGATTGATGGTTATCAAGCAATAACAAGACTGGATTCTCAGGTGTAGGCTTTGTATATTTAATAAAATGGTCCATGAAGATAAGGAATTCTTTAGCCGTCATCCATCCCGAACTATTTCCTGCTCCAATACTTTCTGGGGGACCATCACGAAGAAATAGGTCTTTATACTTGAGGCGAGGAAAAACAAACATAGGGGGGATAGTATTTCCAACTGCATTCGCTGCTAATTCGACGGTAACTAAGGTTCCCCGCTCTGCATATACTATGGCACCTACCTGCTTAGCTCCTTTTGAGGCTACTATTTTTTTTTGGTTTTAGCACAGTGGTGACTCCTGTTTCGTCCAAGTTCCATATTCTAGACGGTCGGAAGCTGTGTTTCAATATGACGTCTCCAAACTTCTTGAAGAATTCCTTAACGTTGTGCCGGTTAAAAGAAGATGTACGACCTGCACTTGTTGCTTCAGGAGTTCTTATAGACAAGGATGGATTTCTTTTCAAAAAACCCGTAAACCAATCAGCTCCAGCTTCTTTATTTCTATGTCAAGAGGCAGGAATGTTATGCATGTCAAATTTAATAGCACAAGTATATGCCAATTTCCTTACTTCTTCTGGCAAGAGGCCAAAGTAGATTGAAGCACACTTCAACAAATACTCGGCTAATGTCTTCTCCTGGTCATGGTTGAACACCTGTCTGGAATAATAGCCTACAGTGGGTGTTAAACCGGCCTTCAACTTTTTGACATAACGAAATAACGTCATGTGGCATATTTCCAGTTCTCGAGCGACCGTCTTAAGCTTACGACCATCTCTAATAACAGCATCAGCTGCCCGCTGCAGCAAGTCAATCGAAACTTTGCCTCGTTCGGTTTTCCGTTTGTAGTTTCTCATCCTAAAACAAATTTGATTTCTATTATTAACGTGTTACATTACGGGGCACGTTGTTCCGCGGTACAACTAGCCCCCCGCCAAAGGAACTTTCAACCCCAAATCCCATTTCCAAGGTATCCTCCAATTATAATAGAATAGGTTAAGAAAATGGAAGAATGATAATAAAAAGATATTCGCTATAGTTTGCCCAACTCAACTCTGCAAATCAGGCACAAATAGCAGTCAAATTAAATGATTTAGACCAAAAAGACTAGAGACGAAAAAATTTACTTACGTGATTTTTATACACCACTAACGATTACCACTGTCACCTGCTGTCACGGCATCACTAAAATGGCTGACACAATAGCGCGTTAGTACGACGATTTGCAACACACTTCACATCTATTGTTATCTCTTTTCATCGCTGAGCTATTCGGATCGGAACAACCTACCCCCGGCACTTTGAACCCCGGTCTCCCCTACATTTCCTATCATGTGACAAATTTTTTAGTTTAATTTTATTTAAAAATGGCACAATTTATCGATATTCAATAAGAGTACCTTTTTTATGTAGAAAACCCTAAATTTTCAAATTCTAAAATTGAATTTCAAAAATAGAATCACACAAAAATGTTGGGGCTAGAATAACCTGAGTCCGTCCCTGTTACATACGCTTCCAAACAAAACTGTCTAAAATTGTTAATATTTTTAAATCCAGCATAAAAAACTAGGCTAGAATACCAAATTTTATGTCTGTATCTCAAGACGTTTCGGAAATATTAAGGAAAAACCATCGTCAGGGGAGCCCCTTTAAAAGACCGTACAGCCCTTAGGAGACGTTTGTCGATCTATGTTTATATAAACTTTTCTTCCTATTTTAAGCTCTAGCAGCCGCTGGTAGAATATTGCACACTTTTTTCGGGACACCCTGTAGAATGCTACTGAACTTTAATAATATTCTCACTGCTTTCTCATCTAGAGCTTTATCCATCGACCCATGCAACGAAGACTATTGTAATTCATTTTTGATTGAACTGAGATACAGGCATCAGAAGATTTTCTGATGTATCTCGTAGCTAGAAAAATGATGATCCAGTCTAAAATATCTCGGACATTCTAGTAGCCATCATACATAAAGGCTTATAATTGGTATCACAATACAAACTCGCATAAAAAGACGTTTTTTGATAAACTTTGTTGACTTACTATAGCTTTCGATGGATCAATTAAGGAAAAAAATACACTTACTATAAACTCGTTAGGATATTTATTGAAATATTACGGTATTTCTCAAACAAATTATCGAATAAAAAATGTTCAAGGCTAATTCGAATCACTTAAATAGTCGTCTTCGTGTTCTTCACTATCATCATTCTCAACTTCTGTATATTCAGCACTATTAATATTCTGTCCTTTTTGTATTTTCTTATCTTCCTTGCCTTTAAGAGAGAAATAAAAAGCGTGGTTTGCCTGAGGAATGCTCGGAAGACCATTTGCTTTTGGTTTACATAGGTCTAATAAGCCATTCAGTTTTCTAGCATCTACTGGAAGCAAGCTTGTGTACAGTAAAGGTAGTTCCTGAAGCGTATTATCTTTCGTTCTCATTCTTCGATGATTTTTCTTCAATTTTATTATTTTGACATCATGAGTCTTTGTTCCAATTTTCCGATTTTACCTTTTGTTTAAGACTCACAAAGTCATTCTGGGACATCTCTTTCACAATATATGGGCTTCCGGTTACTTTCGCCATGCGAATCAACATGATCCATGGATCGAGCGTATAAATTGCCGGTTGTCGCTTTTTGGCATTTTCAATGACAGCGTGCATACTGTCGCCTTCGTTTTGTGTGTGATCTGTTTCTAGGAATCGATGGATCTGTTTCTAGGAATCGATGAATGATCTGCAGATCAAGAGTCATAGAAGCATAAGAAAACATCGAGTTTTTTTTTTTAATCAATCCTTTATTAGCAATCAGAAATTAACAATTCTATAAGCTAATCTGCTGTCCATAGTAATGTTCACAGCACTAGTTGTGGCATGATGAAGTCCCATCCAGTGATGAGACCTCTTCAAACATCAAGTAGGTCTGCTGGCCAATATCTCTTAAGTCGTCTGCGGTTAGGGGGTTCTAATAGAGGTTGTAATCATGTATTACTGTGATTTTCCAGTTTTCTGTGGTGTTTCTTGCTCCTCTCTCGAATCACACTTTCACCAATGGAACATTGAGATCTCTGTGTATTGTGTCATTGGTCTCATACCAAGGGGCATCAGTTAGCATACGGAGTACTTTCGATTGACTCCTCTGGATTATCTAAATATTAGATTTACTTGCGCAGCCCCATAGTTCTGCTCCATATGCCCATATTGGTTGATGATGGTGTTATATACCAGAAGCTTATTTGACAGAGATAATTTGGATCTTCTCCAAAGCAGCCAGGATAATTAGTTCACACGCAAGTCTATTTGTTTTCTTTTTTTAATGATATGTTGTTTCCAACTCAGTTTGCTATCCTTATGGAGACCAAGATATTTTGCTGAAATGGACTGGGGAACAGCTGTGTTATTAATATATACTGGTGAACAGTTCCCTTTCCGTAGTGTGAAGGTTACTTGCTGTGACTTGTTTTCATCAATTTTTATCTGCGGTAAACAAGGTGTACAACATTGGTCCTAAAACGCTGCCCTGGGGAATTCCTGATTTGATAGGATGGAAATTCGATGTTTGTTCATTTTCTCTAGTTCGGAATTTACGTTGACTTAGAAACGACTTCAATATTTTGAAATATTTTATGGGTAGTACAGTTTTTATTTTAAACAGCAGACCATCATGCTTACATCCAAAAATACTGATGTGCAGTACTGTTCATTTTCTACTGCTGAATTAATTGTTTGTACCATTCTGTGTGATTGCTGTATGCGTAGAGTGTTCACTCCGAAATCCAAACTGATGGTTGGGGATCCAGTTTTTTTCTGGCAAATCGTTATTCATCCTACGTAGCAGTAATCTTTCCAGAATCTTTGAGACTATTGATAACATTATTATTATCGAGAAGATGAAACGATTTCGATTTTGTCCCCCACAGTTGTCAGAGTACAAAACGACTTTCTTGACTCCTTTTTCTTTACGATTTTTCAAAAAACTCAAAATACAACTGCTTATTTCGTTCGACTTCCCATATCGGAAACTGTAAAGTGTTATGTGGCGAGCTCAAAACAAGCGGCACAAACCGACTTATCATAGATCGTCGCGTCCTTAACTGCATCTTCCAAGGCTCTAGCGGCTTTCTTATTAGAAAGGTGTTTTTCACACCTTTCTTGTATTTTTGTTTATCTGTTGGGTCTGCTAGTTGATAGGGCATACAGAGGCTGCACTGGTCCTTCTTTGGTTTAAAGAATGCTAAATTAAATTCGGCATTGATAATCCCTCTATACTGTCTCAAACTACCCACTTCTTTAACACTTTTTTCTTGCATGTATTTTAAGTATAGTCGGTGCATTATTGCAATGTTAAGGCCGTCTTATAAGTACATTTTTGTCGATTTCTTTCTGGTGTAGTGGGAAGGCATCACAGGAAAAAGTTTCATTTGCTGTCTAATGTCATTTAAGGTACCTTAATCAATTTAGTTTGGTATTGTGTAGTGCTTTCCTCTTCTATATTTTTCAAGTGAGCCTTTTTTTCCAATTTTACTCAGAGCAGTTGTCACCCACTGATATCCCATTAGTATTAAGGAATATAGCCTTGCAGACCGTTATTTCATTATTATTAACAGTAAGCAGATATTTCCTGGAGAAATTCCGTTTTGATTCGCAATTGCTTCTTCTCACTTGCTTTTTGTCTACTGTCTTAACATATCTTGCTATGGAATCTCATTGTCTAGTATGGTCACCTATTCTCCAAAATTCCTCAAACAATAGCTTTCTATCTTCCTCACTTATGTTCTCACGACATTTATTTCTGCAGTTTTCTTTACAGGGATCTTTTAGCTGTTTGGCGGGAATAAGTTTACCTTTGCGGTTTTTGTGTTCGACTCCTAAGTTTTATTCTTTCTTAGCTCGGACTTCGACCCACTCACTTGTATTTTTCACACGCTTTCTACCTCCCTTTTCTTTGGGCGCCATCTTACGCTTTCTACGACCCTGAGCTTGCTGAAGTTGGGTTTTGGCTTTATCAGAAAGATATAGGTGGCAACTTAGATGAGTCAGAATCAGATGTTTCTCCAGGCATATAATCAGGATCAATGTCTGAATAATCTGAAGTGAATACTATGTTTGAAGCTTCGTGTTGCGTTAAAAGAATTCATCACCCGCGTTAGTAAAAAAAAATACAAAATATGAGCTAAACTTACCTGAATTTAATGGCTCGGCAGCTACACTTAGCTTCCTTGCATTTTCCAGAATCATTCTTGTTCTTTAATTCATTTTTTTCACTCTAAAATGACTTCTTTTCTTGTAGCTACTACTTAAAACGTTTGCATTATGATTCACCATAACCTCAAATTATGCCGCGAAAACAATAGTAAGTCAAACTTGCTATACCTTCCACGACTTTTTGCACCGGATACTAAAATAACTAGAGTTTTCGCCGGCAGCAATGTCGGTTATTAGACTTACTATATAACGTAAAAGATTAACTGGTTGCCTATACCTTTATGACTGAGATATCATATTCTTTCACCAAAGAGAGCCTGATTATACCTATCGATACAATATAGTAAGTCAAAAAACCAAGGATTTTTGAGTTACTATAGTCTTCGTTGCATGGGTCGACATGTAGCTTAGAAGCTCAGTCAGTAGATGAACCCTATTACCACTTATCCATATAGGATTTCATTCTTTTTGGACGTATCTCAGAAAGTATTCGGGATGTTTTTTATATTCCATTCACAGTTTAGTACCTAATATCTAAATTGCTAATTCGTTCTTTTAGGGGAACCATCGCATCACACTCTGTATCAAACACGTTTCATTTTAAGGTTTGGGTACACCAGCCGTGAGCCACGCAGATCGTGATATTTTTTTTCAAATGTGTGATGAAACGCGCTAAGGATGGAATCAAACTGAACTTAGATATTTGTAGCAAACGCTTTGTCAACCTCATGGTGCTCATTTCTTAGTTTAGCGTCTGCCAAATTGTGTCTCCTTAAATATGCTCACTCTTAACCTGTTGGCTAACATACCAATATAACCTTAACTAAAGAGAGCATAACTAACAATCAGAAGCTCCGTCATAGTCGGCTTCAAGGAATAGATTGAATTGTGAACGTGTGAACGACAAAGGTTACGAAAGAGAGGTCTAATCTAAAGCATGCGATGCTGTCGACTTTTTGCCCTGTGAGAACATAGCTTAATGGTTATAGAGTCACATATATAGCCGTTTTAGTAGGGTGGATCTATAAATACCTTTCTTTTTATCTTTCAAAAGTTTGCAAATACAAATCTTCCATGTCAGTTGATCGCAAAAATGTAATGAATTGAAGAACTGCCTTTGGACGTTGTAAATTTCACTGATTGGTTTTTTTTCTGATAGGAGTAAGCTAATAACGTATGCATTAATTAATCAAATGCAATTTAATTATAGCCGTTCAATGAAGCGGGGTTCATTATTCTAAAATGTACAGTCAGCTGCGGCAACAAAATCCCCCTTTCATGGAGTTAGCCAAACTCGTTTCGTACGCAATAATTAACGTTTTCAAAGCAAAATTTCATTATTCTCCCTTGGTCGGCTGTGAGCAGCTTGATATTTTTTAGGCGATGGCGCTGTGATCAAAAGATTTGAAAAAATAACAGATAGTCCGGTCTGTCAGGGTCATATTAGACTCCAGAGAAATTTTAAATAAGCAGGGTCTTGTTGATAGTGATCGAATAGACGTTTTAAAAGTTTTATTTCCGATTTCCATTGTCCATACAATGTTTGAGTGATCTCATCTTCGTTGCCTGCGAATTGTAAACAATAATCGGATATACAGGGTGACTTTGAAGTTGAGTCATTAATGTTCAGATAATGATTGTAGAAGGAAGATAAACCAAAATATGTGTGTAAAAATAAAAAAAAAAAATAAAAAAAAATGTTACCTTGTTTAATAAAGTATCCTCCCGACAAGTATTTCAGTACGGACCTGTATTTGATCGTGCGGTCTTGGAGCAGCATGCCCTCACCTGTGAGGTCTTAAGTCACCTGATTCACGAGCCCTTTGTACTACATTAACAAAGGCACGAGGGGTTGGTTGCACTCGATTGGGAAACCGATTCGCATAAATCCGTGATGCATCCGGGAGCATTTGACTGCCCCCCCGTAAATAAGAATCATGTCCACAAGTTCAGCATTTTCGTAAACATGTGCCATTTTTGATTTCGTTTGAGCCACGCAACACACTACTATTCACTAACGCATTATCGACTGACGAAAAACATCGTGATAAACGTTTCAAATTCTTTCGCTTTTTTGTTTCCGATGCGATGAACCGGTCAGGCGGATTATATCCGTTGTCGCCAAACACGAGCATATAATAGGCAGGGCGGTACTCAAACTTCCAAAGGGCTATAACTTTGTTACTTTAATTTTACCAGAAAAATGGTAAAGGAAAAAAACATTTCTTTTGATCAGATCTACTCACTGTTAAAATAAATGACTCAACTTCGAAGTCACCCTGTATATCATGCTGCTTCATGCTGTTTAAAGTAGATTGACTCGGCAATAATAAATCTGCTTAAACTTTTACGTACACGAAAATTTGAAGCGTCAGCAATAAGTAAAATATGACAAATACGATTCAAGTGCTTCAACCCGCTAAAAATGTGTTAAATAATCACGCGGTTGAAAACATTAATAAAAGCAGTTCAAGGTTTTTTCAAAAATAGTGTGTTAAATGTATTTTTGTTTAAGCTTAAAAATAGTCGGAAACTAGAAGAACATTGAAATGTTATAAAATATTTAGCTTTACTTTCATAACTTTTTCAATATATACTAAAAGTCTTATTCCTTCGTAGCCTGTTCATTTTGTTTAAAGGTAGAGCGTCACTTTTTAAGTTATGAACGAACAAGACGACGAAGAATATTAAAAAAGGTTCGACTATCTGGCAAAGCACGATCGGGATATCTCTGGTGATAAATCCGTCTGGCTTGCTCGCCATTACCGTCGGCAAGGTCATATACGTAATGCATTTCGGCCATTTCTGCATTTGAATAACAAGATTGTAAAAACTAAATAATGAAAAAGATGTCACAGCGAACAGATTTGAATAACAGAGACTTGTCAGATGTCAAAAGCCAGTGACATATTCCAGAGCAACTAGATATTTATTGCTAAATTGCAATCTTCAATTATTACATTAATTTTCTCGGAGAATAGAACGGTTTTTATTTTTTTACTCAAAAATGACGCATCGAAGGAAAACAACTTAAGAAAGATCATTTGTTTTCAATTGAACGGGGGATTCAAAAACAATTTTTATTTGGCAAAAAACCATTGGCGTACCATTTTTTTCTTAAAAAATATCGAAGTCAATACCCGTACGCACGCCGCTGTTAAAGCTAAAAATTATTTTTGCATTGAATAATATGCCGCTTTATTAACTTTCACTACGTACTAAATATCAGTGAAATATCTGAAGCGGTTGTGAAAATATTAATTAATTTCCATTTTTTTCCTTAAACTTCAACACCCCGAGTTTTTGTAAGGACACATTTTTGGACCATTGTTTATAAAACAAACTAACATTAATTTTTCATGTAGATGCACACCCTTAAATGTTCGCATATCATTAAGGAACACCCTGTATAATTTTCGCTCAAGTATGTTGCTGTCTATAGTGTCGAATGCTTTAGATAGATCAAAAAGTAGATACTACATATTCACCTTCGTCAAGTCTGCTATAAACATATTCAAGCAAATGTCAGCTTGCAGTTTCGATGGATTTCGCAGCTCTAAATCTATGTTGGCCATACATTCAGGATATGAGATTGTTCAGCAAAATCGTATAATCGGTGATACATGGATTTTTCTAGTAGTCTAAATATATTGCTCAATAATGAAATTTGACGATAGTTCTCAACGTTATCATATTCACCTTTTTTAAATGTAGGTCTAATCACTGCAAGTTTGAAGATTTTAGGAAAACAACCACTCTCAACAGATTTATTGAATAAAAATGCCAAAGTATCACCAATACAGCTAAGAATTTCATTTCAGAGATGTAAAGTAATATTATCAAAGCCAGTAGTAATTTTGTTTAAAGAGTTTTGTAGCTCGTTTGGTTCAATAAAAATAGAATGGCGTCTGTAAGATGAAATGGTAAAAGTAGAGTCAAGCTTACTAATAGTAAACTTCCAGGCACTTTACTCATGTTGAAAATCACGCGTCATACAAATTTTTAATGTCTTGGCAAGCGCCTTTGAGCTTTGTTCAAACGTGATGTACAAACAAAATAATGAAAACAAATCAGATGACTTTTTAAAAATATAGGCCAAGTATTTTGGACTGTTCATTATATCAGCAAAAGTTAAAGCATTCCATCGTAGGATCACTATTTACGACCATCCCGGACTAAAAATATTAGCTGAAAAAAATGTCTTTTCTTTGAATTTGAGTTCAAGTCTCCTCTAGCCTGAAAGTCCTTCTCTATTCGTTTGAAGAACGCACATTGTGTATCAGAATGCCCTAATAGCTGCTAGTAGTAAAGAAAACTAGTCGCACATGGAGCAACTTAAAAACGATATATCCAATTAAGTTATGTGACGGACTGTGATTATTACTTGTAAGGGAAGATACAGTTTCATGTCGGAATCAATATACCTGAACTTGGAGCGACTTGATCTTCTCCATTCCACTGCTCATTTTGTTTTGTATATTCTCTATGCTTGAAGAACTGGTGGTGCAATCGTACATCACGTCCTAGTATATCAAGAATCATAACAATCTTACAAAATACGTCTTTTCTGGCTTCAACTCCTATTTAGGTCTCGGGTTGAATACATCTAAGAAGTCTACAGACGAAGATAGTGGTACTGCATTTTATTAATGACAACTTTGCTTTCCTGCAACTGTGGAGATCTTTTTATCTGTATACATTTTTATTTTTTAATTTAACTAATTGCAGCAATTTTCTAGGGACGAGGCGATGAGAAAAGTTCAAAGGAAATTACGACTTGGAGAGTTTGAGAGCGCAATAGCACTGTTGCGTGCCGCTAGGTGAGGTTTCAACTTTTTATTTTCTCTACGAATTTATCTTATTCCTACAGGTAAAAACTCGATAGACTCGTATTTGCTCATTATAGTAATTACTAACATTACTATTGCCAGATCAGATTTTTGCACAGGGGCGTTCCCAAAAGATGGGTGTTATTTTCAGAATATTTTGCCGTTTCACCGTTTTTAAAAAGTATTTCGCTTCGAAGATCCAAGGCGAACAAAATAAACAAATTACGGTTGCCGTTAGGTAAAATACTCTTCTTCTCATATGCCACCCAGGATTAAATACACCAGGGCTGTTTCCTGTCAGCCCTATCAGTGATAACAAGGCTTCGACGATTGAAAGAAAAAATGCGTTTTATCCACATACTCACGCAGGTTTTTAGGCCCTACACCAAGCTATAAATTCTCATGCACTAAATCCGTATGGCTAGATGATAATAGCATGCCACCTGCTGACCCTTGAACTTACAACTACAACAGCAAAAAGGAGCTTTTCGAAATTAAATGTGAGTGAGTTATCTTATGACTTCTATGAGACAACTGTGACTATCAGGTTTTGTACGGTCTTCAGTGGCAGAGCATATCTCGGAATTCTAAAATCGTCTTCAGCTATGGATGACTATTTGTTTGTTTAAGATTTATTTAGCATGATTGCTACAATTAGATTCTTCTAAAAAACTAAACAATTACATAACATAACACATTTAGAAAAACATAAAATTTGCATCTCTAAGAATTTTCATTGTCCATTAATTTTCTTTTAAATATCTTTTAATTACATGTAGACTTTATATCATTATTTAGTTTATTAAATTCAAGTAATCCTTTCTAAAATATTGATTTGCCAGTTATATTACTATTGCAATTTTGTAAATGAAAATCTATATTTCCTCTTGTATAATAATTGTGGTAATGATTATACAATTCTATGTAGTGTTATAAATTTTCTGGCAAAAGATGATTTGTTGTTTTAAATATAAAAATAAGAACAAAATACGATATGAAATTTTTTATATTCAAGCACTGCAATTCTTGTAATATAGATTTTATTTTGGTGCACTTATTTATATTCAATATTATTCTCATAGCTTTATTTTGCTAGACTTGTAATTTTGAGAATACAGCTTTATTGACAGTGAACAAGATAGTTGAACAATATAGTAAATACGGTAGAATGATTGTATTATAAACTATTTTCTTGGAATAGGTACCAAGACTATGAGAAGCCCTATAAAAGTAATTTGTTTTTTGGCAATTTTTAAAATAATGTATTCATAGTGATCCTCAAACTTTAGTTTACTATCAATATATATATACCTAAATATTTAATTGATTCAACATTTTCAAGTATTTCTCCATTTATCCTAACTGGGATAGTATTTTCATTCAGATATTTCCCTATTAGCATACATTTTGTTTTAGAAGTATTCAATTTTAGTTTATTTACATTTAACCAATTTACGATTTTTGTCAGAATTTAGCATTTTTAAAGCAGTGTCATTGTCATCTGATATGTATATTAATGTATCATCTGCAAATATCTGAAGTTTACAATAATCTAAAACATTACAAATGTCATTAATGTATAAAATAAATAGTAGTAGACCTAGTTTACTACCTGTGGTATACCAACAGAACAATTTTTTGATCTTGATAATATAGATCCAATTTTGGTCTTTTGACATCTATCAATTAAATAGTTTTGTAGAATTTTGAATACTGATCCTTTAAATCCGTAGTGATGCAATTTTGTAAGTAATTTATCCCTGTCAATAGTCTCAAACGCCCTTTTAAAGTCCAAAAACACTGTTACTGTATGTTTCCTATTGTCCGTACATCTCCCCCAGTCCTCTAAAACCGTTTCAGTTAAGTGTTTCTTCCTGAATCCAGCTTGAAATTTGATTAAAATGTTATTTCCCTAAATAAATTCGATGATCTTTTCGAAAATAATTTCATCAAAAACTTTTTCAATATCTGGCAGAACATTTATTGGCCGCATATTGGAGTACTACTCAGAATTTTTAACTTTAGAAACAGAAGTTATGGTAGAACACTTCAGCTTTGTTGGAAATTCGCCGTATTGTAAACAGTAATTTATCAGGGATAATATTCTTGCTCCAATAATATCAAAACATTCATTAAGCACACTTTTAGACAAAATCTCACTAATATTTTGATTCAATTTAATTTTTGATATAGTCTTATTGAGACTATTAATGTTTATTGTTCTAAACTCACTGAATGATGCATTATAATCTGAGCTAATGGAACATTGGTTGGTAATTGATTTTAAAATGTCGTTGACTCTTTTTATGAAATAGGTATTCATTTGATCTGGTATGATTTCTTCATTGGTTATTACCCTATCGTCGAATTTCATTTTAGATAATGTACCTTTTGTAATAGGAGAAACAATGTTTTTCACCGTTTTCCACATATGTTTGCTATTATTTTTACTCTGATAAATTTTGTAATTGTAATATTTTTTCTTTTCATCTCGTAGAACTGCTACAGATTGTTTTCTTGATCTTGTGTATTCTAGCCAATCATTTTCACTTCTAGTAATCATACACTTTTTATATTTGTAGCCTCTTTTTAATTCAGAATCCCTGATCGTCTGCGAGAACCAAGGCGTTGGATTTTTCCTTTTATAAATTGTTGTCTTGACTGTAGCTTCTTTTATGCAAACTTCAACATTATCCAATAGGCTTGTATAGTAGCTATCAACAACAACCAACGCTTCAGTCATATCTTGCAGTAAAAGAGCTTCTCATAATTTCACATAGTTAATATTAGTAATTTCTTCCACTTTGTTAGCATTAAGTTTACTTTCAACTTCAATACATATCCATGAATGATCACTGATCTTAGGAGTATGAGTTGTAATTCTGGTGTGATCATAGGCTTTTTGCCATAGTCCATAAAAACTGAATTCCTGTTTAAATTTCTTTGCGTATAAGTTTATATTAAAATCACCCAATGCAGTTTCGATAAAAATGTTTTTCACAGATATTTTCGAAAAAATCTATAAATCTGTTTATATTTCCAGTTGGAGGTCTGTTATATATAATTGTGCTTAAGATTCATTTTAACATTGATATACCACCAAAAAAGTTTGCCTATTTTTTTATATGCAACTAAAAAATATGTCTTGCTAAAATATCTAAAATTATGAGCACCATAATAATGTTTTTGGCTTGGATAAGTAATAAGAAACGACGAATGCAAATACTCCAAATTCTTGTATGGTTGCTCTCAAAATGTTTGTAAAGTTGTTAAACAAATGGCAGGAACGTTGGGAAAAGTGTATCTTTCCAAAAGCGGATTATGTTGAAAAATAAAAGGAATTTTTTTGGAAAAAATGGTGTCTTCATTTCTAACACGGGTACTTACTGAACCAGCCTCGTAAATTCTTGCCTCATGTTTAGAAAACGTCGTGTATTTATTGTCGCATCATGCACAGGTTTTAGCCTCAATCTTACCTAATCACACTCATACTATTCATATCATTTTTTGGTATCCAACTATTCTTAATTTGAATACATTTTTAACAAAAACTGTAAAAGACAATTATTGGGTTTTAATTTTGAGTAACCCTAACTTAGTCTTGATTACACATAATCAGTCCCTTGACGCCATCATATCTTTGCAGGGAGGTGTGGCCTGAAAACGACTGTTTTGGAAGTAGCAACATGGCTCCAGAGGAGGAGTTCTTGGCACTCAGAGAAATTTTCTTTGCTGAATTGGGAGGCGATTCTTGATTGACTCATACACGCTCAATCCATATGTATTTAAGCCCTTGTATTATATTTTTTTACTGAGAAAAATGTTTAAATAAGATAATAAATAATTTTTATTCCGCTTAAAAATTGATTTTACTATGCTTGTGTGGAAAAACACCAAGGTTTTACCCTCTAAACTTGGAGCAACAGAGCAAATGTTTTGAATAGTCCGTATCCCAATATTTAAAGATGCTGCAGAAGGCCTGCGATACATTCAAAGCGCAAACAACTATTGTTTTTCTGAAATTTCACATTTTACACCTTTGACGTAACATACCTATTACTGATTAACGTATGTTGCCTGAAGATAGCTCGCATCAAAAATTGTTTGTGATGAAATGAAATACCATAGCGTCATCTATGAGCATTTCTGATAACTATGTTTCTCCTCTTAGGTAGTCTTAGGTAGTAATTAGAAATCCAATTTGAACAGATTAACGTCCTATAGATGGCGTTGTAGGCAACTATACGAGCATATATGAGCATATACTACCACGCCATTCTTAACATCCATTTGATATCTAGTGAATGTTAGTCAAGTATCCCGTGGTTCGACATAGAAACATCTAATGGCTGTTTCAAGTGTATCCAGAAAATATCAAAATTAAGGATTATTGAAAACCCAACGAAACAAATTAACCATGCATTCATAATAAAATGTGTATGTTATATATAGGGTGCTTAACAACTTATCCGACAAATTTTGACCACATATGCATTGTTAGGAAAAAAGTAGATTTCTCAAAAGAAAATCTAATAAAAGTCTTACAGAAATCGAGATAATAAAATAATACAGTTTAGCAGCTCACTTATAAAAGCTGTTCAAAATTGTTTCCATTGACTGCAGTGCACGCTTGGGCACGTCTAATCCAATTTCGGCGCACTAATTCAAATACACCTCCTTCCTGCTTTGCGTGAAGGCTCAAATTATCGACAGCCACTGTGATTCGGTCATGCAATTCTTCAATATTCTGAACTGGAGTACGGTATACCTCGTAACCCCATAAAAAGAAGTCCAGAGTATTTAGATCGGGAGACCGTGGAGGTCATACAATTGGTCCACTAAGACACTGGCACTCTTAACTCCCCCTACTCTCCTTTTTATTGAGCTGATGCCTAAATTTGCACACCACTCGACAGCTGTTTTGCATTGACTGGCCCTTAGATTTCATTTATAGTAATTTATTAATTCATTAATTAATTTAAAAAGAGGAAAGAGGAATCACACCGCGGTTTCCTCTTGATTATAAAAAAAAGCCGTGGTCTATGGATATTTCCATACATATAAAGGAGTGCATCCAATTTCGAGTAATTATACCATCCTTCAAGTTGTTAATTTCATATTTTCCTGCCCTAGTTTCATATTAATTCATATTTGAGAAGTTGAGAAACTGGATGAAAAGTTGGGTTGCAACACGAAGTTCGTTTGCGCTGCGAGAAAACGTCTAATTAAGAAACAGAATCAAGAAAGAGGCTCTTTACTAGAGTACAGCTTATCTGAGAGCCTATTAATACTGTAGACCAAGAAAGATTCATATAATGAGGCTCTAGATGTGCCGAAATCTCAGTGAAGCATTTTTATTCGCAATTATGGCTGTTATTATTGAGTCCTGAAGTAGGACTCGGCTGCACTTGCATCCAGAGAAATATCTTTCCCAGAATACCTCCATCTTATGTTTTTGATAATCTGATTAAATTATAAAAAACAAATATATGTAAACGGGGGTCTTGGGGCTCATTATTTTGAAGCTCCTGACGAGTACTTTATAACCCTAGAATATAAAGTCAATACCTTTACCTACAACAAAATAGTGCGGTACATTGAACACAAACCCACTCACATGCATATCTCTACAAATAATTGTAATTCCCTGCCACAGCAACAGCGATAAAAAACTTGTTTTAATATTTTTTTGTTCAGAGTGACAAGAATATCAGTACGAAAACAAACATAATTGTACAGTTAAAATATTCTTATTTAGTGTTCGGTTTAAGTGCTAGATACTGTTTGAACTATTTTTAAAATGTTCAATTCTCGTCCATTGGAAGAAAAAATCGAAGCGATCTTTATTTATGGTGCGACACGTAACTTTCACGAGACCGAAAGGATTTTTAGTGATCGTATCCCGAATCCTATCTGTAGAAAATATTTAAGGGAGCTTGTATCTAAATTTACAGCTACTGGTAGTGTAAACTACAAAAAGCCCCCATCCCGGAATAAAAGCAAGTTCAACTAATTGGTGACATCATAGTAAATCCGGAACAGTCTACTTCCTCCATCGTGAATGTATGTGAGGTTTGTCCTTCTACTTCATGGAGACTTTTGAAAAAGAATAAGTATTACCTATACAAAATTCAAATGTTACATCAGCTAACTGAAGATGACCCTGATAGAAGAACAGAATTCTGCAAGACTATGACGGAAACCATTGCACGGCATCCTACGTATATCCAAAATGTTTGTTTTAGTGATGAATGTACATTTTTTCTCAACGGTAATGTGCATAGACAAAATTGTAGTTATTGGAGTGACACCAATCCTCACGTCATCCGGAATTTCCACAATAATCATTTGTGGGCAGAAGAAAATCCCGTAACCGAAACCCAATTCCAACACCAATATGGGCAGGAATTATTGGCAACCACTTTATTGGCCCATTCTTCTTGCCGGGACGACTTGACGGACAGACTTCCCTCAATTTTCTTCAACAACAGATGCCTTTGCTGCTAGATGATGTTCCGTTAGTAATAAGAAACAATATATGGTACATGCAAGATGATGCACCAGCGCATTTCAGTGTAGCGGTTCGTAATTATTTACAAACAAGAATGGCCACCAAGGTCTCCAGACCTCAACAGCTTAGATTTATTTTTGTGGGGCTATCTTAAGACACTAGTGTAGACAAGTCCCATTAACACTGTAGAGGTATTAAGAGAAATAATAGTTGCAGCTTGTGATAGAATAAGAAACACTCCAAAGATTTTTCAACTAGTGCGCAACATGAGAAGGAGGGCGGAAGCATGCATACTAAGTGAAGGGGGCCATTTTCAACAATTTTTGTAATCATTTCGTTGGTTTAGATGTTATGTTTATGTTGTCAGTTGTTGTTGTTGTTCATTACCCCTAATGTGTTTAATTTTTCCAATTAAATTAATAATAATTTTGCAAGTTAGACCGGTTAGAACGGTCTTTATTTCTTTACTCAAAAATGGTGCACCGAAGGAAAACAATTCAAGAGAGATTATTTGTTTTAAATTGAACGGGGATGTCACAAGTAATTTTTATTTAGCAAAAAACCATTGGTGTACTATTTTTTTCTTAAAAAATATCGAAGTCAATACCCTTACGCACGCCACTATTAAAGCAAAAAATTATTTTTGAATTGAAAAATATGCAACTTTATTAACTTCCACTACGTACTAGATATCAGTGAAATATCTGGAGCGGTTCTGAAAATATTAATTAATTTCCATTTTTTTCCTAAAACTTCAACTCCCCGAGTTTTTGTAAGGAAACATTTTTAGACCATAGTTTATAAACCAAACTAACATTAATTTTTCATGATGATTCACACCCTCAAATATTCGCATATCATTAAGGAACACCCTGTACAGTTGCTGTCCTTCATGAAATAAAATGGACGACCTGGCCAGCAAGCTCAACGACTTTTCTGGTCAATGGTTTCAAGAATTGCTGGTGCACTTATTCATCCTTACGGACACTTTAACGTATAAATCTCAAGTAAAGGATGGTACAAATGGTCTTTTGCCTTAAATGCGCACTTCCGGTAGAACTATGGAATTTTCACTGTAAAATGGGAAATGTTGAAACTTTTAAACAATAATACTTTAGGCAGGCTGCGATTTTATTAAGAAATTCCGAGCAAGTGTGCTTGCGCCGCGCCATTTTGGCCGACATACGTTGCCGCACTTATTAAGCAGTTAAGGAAGTTAAGCGATAAATCGTTAAGTGTGCGCGAGCTTTTCCTCTCCAGTCTCTCCATCCTGCGTCGCTGGCGTCCTCCTCCAACTTTCACCAATGCATACAGGAATTAGAGGAGCAATTTGTCAATGGCTAATGTTCCTATTTAAGCGCCGCCTTATTATTGGGACACTGGTTAATCTCCTCTAGACAGCAAGAATTTGTAATTTGCCAGAGGCGGAGGATAACTAGTAATATTATATCTTCTGCAGGGCCTAAGAAGTAGTGTAGAGTTTCGCATTCATAATACTTATGTCGCTTACGCGTTGGAAATAAAAACCTTCCAACAGGATTTATTATGTTTTTGCAGAAGGCCTCTAACACAGGTATGCGAAGCCGAAGTTTCTTTCTCCCCTTCCAACGGTTAAATTATTTTTTGAATACATGTGTATGTCAAATTGAAATGCACCTTTTTCTAGCACATTGAGATTGAAAAAATTATTGGATGCTAAATTTAATTAATAATAATAGACGTCTTTATTTATCCACAATTACATTGTAGTATAGCCAAATGTCAGACTTACATGGCGAAGTTTAGCATGCTGCTACTCTTACACTTAACCATATAGTCTCTAGCAGATGTTCAAAAGAATACACTATCCACAAACATATTTGGTTCATTACATCGAAAGTAAATTTTAAAAAAAGAGAAAAAGTAACAGTTTTATCGTTTTATTTTTTTATTTTATTTTATTTTATTTATATATTTTATTTTTTTATTTTGTTATAACAGTTTTTATTTTACCTTAAAAAACTAACAGTTAGTTAAAATAATACTAAATCGGCTAACTAAATCAAAATACTTATATTTTCCCAAACTAAGAAGACTTGGTCACTTAATCAGTGTTTCGGGAAAATTTGTATCAGCCGTATACCATTTTTTGATTATTCTAAGTAATTAATCAGTTTCATTAAACTGAATTTCCTGGAACCAATGTAATTGAAAGTAATATACTATTGTACTATGTTAATTTGCTTTTAAATAGCAAACCACTTCCCTGTTTTATTAATCTGTTAACTTAATCTGTTAATATGTAGAAAAGGTGCATTTAGGGTCAATTTCACCAACACTAATATTGTGGACCAATGTGAAAATACCTCATCGAAATGCAATTTGACAGAGGCTGTCTGAGGTCTCTGAATATCAGTGATTTCTATTGAAATGTTGAATAAAGTCGTGGAAAGATGGTTGCCTTATAAATAATGGTACATTATAGATGTAATATTATGTCTTTCATTGAATTTCCAGTTTCACAAAAGACGGTCAGTTATGTAAATGGACCAACCAGAATGATAGAAATAATAGGTCGATTTTCTAGCTATTATATCTGGTAGGCTGTTTTCACTTTTTTTGACGACTGTTCATGCATGGCAATCTAGTTTTGTCTGTATATCACGTACAGGGTGTTATGTACCTGTTTCTGCAGGTACAAAATACGTACCTGCAGAAACGTACCGCTTATTGTTATTTTGCAAAAAAAGGATATAAAACGTACTCCAACTGGTTCATCATCTTTGTTACATCAAAAACAGTTTTTGCCAATTTATGATCTAGAAATTCACACCAAGCGTAAACAAACAGCACATTCTGCATTTCTGGGTCCTAAAACATCGATATTTGTAAAGGTATCCGCATCCACTTGTTATTGTTTTATTTTCTTATTTCTATTATTATAACGCGTCTGGGATATCAATTGCTTTTAATTAAAGTAATCTACAGTATATTCAGATAAGAGATAGACCGGATGTAAACAAAAGGTTCGGGTGATTTTCACGCTAACGCCGCCGTCTCGACGTAAAACAGGAGCCCGCATTGGTCAATTCGCAATTAAATGCCAATGCCGAGCGGCAGAGCAGTCGTATCAAGGCAGAGTCACATTCAGGTTCAGACGTGTTACGTATGTCGTGTGCATCATTGCAATTTGATATTTCTTTGGACGTTTTCGTTTGTTATCTTATTAAGTTGTTGAGTTTGTCGTTGTTATTGTTATACCTTGTTATTGATTGTTATTGTTATCAACTGCTTGCGCAAAATGCCCAGTAGTACAGATACTGCCGATGAAGTTGTAAACTCCTGTAGTCCACCTAGGAAACGCTCTAAAAAAAGACACCTGAGTGCAGAAATGAAAGAGGTCATTTTGAATATATATAAGATCGAGCGCGAGGAGAACGAGGCATCAACCATCAAAGAAATTGTTGTGAAGGTTTCTCACAAAGTTGGGGTGTGTCGCGCATCAGTGTTTAATGTGTTAAGACAATACAAAAAAAATCACACCTTTTCTGAGCCAATGACCAGTAAACATCGCAAAAGTATTGTTAAATCATTGGATGAAGCTGATTAGCATGCGATTAGGAGGAAAGTGCATGAATTCTTCTTTAGGAATGAAATACCTACTATAGATAAGTACTGCAGGAGGTAAATGGAGATACAACGTTGCCAAATTTCAAATGATCAACTTTCCATGCGTTACTGAAGCATTTAAATTTCAAATGGTAAAAACGGGGTCGTAATAGTTTACTACTGGATAGAGAAGAAGTTGTGCTATGGAGGAGGGATTATTTAACAAAAATTGGGAAATATAGAAATCAAAACAGGAAGATTTATTACCTTGATGAAACGTGGGTAAACGCAGGACACACTACAAGTAAAGTATGGGTTGATGATTCTGTAACTTCATCCAGGAGGGCCTTTCTAGATGGACTGTCCACCGGATTAAAAAATACAGCAGGTAAATACGAGTAATAGACAACAATCGGATGTTTTTCAAACCTTGGGAACAAGGTTCTAAACATTAATTCCAGGGGGCAGATAAAACATATTACAAGTAACAAAACTTTTATAACTTTCGATAAAATGCGTGGATGTTTTATTGTCATTTTCATTTGTTAGAACTTTTTTAAGCCATGTTTTTATGTGTTTTCGATATTTCAATAATTTTTTAATATAATCTTAAAATATGTCGAATATTATAAACTTAAAAAAAGTTACTAAGTTTTATATTGTGTACCATTCCTAATATTTCTAATCATTTTAATTCATACTTTAAGCTTTATAAAGTTATAATTTGTTAATATTAATATTTGAGCGTATTTCAGGTTCCTGATCATTCATTTTTTAGGTTTATAACTTTAAATTAAATTGTGAAGCGCTGAGTAATCATACGACGTTCAATATTCTTTCTTTCAATATGACTAAATAATCCCAATTATAGCAATCTGATACTCATGTCTCAATGTTTTTTCGCTGAATGTGATGAAAACATTTGAAAAAGGTTCGCTTATTGAAATAAATCTACACCAGTTAGTACTTCGATTTCCAGGTAAAGGGAAAAGGCTCATTATCTGCCATATTGGCAGTGAGGATGGATTTGTTGTTGACGGTCTGTGGTGCTTTGAGTCTAAGAAAACTGGAGATTACCACGAGGAAATGAATGACGAATCGTTTGAACAGTGGTTTTCAAAAATTTTACCGAACTTAGAGGAAAACGCAGTAATTGTGTTGGATAATGCGCCTTATCATTCTCGAAGAATGGAGAAGGTCCCAACAACGGCTTCAAGGAAAGTTGATGTTCAAAATTGGCTCCGCTCGAAAAATATCAACTTTGAAGAAGCAATGCTGAAAATACAATTATTAAGAATTTTCAAGGATCACAAGGCGGAATATCAAAAATACGCAATTGACGAAATGGCAGCAAGTCAAAATAAAACTGTGCTCCGTTTACCTTCATACCATTGCGAGCTCAATCCCATTGAGCTCATATGGGCAGAGGTTAAAAGTTATATAGCTAAGCACAATACAACTTGTAAATTTTGTGACCTCAAAGGACTTTTCAAAGAAGCACTAGAATTAATAACAGCGCAAAAATGGGAAAACTGTATTAAGCACGTGAAAGACAAAGTTGAAAAGAGAATGTGGGAACTGGACAATATTTTAGAGGAACAAGTCGAGCCATTCATTATTGACGTTGGTGCTTCAGGCAGTAGCGATGATGAAAGCTCATCAAGCTCATCTTTCCAATAAAAGATGTCGTTCATCAAATTCGGTAAGTTATAAGTAATTATAAAGCTACTGTATTTTTTAATTAATTATTGACATTTTTGAACCCATTTTGGCAGAACCTATTCAAGAATCTACTTTCTGACAATGTTCAACAATGCACATTTTTTTACGTTTTGAACGTTTTAATTTGGTTACATATTTACCTAGAAATCAAAAAATATACTAATCAATATTCTATAAGCAATTTTAAGAGATATACGATTATTTTTAATTTAGGCTAATTTAAACGCCATTTTGAGATTATATTCGACTGTATTTCACCAAACATCAGGCGGCATCCGAAGCTGGAAATCGAAGCGAAAATTTTGAAACCCTTATGTATATTTACATAATTATATATTTCTTACCCCACCCCCACATGATCCTATATCCATCACCAATCGTATACACATCGAATTGTGCTAATGTACTACAAAGTTACGCAAAGCAGCATCTACTATCTAAAATATGTACTGCGTGACTCTTAATACGTCCCTGCCGAATGTTACAGAGTTCGATGATCACGTGCTCTTGTTTATGTCCGGTCTATCTCTTATCTGAATATACTTTACATATTTGCAGTGTTGCCTAGTCATGCGTCGGTCGCGAACGAGTCGTTCAAAATGAGCGACTCATCTATGTGAGCGATGATTGAACGACTCTTTTGTTACATGTGACTCGTTCAATTGTGCAAAGCGTGTCTGCACGTCTGCAGTATCCAGCAACTGAACTGCGAACTGACAACAGACACAATCTAGCGAACCCGGTTGTTTTGTTTTGAGACGTCTCATTAAATTATACGTTGAAATGATGGGATTTGAGAGCAAAAATTACATTTTGATTCAGAATTCGGTAATTCGTCGAAACCGAACCACATACTCGTATCCCTTCTTTTTTTCGGAAGAATGTATACATTCGTTTCAACCAAATATATTGATACTTAAATATATACAATTACATCAGCAACCCTAACCCTTCATTCCATTTTCATAGTATGATGTATATTCTGACTCAGTGAGTCGTTACTATAGGCAACACAATACTCCCGTCAGTTTCGAGGCCGGTCGATAATTCTATCGTTCAAATGAACGACTCCGAACGAACGACTCACTGAAAAGGGATAAACGAGATGAGCGAGCTCAGAGGAAAGAGTAGTATGTTTCTGGCCTAGTGTTGCCGAACCGGTAAAAAACGGAATCGGTAAATAGTGTCGTTGAATTCGGTATAAGGAAAATGCCGTCCCAAGATCAGTGGTAGATCAAGGACCTTTGAGTCATGAAAACGTCTGTTATTGTATTGGGCGCGCACATAACATGTTTTTTGAGGGCATAGTTCTATATTACAACTTCTACAATGTGCGTACTGGTCGTTCTTTCAAAGTATTTTGCAATCATTCTGGAAACTCCTTTTTCGATTCTTGCTTATAGTATTGTGAATATTTTTCTGTTTTACCCTTGAAGTCATGAACTCACCTCTCATTTTAATTAAATATTTATTTTGAAAACAGGCAGCTTTGGGTTTCTTTATTGCTTGTCCAATGATGAGGTAATTACGGTAATCTACCAGTCTGTACCTTTTGTATGCACAAAAATCACATCAGGGCAAGCGGAGTAAGGGATGAGGATGTGCGTTCGTAATCATAGGCAACCCAAATCTACGCCTCTCATGTGCCTGACTGCCTGAGTGTGTGCATATGTATGATTGATATGGGGCATAAAATTATGAATACTTCACAAAATTAACTTTTAGCTCTTTTTCGGCAAGTATAGAAATATTTAAATTGTTTTGAAAAGTCGTGGAGAATGATGTTATCGGTAAATATTCTCTTTTCGGTAAAAATGCCGAAAAATCTGGTTCAAGTCCATGCATAGACAATCTGATATTTGCAATATGAATTTACATTCTAAATTCTATGCATATCTGTTCATATTCGTCAATATTTCATTTGAAGCTTTTATTTGTCATAAGATTTTAGCACAAATGTAAGATAGTCAAGGCAACATCGCACCCTGCGGCCAGTTGACAAGAACGACAAGCTGCCAAGATTAGGGATGTTTAGATCTACGAAAAGTATCGTTATGCATCGATTTAGGAAGTATCGATACTCTAAAATATTGGAATAAAGTTATCGATATCAGTGGCGGCTCGTGAGGTAGTGCCACGGTGCCATGGCACTACCTTGTCTTCTTCAAAAAGAATATTTTTTTCAATCTTCAAATGTTTTACTTTATTTTCTGCTTTTTCATTTTTTTTGGTATAAATTATATGAAGTGACAACACTGACAACGTGACAACACCGCAAGCACCCGCCCGCACCCGACCGACGCGACGAGACGGAAAGCATGCCTTGACCTTGACGTCATCAACTTGTGCTAATTTTGGGCCGGCCCAAATAAAAAGAGAGAAATTTTACCAGCATCACATACGAGCGACAGAGATAACGCTACGATAGACATTTTTATATGAGGTGAATAGCGAGCCAGGCACATCATCAGTCGTGATTCGTTATCAAATGATATCGGCGGTGTTTTTGTTCGGTCGGTCGTTTCGTTATGATTACGTCTAGTGCTGATTTCGGTCTTTTTTCACCTGAAAAGTGAGAAATAACGTTTTTGTTTTAGTACGTCTAGTGTTAATGAACTGCTCTGTTTTGTGATCATATTTTTTACTGTTTTATTAAAACTAGTGAAAATGAATAAAATCGGGATATTAAAAAACTCATTTAGTGGTTTTTCGCTCCATCAAAAACTGCAAATTAAAGAATTAGGACGGCCAATACCCGATTTAAAAATTGAGAAACAAAGTGGTAGCGGACAAAAATCGCGCTGTCGCAAATTTAATAAAAATGTGTACGATAAAAACAGCTAGATATGTGGTTGTGAAGAAACGAATAAACTATTTTGTTTTGTATGTGTTCTATTTGGAGGTGACGAGACTTGGTCAAAAAATGGTACAGACGATCTTATACATATATGGGATAAAATGAAGACCCACGAAAAATCTAAAGTCCATATGAATAATGTTTTTAGCTTTTCTATTCTTGGTAAATTAAATATAAGGACTCAACTCAATTCGGCTTATCACAATGATCCAATTAAACATAATAGTCAAGTGGATAAGAATCGATATGTATTGAATAAAATTATTAATTGTATAAGGTTTTGTGGAGCATTTGAGTTAGCCTTAAGGGGTCATGATGAAAAGGAAAATTCAGAAAACAGAGGCATATTTAAGGAGCTGGTGAATTTTTGCGCCGAATTAGACAACGAATTGAAAGTCCATATTCAAAGTGCCAAACTTTTTAAGGGTACCTCAAAAACAACTCAAAACGAGATTCTTGAGTGCATGCTAGATGTTTATCATGAAGAAGTTAAGAAGGAGATTGCAAATTCTCCTTTTGTTGCAGTAATTGCCGATGAAACGACGGACGTAGCCTGTGAATTTCAGTTAGTTATTATTTTCAGATATTTGTGTAAAGGACAACCAGTTGAGAGACTTTGGAGATTTTACGTCCCCGACGGACACGATGCCAAATCAATCGCTGCATGCGTTTTAAATGTTGTAAATCCATTACTAGATCAAAATCCGAACAAATTAATAGCTCAAAGCTATGATGGTGCGTCTGTTATGAGTGGTGAATTGAATCGCGTTCAAAAAATTATTAAGGAAACTTATCCACTTGCAAATTATGTTCATTGCTATGCACACCAGTTAAATCTAATTATGACAAGCGCATGCTCTGTCAATAAGCAGGCTAGAATATTTTTCCATAATTTATCTGGATTGTGCTCTTTTTTTCGACGTCTCCTCAAAGAACAAAAATTTTGGATGAAATAGTTAATCGCAGATTGCCAAGATCTTCCCAAACACGTTGGAATTTTCAGTCACGAGGTGTTCATACAGTTTATGAAAATAGGAAAGACCTGATTGAAGTTATGCACAATATAGAAAGTACTTCACGCGATCCTTCGTCGATTAATCAAGCCAGTGGGTACAAATTAAAGCTGCAAGATACAAATTTTGTATTTTGGCTAAGTATTTTCCATAAAATAATGCCACATGTTGAAATTGTCTTTATCCAATTACAAAAAGTATGCACCGATTCTGTTAAGGTCAAAAATGATTTAGAGAATTTTGAAGCAGCAATTCAAACTATACGAGAACAAATGGATAGCATTATTGACGAGACTGAATGAGTGCAGAGAGAAACTGATGAACCGGCAAGAAAAAAAAGGCAAGTTGAAGAAGGCAGCAAAAAACGGGAAGCGCTAGAAATATGCGATGCAGTATTATCGCAAATAAGGACAAGATTTAACTTTTCTGGGCTTCTAATTTAGTTTCCTGAAGCACATTTAAATGACACATGTACACAATTTTCATTTTTAGACAAAAACAGGCTTAAAACTGAGTTACAAGTATTATATCAGAGAGAAGAATTGAGTACTACTTCTGGAGCTGTTCCACTATCCATTTTATTGAACGAGGAAGGATTAAATTGTACGTTTCAAGAAACTCTTAAGCTCTTAAGTATTTTAATCACTATACCGATGTCAACATCTGAAGCAGAACGCTCTTTTTCAATGCTGAAACGGATTAAAACTTTCCTCAGAAACACAATGAAGGAAGAAAGGCTTAGTGCTTTAGGAATGCTGTCTGCAGAAAAACATTTTGTTAGTGGCATTGAAAATTTTAATAATAAGGTAATCGAAAACTTTGCTACCAAAAAAGAAAGAAGAATGGACTTCATATATAGAAAACTTTGAAGTTATAGGTACTTCTCCACACTTGTTTTATAATTTGGTGCGCGTGTAAATAGTTTTATTTTTGATTTTTTTTTGGACATATAGATTTATTGAACCTCAAGAACTTTGACCACTAACTATCAGGGGTAAGTTATAAGTTATTCTTTACAATTTTGAATCGATTCAAAATTATGGCTTCCATTCTGGCATTACCTCACTGAATTGGCACGAGCCGCCACTGATCGATATCCAGCGGAAGGAAACAAAGAAGAAAAGTAATCTAAGTTAGTCTTTCTTTCTGACACAGTCCGCATCGAAAGATGACGTACTCGTGAAATGTATCGACATTTCTAAATGTAAGATCGTGTCGAACATCCCTACTGTCAAGATGCATAACCCGAATTTTCATTTGCATTTTTTCAATTGTTGTTCAACGATTTTGGGAAAAATTCCACGAATAGTCTTATAAAGCATAGTAGAGTATATTTCAACAGTTGGCGGAGCGTACTCCACTGGGACCAGGGGGGCGAAACGGGATATTAATGCACAATCTGGCAACCATGTCGCACCCTCAAAAATGGCCGCTGACAACCACACAAGTTACGGTGTTATCATTGAATAGCATGGAATTAAACCTTCTTCAGCATATATGTTTTGTGACTGGAACCAAGGGTTGACAGATCCCGCACCTGTGTTATTATTCAAATAATGTCTAATTATATAACCTAGAATGTGTACTCGTGAAAAAAGAAAAATATGGCAAATTTGTAGTTTTTTTTGCAGGTTTTAGGTTTGCTGGTAGCTTTAAGACATATATTTGGGTATTTCTTAATCGCTGTGAATATAGTGTGGATGTATGTTCATTTCCTGAACAACAAAAAATATTCAACTTGGATGTATGGATATCAAAAAACCTGAATGGTTTTGTGGGAGTATCAATCTAAGGTGCCATAATGGTTCTGATGAACGGCAAGTAAACGAATGAGTAAACGAGCAATATCTATGGTATTTTTGGTAGAGTCTGTCATCAATTAGGTGTTTAGTGGCTATTTGCAAGAGGTTTATAGGAAAACAAAACACGGGAGGTGATGTTAAATCAGTAAAATCGCATATCAATTGAAGAAAATAATATATACATGAATAAAAAATCAACAATGGTAATTTAAAACATGCATTTTATTCAAAAATTAAACATTTCTTTTAATTTTGACTGAATTATATGTAATTTTTTAATATTCAATAAGCTAGTGATGTTTCAAGGACAAGCTGTCATCTCATACTTAACCAATATTTTGTTTTCAACATTTCATAGGTATTGGTTGGTGAAATTTGTTAATTGGATGTTCAAGCTCATTCGCTGTATTTGACGGACTGTTACCCTATAGGTGGAGAACAACGGACTGTTGTTTTGTGAGATCCACCCTTAAGATATTTTAATAAAAACGGTTGAACTGTTTATTTGAATCGCGCTCTCGGTAGAACTCGACCCTCAATTCGTGAATGATCAGAAATATGTGACAAACACAGTACCGGTAACGCGCTTCGAACATCTTAGTTTCATATATGATTTTCGTGGCGACACTCATTTTCGAATGTTACCTTTGTTGGATTAGTAGCTGAAAACACTGAAAATTTATTTATGCAGCCATATTTAGGACAGCGATGAAGGGCATTTATACCAAATATATGCTTGACATAGGCTTGTGTGGTTTCTTTTTGAAACAATTCTAGGATTATTAAACTGGATATCGATGCATAGACTTTTTTAATGGTGAGTTTACACATGCATGGTTTTAGTGACGCCAATAGGAACTGGCGCGCCAGTAAATTAAATTTGCGCGTGTGAACATCAACTTGCATACAAGTTGAATCTTGGCATGCATAGACTAAAAAATTCTGTATGCTTCTGAAATCACTGGCGCCATTGGCAACAGATCTTCGCGGAAAAACATAATGTTGCCTTAATTGGCGTGTGTAAACAAGTACTTGCACGGCGGTTTGCCGGTATTTAGCTTGAGTTTCGTTTCGGTAGAGCGTAGAGCTACTATTTTATATAATATGGCTAAAAGAAGGTGGTCAGTAGGACAGGCAATCAAATTTCTTGAAGGCTATGAATCATATTTGTGGTTATGGAATGTACATAGTACGTCTTATAAAAATAAAGACGGCCAAGAAAACGCTTATCAAAAGCTTTCTGAATTAATGGATATTGAAGGCTTTGGTATTGCTGAAGCAAAAGCAAAAATACGTTGTATAAGAAATGCGTAGAATTAGCAAAAATCAAGAAAAGCCAACATTCGGGAGCAGGTGCAGATGAATTATATACACCAAGGGTGCCATGGTTTTCAGTGGCAGACAGGATTTTGAAACAAGTTTGACAAATAAGAGAAACACAAGCAGCAGAAATTGTAAGTTGTATTATATTTATTAAATTTTAATTTATCATTTTGATTCGCCAAGGGACAGCCCTATCACCTATAAACCAATCAGCTAACTTATTTCTGAGCTGTGCAGCATTTCTAGAATAATTACGGCTATCTGCAGTTGATCTTAAATCTCTGAGTGAGCCACTTTGAACTTCTTGTCTCCACGAACCTTCTACACAATTTTCAAAGTCTTCATAGTCTACACAGTTTCGGGTTATATATCCATCAGATGTTGTTTGCAACCAGTTGTGTAACGCGCAAGTGGTTTTTACAAGAATGTTAGCTTTTTCAGGACATAACGCAATGGGTTTCTCAAATATACGAAACCTGGAAACAAGTAATCCAAATGCATTTTCTACAATACGTCGAGCTCGAGAAAGCCGATAATTAAAAATCTTTTCTTTTTGTGTTAAGGGAGCATGGTGTGAGTAAGGTTTCAGTAAATATTCTTTAAGGGGAAAAGCATCATCGGCTACAAACACTGCATTTGGAGGAAGTTTCAATAAATTATTCTCTATTGCACTCTTCAAACTGCTTTTTGAAAATACTCCTCCATCAGATGCTCTTCCGTTTGCACCGACATCTATATATTGAAAACAGTATTGGTCATCAACTAAAGCAAGTAGTATAATACCGAATGTCCCCTTGTAGTTGTAAAATTCTGACCCTGAATGGAAAGGACTTCGCAATATAATATGCTTTCCGTCCAAAGCACCAGCACAATTTGGAAAATTCCACCGTGCTGAAAATCCTTGTTTAACTTTTTTCCATTCTTTTCAGAGGTTGGCACCTGAAAATAATAAATTAAATTACTAATTAGGTACTAAAAATGATTTTATGAATTTTCAACTAAACTGGTTTTTTATTTTTTTTCTAGGTGATTGAATCACAATCGAAAGTTGATGATAGTATAGAAAGTATGCATTCTGCAACTATTGAAGAGGGATTGTCACCTCCTTCGAATGACTCGTTTGTGGCCAGAAAACCAATCCCTCAAAAATTAACATCGAGCAGCACAGCTCCAAAGAGGATTACAAAAAGGGCAAGTAGCACCGAGAGGGCTTTACAAGGGCTACAAGAAATTGCATAACAATTAGATGACAAACCTAGTAGAGCAGAGGGAAATGATTTTGATTGTTTTGGCAGGTCGGTGGCTTGTTCGCTAAAGAAGATGCCAGAAACAGTTGCTAATGGAATCAATGGCGTACATACATCTTATACGTCAACGGTTAACATCGGTTGCCCAAGAAATACAACGACCTTTCTCTTTCTCCTCTGTCTCATCAACTAATTATGGATATGCTGCAACCCCAAGCTCAAGCCGTTCATACAACGATAGTAATTCTCACGATACAAATTTACATTCAAATCCTGAGCAACAACACTCCGATATACTTTCACAGGCAATTAATACTTCTCTTTATGATGATGTTTAAAGAAAGTCTTTAATGCCAAATTTAGCCTACTAAAATGTTTAAACTGTTACCTATGTGCTACTGTATAATAAATATTATGTATTTGCTTACCTTCCTTAATAAATATTTTTTACAAATCATAAATGGCTTAACGAACTTCAGGGATAAACTTTGATATTGTGCTTTTTGGGATACGATATAAATATTGCAATGAAGTGAAAGAATCTCCTGTTGCAAGATATCTTAATGTTACTTCCATTTTTAATTTTGGTGTTAATGCATCTCTCATGTGGGTATCGATTTTTAAAATACGTGGCGTCACACAATCTAGGAGAGTATCAAAATTTTGCTTTGTCATTCGAAGATGATTTTTGTAGCTCGTTGGATCTTTTACTAACAGTTCTCCTAGAATTTTTGCAGACGCACACAAAGTATCTCGACGAATGATCCATGGTTTAACCCACATACGACCTTTTCGTTTGGTAGCGTTTTTTATTTCTGTATTTCTTTTATTTTCCTTTTTCACCAGAGGCTTAGCGACTATTTTGCAGGCTTCGCGAAGTTCAGCCGACATATTGCGCACTATATTATGGAAATGAAACTGGCTTGCCAAATATTTCTGTTTTTGTACTACAGTGTAAACCTTTACTGGCATGCAAATAAACTGGCACGACGACTGGCGCCACTAAAACCATGCTTGTGTAAACTCACCTTTAATGTAATTATGGTTAAGCGAAAAAGACTATTGCATCATTGGTGTATTACTATTGACACAATGATTTGATTAAACGTTCTGATGGATTGACTTTGTGGGGAAGGGTGTATCTCAATTCGTGCCAGCAGTGTATGTATATGTCGTCGTCAAACGCTGAAATCCGTCATTCCCTGAATTGCCTAGTCAGTCCTCGTATTGCCGGCAAACTAACTAAGTGCTCTGAACTAATTTTAACCTATCATTCTATCGTATTAAATTCAGGATATCTACAATCCCTCTTAGGAGAGGGTTGCAGAGATACTCCCCAAGTAAGAGCTCTCTCAATAAGCGTAGTGATACGTGTCACCTATTCAAGCTGAACACTACTAGAGGCATACTCAAAAGCAACGTTCCTTATCACCGTTGGGTGTTGGGTTAGTGATCCTACTTCGGTGAATTGGAACCTTTTCGTGTGTACATTTATCAGCAACACCTTTAGCGAATCATGATGAAAGCGACAGGACCCAGATGGTGGAAGTGCAATAGTTCTGTCGATGGGTATCTAGATTTGAGTTTGATCTGAGTGCAAATGTATGTGCACTGCGGTATTCCTATTCCTCTCTCTCTCTCTCTCTCTCTCGTCAGATAAACTCGGAGTAGTTGGATCATTCTTATTTTCAGTGAGAACAAAAAAGATGAAGTGAATTGTATGATTTCGGTTCGATACATTTCCTTTGGAAGATATATCAAATAGTTTATTTATCTGCCAGGCTCAAACTGTGACAATTTGTCATTACCATGCATAGAAGTCAGCCAGCATTGATTCTATGGTCGTAAATCCTATGGTCGTGTTCATTTTGAACCGTGGCTTGTCTAACTTCAGATCTGTTTTCTCTATATTGTTAGTTAATTTACAGAATTCTTGAAAAATATTGCTAAAATAAAACGTGCTACAAGTAAGAGCAAATATAAATAATTACTCACCGAGACTACAAAAGTAATATGCCACCAACTGGTAAACTGTGATTCTGCTACTAAGCCAAAAAAATCTGACAAGCCACGGCGAAGGGATTTTCTTTATATTTGAGTTAATTTCTATTATATTTTAGCAAATTTATATGATTCCTTTTTTAAGAATATTGCTGAGCTAATCTCAGGAATAAATTACAGATACCTACCTGAAATTTTACCTGAAAGTAATCATTATTGATTTGATCAGGGATTTCAAGTGCTACGATCTCACTTGTTTTACTAGTAAATACTCGATATAATGTCACCATTTATGTGACGTAATATGGTTGCGGGACAAACATCAAAACGGTCTAAATACTCTAGCGAAGTATCAGTAGAATCATGAAGACGCTCGTCGTGAACTACTCTTAACATAAAATCGGTTACCTTGTTATTATAGAAATGTGTCAATTTCGCTTTTTCTGATTGTAAATAATCTAGGTTAACCCCCCACACCGCACGGCGCCAGATTTGGATACTACCGCTATCGTACCACAACACATACCTTGTGATGTCGAATGCGGGGTCAGACTTGGCCCACTCCGAGCTTTTCGGAGCTTAAGATCTCATTTACTTCAAGGCTTGAGTGTGTGTTACTAGAAACATCTGCTTACTGTCGCCTGACCTATACGCTCTGTAAAGGAAAGTCACAACTTTAAGAACACCCTGTAATTATAAGAAAATTTTCAAAAACCTAATTATCTCAGTTTATCTCGTATGTCGCTTTAATTTTCGGTGATCTATATTCCGAGCGATTGCCAACATATTTTAGAACGCCATGTACTCGACTGCTTCGTTTCTATCCTTCTCATCTCTACTAGACTAAAAGTGAGAAATAAACATTCGCATCGCGCCTGCAGACGATCGAGATTATTCGCGCAAAGCGGTCGCTAAAATATTCCGTACAGCCGCCTCATTTTCAGTTCATTCCCATTTTAAAAAGTACGCTCCTAATGCTTCCCCTCGGGGCCTGGGAGCTTTTTCAACGTTGATTTGTGGTAGTTGCTGCTCACTCTTTATTCTTAGGGACAAAGTTACCGGAATTATAACATCTACGGAGATAAGTAGGAAGTATTTTTGCTGTAATTTGCTTAACAAACTTTTTTCCTCTAGTCGATGATACCCTAATCATTTAGCATCTATAGTTTTGTGAAGTTTCACTTTTCCAGTCTCCATGATTAGCACATAATATGTTTAGGCGTTTTATTTCAATTTGCTTGCGGGTTGCCGTAATTTGCAGTAAACTGACCCACCAGAACTTTAAGATCCATTTACTTTCCTCGCCAATTTGAGAAGAAATATTGTAATCGCGAAATATTTAAAAAAGGGCTATCATTTTTTTGCATGTTACGTGACTTGTATATGAAGTGCCGGTTGGGTTGCTTGGATGTTTTGACACAGAGTTAGTACGATTCCAATGATGAAAAGGCTTTGTACGTCGTCTTGAAAATCGGTCCAGTGGTGGTGAAACTTTGGGCTAAAAACGTAAACTTCGCAACTGGTACCAGTGAATGACGTTCTTTAAGCAAGAAGCTTCTATTCCGGTAATATTATGCATCTGTAAGATATAGTATTCATACATGTATTAAATTGAAATGCTGGTGAGCTTTAATCACTCTACAAATGAACACGTCTCGAACAGTCCAGACTAGTCACCACCATATCATATCTCCACGGGCCAGGGTCGGCCTCACACCCTCACTGCTTCCTTCTCTCGTAACACGTACAAAAATAAGCAGTCCAAGTTGCACATACCTCTTTGATTTTCTGCCCTCCAAATATACCGAATTGTAACGTTGTATTAGCGCTGAAGACAGTCTGAAAAGTACATATTATTGATTCTGGAACGTAATGTCGGAACAATAAGTTATAGATAAAAGGACCCGCATTCTATAGGAGCGCGCGGCTTGGTTGGATTGTCTCCAGTGGCGGTGGGTTTTTGCTGTTGATAAGGAGCAGGCTTAATTAAATTTCCAACCTGATGTGATTCTCAAAGCGGATGACATCTTTATTTGTAAAATATCTCCAGGCTTTTGAAAAACAAAACATTTCTTTCAAATTTCAATATACAGCGAGAAGCAGGTTGTTTGATTAATTCTGATATGGTAAGTCGTATGTTTGGTATGGAATACACAAGCCGTAAGTGCTAGGCTACTCTCATCTAAAATGTATATACGAAAAACATTTAGATTACGAAATTAACGCTGGCTATTTATCCTTCTTGCAACTAATTTCATTAGTTATGAAAAGTGTTTCACCAGTATCTAATTCATCCATTTTTTGTGTCTATATAAAACTGCATTCTGGTCTACATGCTCCTTACTTTGTAGACAGACTAGTAGGTTCAGCCACTTTAAGTAGAAATCCAAGTACATGGATTCTTGCTTTCACAGAAATCCTCCCAATGCTAACACAAACTGTTATGATTTGTTAATTTTAACTTTAAAAATGTTTGCCTTTGCTCATTGACGTGGGATGTAAAACTAAACAACTAATTTCTATCGTATTTTCATCTTTTTGGTTCTACCCACTCATCAATCACAAAAATTTAGTTGTTCAATAAAAAGAGATCTATCACGGTGTGACCTAAAACTAATAACTTTTTAGGAGAGCAAAAAGAATAGTGGATCTTTCGATTCATTATCGAATGATCTTATAGTCATCCATGTTTTTCTAGTCGCAAATGAAACCTCATATGCTAATAGTGGCTACTGATGACGTTCCGGCAATCACGGTTGCTTTTTCAAGTGAAAACATAAGTTATTATTTTGAAGTGGTGTTACAACTTGCGACGATGTCTCAAATTCCAAATATGTTAGAATAACAATACTCGCCTTTACATCATTAGCGGAGCATCGAAATATCAGCACCCTGCTTCCTGCGGTCAACTACCTGCAGGTGGCCTTCATTACCTGGATGGTTACCTTCCTACTCACTATCTGCTATATCACAGACACCACAGTTAAACTGCATGTAGGATTTTGGATACCACAATATAATTTCAGATAACTCTTCTACGAGCCCCTTCCCACTTCAGTTGGCCCACTTCAAGATTTATACCAAAATATGCCTTTATAAACTAAACATGAAGAAACTATTTACTTATAAAACAATTTATTTTCTCAAAAACATTTTAGATACACTCTAGTCGTAAAAAATACATATTTGAAATCACTTAGACCTATAACTAATAGAACAACTGAACAAATAAACAATGTGCGAATAAATGCGCGAAGTTAACAGAGCAACAATTGAAAGATTACCATTGGGGTTACCCAATGATGTTAATCACCTTTATTTTTTATTACGGCAGAAATTTTTTGGGGCATAGTGTTAGCCAAGTTTTGGCAAAAATTTGGTGTAGAACAATCCCATATTTCTTGAAGCTTTTGTCTCCGTTCGGTGATTGTGCGAGCAGGATGTTGTCGTAGAACCTTTTTCATCTAGTGCCACAAAGTTTCAGTAGGTGACAGATCTGGACTGCTAGAAACCCATTTCAAAAGTGGTACATTATTTTCTTCCATCCATTTTATAGCCTTTTTGGGGTATGACAGCTGCACCATCTTGCTGAAACACAAAATCTTGGCCGGATGTCAAACATTCTTCCATCACTGGTAAAAGCGATTCTTCTAAAATTGCCAAATATTTGTTTGTATCCACATTTCCATCAATAAAATGAAGTTTTCCTACTCCTGTTGATGACATACTGCCCCAGACCATAATGGATGCTGGAAATTTCACTTTTCTCTTCAGACAGTCAACATGGAATGCTTCATTTTTTTGCGAATAACTCTACTGCGACTGTCACCAACACAAACTTCGAATCGGGCCTCATCACTCCATTGTATTGCACACCATTGTTGAGGTGTCCATTGTCTATGTTCTTTAGCCCATCTAAGCCGATTTTTCTTTTAGAGTGGAGTTAATAGTGACTTTTCATTGGCCTAGTTGTGCAACTTTAGGGTTTAACTTCACTTTTTTTATAAGAAAACTTACCTTGCAAGTGCTAAATCCCAGTTTGTGGGCCTCTCTATGAGTTGTGGACCTCGAAATTCTCCTTCCAACAGCGTCGCTCCACAGAGCACTTAATTGTAAATAATTGGCACGCCTGTTTTTCACGATTATTCTTCTTAATGCTCTTCGGTCGGCAGTTGTGATATTACTTTTATCACATATCGTGGCTTGATAATAACTGAACCAGTTACGTTATATCTTCTAACAATATTTCTCACACTGTACCGCGATAAGTCTAACAAAGTTGCAATTTCAGAATTAAAAATTTTAATTATCAGTGACCGAATTTTCTCACTAATCAAGTTTCTTCTACCCATTTTGAAAACCTTAACTACCCAAAACTATTTTAAACGTATTCTGACAGCTGTGATTAATAAAATCAATTGTAATGGCTTTTATTTTTCACAGCCACCTATGCGCTATAGACTTATTTTGTATTCAAATGAAAATGGGTTGATATGCTGTAATTGAAACATGTGTTATTTTTATTCTGCAAATTTGATTAGGGAGTGATAAAGTTAGTGTTTTCTACTATATATTATCAAAATATTGATTGTTAATATTTTAAACCTATAAAACCCTGCTACATTTTTATTATTTGTGTTTGATAAGAAAAAAACTAAGATTTCAGTAGTTGGGCAAACTGAAGTGGGAAGGGGCTCGTATAGTCCACATCATTTCGCCACTACCTAAATACTTATTGTACCACCTTAGGCGCTAATACGACTTTGCAATTCGGTGTAGTTGGAGGGAAGAAAATGAAGGAGGTATGTGCAACTTGGATCATTTGTGTACGTTGTTTTAGATAAACCCAAAATAGTCGAATCGATGCAGGGATCAATATGAAAACCACGGTTACCTTATACTACGATAGACGTTGTGAATTTTAAGATATCTCTTCCCTTCCGCTTAAGGATAAAAAGTCATTCACGAAATTTCGCGTAATCAAGAGAGCTATAAAACTTTCTAAAAGGTCTTCTGGATTCGCGCCAAGAGCTATAACTAACAGCTGCACATGCATGGTCTTTTTGCCTGCCACGAATTTAACTCCAAATTACATCTCAAGAAGCAGAGAAGTTAATATTCCAGCCAAGAAAATTGTTGCGCATGCATATACTCGTATAAGCAGGACTATATATTTATTTATGCAAAATCAAGCGGTAATTTCCGGGGTAAACTTAGTGGTTGTTTGCATAAACTCGGTTGCATTTATTATTTCGCATTGTTGCTCGTTTGTATGTGCCTGTATCTGTACGTATATGAGAAAACATTTGACAGTGTGCTGTTTTTTTAAGACTTAGCATTTGACTGACTCTCCGGCATAAAGGCTACAATTTAGTATTTCATAGTCTTATCATTCATGAAGAATGTGCATCATTTTTACAAGATTTTATTTTTATTTTTTGCTAGCTGTCCCGCCAGACGTTGTCTGATCTTAGGGCCATATCGTCAGTCGTTCCTATAATTGTAGGACGATTTTATAGCCTCCTTGATTCTCATAGTTTTCTACTGTTCCTTGTCAGCGTTCTATTGTGAGGTTATGAATAACTTTTTGCATCAAATTGTTCATGCTTTTGATTTATATCATGTGTTATATCAGCCTGAAATTTCCTACAATTCAAAAAGATTACCTAGCCTCACAATAGGAGAGCGCTAACGCTGACACGGAGGAGTAGAAATCTAGAAGTTCCTTTCTGGAGGAGAGAAAATACTATGAAAATCAAGGAGGCCATAAAGGCGTCCTACAATTATAGAAACGACTAACAATACGGCCCGTAGCCTTGAACTGGAATGAATAATGAATGATAAAGGGGTAGATATGTGGAATATACGAGTACAAGTGCTAAAACCTGTATTTTGCCTCGTTTTTCGGCCATAACATTTTTGCTATTAGTCGGAGTGGTCTCATTTTCTAGGTCTCATAAATACCTAAAAATCTTATATCGAAAGTTTTTCGTTCTGTCAACACTTTCCTTTGATTCCCAAAAAACACGATTTCTCATTCTTTGTTGTCAAATAAAAATTTTTCCCACAAAAACTCGTGCACCCATTTTATGCCTCCATGTTTTAGATACGCCCTCAAAATAACTTGCACCAATAAAACCAGACTTTACAATTATTTCGGGGAAATTTGCTAATATGATTAGACTATTATTCAAGTCGCTCAACAGCAATAACATTCACAGTACCGCATACGTTTTCCATATATCTCACATGCATTCGTGTCCTATTAACATACACGACACAACTACATTAAAACTCCGTCCCGTATTTTTTCCGGTAGAAGTTACATGACGTGGCGGAAGTTGGAAAGTTGATAGTTCGTTGCGTACCGAAGTAGCGTCTCGGGAAGTTTGACGGCGGCTCCTAGTTTAGTAATTCCGCCTTGGAAGTTTAGCTCTAAACACCTAATTATTATGATACCGTCACGATCCCAACTCTGTGACGTTGCCCAGATATGTTCTTGTACGCCACACTGGATATGTGGTCTCCGATGCATTGAGCCACGTGCGGCGTTATGCTGAATATTAGTACCATATGATGTATAGTTCCTACCAAAGAAGTTGAATTGTTTAGGAGTCAAGCCTATGTGCGTTGTTTGTCACCAAAATTGTTAATATTTTCTTTTCCCTGGAAAGGAAGCTCAAAGAGCTATTCGTACTGGGTGTACTCACGTAAATCAAAGCAAAAACACCATCTGCGTTGAGATGTGAATCGCTGAGCTACGAGTTAAATTAAATGAAGCAAAGAAACGAAAGTAAATATTTATCGTAGCTTACTCATAACGAGCTTCAAAATGAGATATCACACAACCCCCCATTGCATCTGAAAAAATGTTCCAAAATGGCACCTAGACGCCATCTTGAAATCTTCAACTGCCTGCATTAAGCTAAAATTTATAGTATTCTTGTATCAAATTCATAAAAAATAGCCTTTTTCACTAACTGCTTAGTTGAATTATTCGACAGACATGCCCCTTTAGTTAGAAAACGCGTTACAAAAGGTAGGGCGCCATGGATGACTGATACGATCAAACAAATGCAGCAGCTCCGTGATGAAGCACTTAAAAGTTATAAACGATCAGGTACTCATGCGCACTTACAGTATTATAAAGATTTAAAGAATTATGTCACTAGCGCTATTGGAAGAGAGAAAAGAGCGTATTTCTTCCATAAGTTCTTGCATAGCAGCTCTCAGCAAATGTGGGGGATATTAAAACAAAACAAGATGCTAAAAAATAACTTTAGTAACTCATTGCCCCCTAACCTAATGGATGTGAACCTTCTGAATGATTTTTTTATAAATTCCATCTCGCCAAGTGAACCTCCAGATTCCTTAATAAATTTTTACAAAAATAACTGTCTGACAAACTCCAGATTCAAATTTAAAGAAATTGATGAAATATTCATATATCAAGCTATCTCTGGTATTAAAACAAATGCTGCAGGCTGTGATGGCTTGAGTATCTTTCTAATAAAACTTTGCTGTCCACATGTTATTCCTTATATCAGGCATATAATAAATTGTTGTTTGATTCAAAATGTTTTTCCAGAAGCATGGGGGAGTGCAGTTGTAAAAGTAATTCCCAAAAAGCTAAATCCTTCAGATTTTAATCACCTCAGAGGAATAAGCATCTTACCAGCATTGTCAAAATTATTAAAAAAAGCGGTTGAGTTGCAATTGATGGAACATCTATCAAAGTTTTCTTTGCTTTCTCCAATTCAATCTGGTTTTAGAAAGAATTTTAGCTGGACAACTGCACTTCTACATGTAACAGATGACATTATCAGAGCCACTGATCAGGGAAGGTGTACAGTTTTGATAATGTTGGATTTTAGTCGAGCTTTCGATACGATCAATTTTAATTTACTCCTAAATATATTGCATTTTATAGGCCTCGATTCGGATAGTGTCAACTTTTTCGGTAAGTATCTAAAGAGCAGAAAGCAAAAGGTTTTCTTGGAGGGAATTTATTCTGACGTATTAGCCTTAAAATCAGGCGTGCCGCAAGGCTCTATTATGGGTCCACTCCTTTTTGCAATTTATACTTCATACATGGGCAAAGGCTTAAATACTTGCAAAATGCACTGCTATGCTGATGACACTCAGCTGTATCATACTTTTCTACCCGGTGATGTGGACACTGTGAGTGCAACCATCAACAGAGATTTATCATTATTGACAAAGAATGCCGAAGAACATTGTTTACATCTTAACTCTAGCAAATCTAAAGTAATTGTATTTGGGCCAAAGCATGCGCGCCAGGCTGTTACTAACTCAATTAACTTTACCATCAATGCACAACAACTTGAAACTGTCAGTGAAGCAAAGAACTTGGGTGTAACATTGGATGTAAATTTAAGATTTGAAAAACATGTAAATTCGCTCATTCGTAAGGCATATTCCTCTTTAAAAATATTGTACGGCAACAGACGTAACCTTCCCGTTAAAGTCAAAATAAATCTATGTGAGTCGTTGGTGCTCTCGCACTTGAATTTTCCTGATATGTTGTATGGCCCATGCTTAACTGCCACTTACAAACAAAAAATTCAGGTTGCGCAGAATTCTTGCCTCAGATTAATATATGGCATCAGAAGACGAGACCGAATATCCCATAAGTTGAAAGATGCGAATTGGTTGAACATGGAAACAAGAAGATTTTTGCATGCCGCAACATTATATCATAAAATAATTATGTATAAGACCCCCACTTACTTATTTGAAAAAGTTACATTTCGAACAGATGTGCATAACATCAATATAAGATCCAGGGGATTGCTGACACCGCCGATATTCCGAACAGCCCAATTTGAACGATCGTTCAGCTACCAAATTTGTTCCATTTATTACTTATTACCCTTCCGGTACACTATAAAACTCTGAGCATCTCAAGTTTCAAAACTCAGTTAAAAAAATATCTCTTATCCCAGCAGTAGTAACCATGTTTCAGGTAAAAAATTGATACAAGTTTATGATTCATTTTAGTAGATGTATTAATGTAAGCATATACATTATTTGTAATGTGTAGAATAAGTAGGTCTCACTCACCTTTTGTAGACTTTTTTATAGCGGGTTAAGTGGAAGAGCAGCTACAGCTGAACTTCGCCCGTATTTGGGTATTTTTTTATATAATCAGTCTATTTCGAAATAAAGACGTTTATTATTATTATTATTATTATTATTATACTCCGAATTTAGTACCTTGCTTACTTGACCCGTTGAAAAAATAAGCAGGTAAAGTATTGTACTCCATGCGATACGAAATTACTATTAAATCCTCAAAAACATGTTTAAAATGTTTGGAGCTACCATCTACGAGTTCCAAAATCTATACATAAACTTAGTCCCAAAGCAACAAAACGTCTAGTCCGTCACGACGAAGTAATATATTTGTTAGGGGGGGGAGCAGTCTCCTCGGGACTCCCCATATAATAATCGTCTTTATTGACCAAAACATGGTACATTACATGGGGCGAGATTTAGCACCTGCTATTCCACCATCTAGCCCCGTACAAAAGTGAAAAAAAAACTTATACAAAAACAAAAAAAAAATCTGAAACTACTAAGATTAAGTCACAGTATAATAGGACGATTTATGCCAATTTAGCTATAAAAAGAAGAAGAGGTAATAGGTTATGAAGAAACGGAGAAATAACTAATCAAAAATAAAAAAAAGTTTGAAAATGAAAGAACTTGTTAAGCTAGCGGTTGTTTTGCAATTCTTGTAAATATCTTTTTAACTGAGTTTTAAAACTCCGGGAAGACTGTATAGTCTTCAGATCCTTTCCTAAGCTATTGTAATATAAAATTGCACTGTATGTGAAAGTTCGTATAAAAAGGGCTGTGCGATGTATTGGCATAGTTAAGGTGTCACGGTTACGAACCCGAAGATTATGCACAGACGCCCTTGGAACAAGTTTACAGCTGAGGGATCGAGGGGATGATGTTAGTATGATCCTGTGAGTAAAGCTGAGAATGGAGCATTTGAAAATGTTTTGAACGCATAACCATGCAAGATTACGATACAAGTGTGATACATGATCGAACTTTCTTAGGCCTTCGATAAACCGTACACAGGTATTCTGCATTATGTGCAAACGTTTTGCGTTAATAGACGTCAGACATGGGTAACATATGGATAAGCCATATAACATTTTAGAAATAACTAATCTTTGACACAATTTTTATGTTTCTATGCAGAATGTGTTTGTTTGCAAATAGAAGCCTGAGGGATAGATAACAATTTTTCAAGACATTATTCAGATGGGAGTTAAAACGTAAGTCCGAGTCATTGTGAATGCTCAAATGTTTTACTATTTCAGAAAAAATTATTTCCTCCCCATTAACTTTGTAATGGTTTAAGGCTTTCACATAATCTTTTATTGCCAAATAATATCGCAGAAGATTTTGAGGGATTTAGTCTCAAGTTGTGAGAGCTGCAGTACCTATTAACACTATCAAGATCCGCATTTACCAGCATCATGGACTCCTGGACATTGTCGGCGTCAAAATCACACTTCATCTGCGCATCATCAGCAAAAAAATGAGCATGTTTATTCTTGAAGTTATCAGGTAAATCGGCAGTGTAAAGTAAAAACATCAATGGTCCCACTACTGAGCCTTGTGGAACACCTGACTGAATGTACCTTGATGTCGAAATTTGGTTACTGATATTTACTTTTTGCCTCCGTTTCCTTAAATATGACCTAATAAAGTTGCAGGCATTTTCATCGAAGCCATAGTAGTGGCACTTGGCAATAAGTAGTCGATGGTTAAGCATATCGAAGGCCTTGGAAAAGTCTAACAGTACCAGCAAGCTCATGTTTTTACTGTCGATGGAAGATATGATGCTATCAATGAGATAAGACAAGGCTGTCGTTGTACTGCGGTTTTTCTGAAAGCCTGATTGATGGGTGGGGATTATATTATGTTCATTGAGATGATCTAGAATCTGTATATAAGTTACTCATTCTAAAATTTTAGACATCAATGGCAATACGCTTTTTGGTCTGAGGTCAGCGATGGATATCGGATTAGACAATTTCGGCAGAGGAGTCACTAGAGCTGTGTTCCAAAGGTTATACTGCAGATAACAGTTTTAATCACATCTAAATCAACTAGCTTAAAAGAAAACGAATTTCTTGCAGAAAGTAATTTGTTCTGTAGTAAAGATTTGTATAATTAAGAGGAATTTCTCTGATTTTGTAAATGCACCAAATGGTGCTGTCGGTCTAGTGACACGCACTGTCCGAATTGGGCAATGTAAATCAAAGGTGGCATTGATGTTGTCAGTCAAAAATTTCAGTTTGGTTTCAACGTCACTAAGGCCCGTATCGTCAGTCGTCCCTACAATTGTAGGGCGCGTTTATACCTCCTTGATTGTCATACTTCTTTCTCTCCTTCAAAAATTTCTAGATTACATTTGTCCCGTGTCAGCGTCAGCGCCCTACTATTGTGAAGATATGTTTTCTTTTTAAATTGTAGGAAACTTCAGGCTGATAAAACATGATATAACTCAAAAGCAAGCACAATTTGATGCAAATAGATGTTTGTGACATCACCTCAAAATAGAGCGCTGACACGGAGAAGTAGAAAACTATGACAATCAAGGAGGCCATAAAGGCGCCCTACAATTATTGTAGGGACGACTGACGATACGGGCCTAAAGCATAAGACCTGCTCCCAGTTCGCTTGATGTAAGTCTCGGTTGAAGTTATCTAAGTTGAAGTGTTTATAGTCTCTGAGAGTCACATACTCATGCTGTTTATGGAAACTACAAAGTAGGTCACAAAACCATTTGATGGTCACTAATGATATCAGCGTTGATCCCTTTTCACCGCAAACCTCAACATCAGACAGAAATATGGGATCCAAGAGAGTGCTACTTATCTCAGTAATACGAGTGGGATCTTCGATAATTTGTGTAAAGCCATATGACTGAAAACATTAACTGATTTTGTTATTTTTTATCAATAAGTTAACGTTTAGATCACCTAACATGATTAAATTGTCGTATTCAGTTACTAGGCCAGGTAGCAAATTATCTAGACATTCGATAGCATTCAAAACATTTTCATTCGGAGGTCTATACATTACACCCAGGCAGTAACTACATTGACCAACGTTAAATCTAATGAAAATATGCTCCAAGCAAGCATCGGTGCAAGAAGTAAGTACTTCGTACTTGATGTTGCTTCTAAAATAAATACCGACACCACCACCACTGGATGGCCTATCATTTCTACAAAAGCTGAAGCCAGGGATATTGACATATATACGCCACTGCTGTGAATTTATATAGCCGCTTTGGTACTTGAGTTACGAGTAGATTATATGACACGTGCGGATTTCTGAGCCAACCAACTTGTAGCACCTATGTCTGTCAGTAGCTAACTGGGGCGATGAAACTGAGTACATCAATGCACATTTGCTAGATCTTCCTTATAGATCATCAGAAAATTGCAATTACACTACAGACAGGCCAAGAGGCATACGGAGCGTTAAACCAATGTAAACCGCTCCAACGGTTTCCGTCAAAATAGCCAAACTTTTTTCACTGATGTTTTCGAAAATACTTACCGTCACAGATTTTATTTAACAGCTACACTAGTTACCGTGTAACACCTGAAACTTATCATGTGGTTCTTATGCCTATAATTACCATCGTTACCACTGTATACGGATTGTATAATGTTGTAAACTTTCCGTAATAATATTGTACCTAACATTTTATATAACAAATTATATCGTGTTTCACGATTTGTAGTAAATTCAGAACTATCTTAAGTTATTTTATCCATTGATTCAAACCTAGTATTGATGGAATATATACACCTTATATCCACATTCCATTCCGAGTGATTTGGTTTTATGATTATCACTAGAGTTTTCGGAATGCTCTAAGAAAGGAACAGATGACAAGAGTCCTTTCATGAAAAATTCAATGCCATCCGGATAAAGCCATAAACATTTTATGTATATGCGATTTGCTCCGTCGTAAAAAACGAATAAGAATATTTTATTGTGGATCTGTGGACCTTTAAGGTAAGAAAAAATAAAAAAGTAGACCGAGGGTATGGTAATCTTAACAATATAGTAGGGTATCAAATTTAGTATCTCCTTAAAGCTGACAACACGATTGACTATAAATGAAAGGTAGAAACAGACACACAAAAATTGGTACACACACAATTATAAATCTCTAAGATCTGTACCTTCGGTGTGATCCTGCTCATCTACTACCGACGTTTCTAAGAAATTGTGGCAAAACTACTCATGATTTCAAAAAAAGCAAAGTGTTTTCCAAAGTTGAGGCTTTCCTTTACACAGCGTATAATACTTATAATCAATAATCAAAGCTTCCTAAGAAAACATGCCTTATAGTAACCGTGTTGTTAGGTTCCTTAAATATCTGAGATATTAATTCTGGCCCTGCATCCAGCGAAGAATGGATAGGACGTCCGTCAGTCTGTGGTATACAACCCAGGCACTGGGCTTCATAGGTAAACCACGCTGTTTGCTTAAAAAATGGATTTGGAAAGAACCGAAAATGACTGATCCGTATATCAATAGGGAACTTATCCATTTAATGATATATTACGGCGTATTTAGGTCTGTTTACCCGACGTTTCAACCCAACTAGCAAAGTAGTGGTATAAGCTTTTGGTAAAAGAACCGTTCAGCCATAAAAGCTCTCTATTGTTGTTGCCTGAACACAAAAATGCTGGCTTAATGTTGTGTGGAATGCAGATTTGCTTTCTGCAACATATTTGCTCTAAAATGAAGTGTTTAAAATATTCTTATAGCATAGTTATACAAAACCTTATAGGGCAAATGTTTAACTGTTGCATAAACGTTTATACAACTATTTTATACGGCATATTTGCACGTTAGTCGAAATGGTTGTGTTGTGGCATCCATGGTAACGTTTATAAAACAAACCCGAGCCTTGTTGTTTTGCTGTGCAATTTTCTACTTTAGTCAACAAATTGCTCCCAACGGAAGTACTTATACAACTGAAAGTTTAGCAACTGTTAAAGGCTGTTCATATGCTAAATATGTTGGTAAACAACTTCACCATAACCTAACTTTCTGCTGTCATATTTCTGTAAAATGCTAAAATGCCATAATCAGTGTTTTAAGACAAACAACGCATGCATATTGGTTCAAAAGGTTTTATCAACTGTTCAAACAGAAGATATAGATGATCTGGTACAAATTCTGGGTAAATCATTTGACTCTGTCGGTATTTCATTTCAGATATTTGTCAAATTGTTGTATAACACCTGCAGGCAAGACCAAAATATTCTAATAACCTAAATACAACATAAACGATGCCATGATTGTACACAGCCACCCGCCATATTGGGCAAACATTTATTCCTCTATTTAATATTAAATAATTATGTTTCAGTTCGAAATTACAGATATAAAGTGATAAACGTTAGTATAATTGTGTCTAAATATAGGATTTGTGGAAGATTTAACGCAGATAAGTTCAGTTTTCCATCTTAAAAATCTAGACATACTTTTGATCATTGTCAAAATATGAATCAAATACGTAGCCCGTAGAAATTGGGTAACTAATTTGCAAGACAATCACAATAAAATTCGCTGCGCAAGTAATTCAATAGCCCTATATCACAGTGTAGAAGTTTATCATATACCTGTGTATGAAATTCACAATGGCCGATATGTAAGTAAACAAGATGACAGTAATATGTTAGTTATATATTCTTCACTTTGTCTATACAATACATAATAAATAGGTTGGTTGCAATAAAGTAGAATCACGTAACAGAATAGTTGTATAGTTGACCAAAACTGAATCTTGCACTGACGCAAATGTCCTATAGTGGCTGCAAGAGGCTTACACCTTTGTTTTATAACTGTTACCTGCAGCCCTTATTTAACCTCTTAAATGACTGAAGTGTCCTATTAGGTGTGCCCATTCCGCTTGTATAGCTGTTCTGAGAGTTGTGACAATGTTCTTACAGTATACAATGCTGTTTAAGGAATACTGTATAATCATTCTTGCAACTCTAATAGGAGTGATAATTGTTAGTTGGGAATCTTGCGGGGCGTAAGATTGCTTATCTCGCACAATGGCCGTCAAGAAGAACATGACACTGGGCGCAGCAATTCACCTAGACTGCCCAAAATGCCGCAAATTGGAGAAGATACTTCTGATTTTTATTTGTGCCGCAGCTACTTCATACTGCATTTATAAGAAGCATGTTACTGGGCGGTAATTTCTTATCGACTGATCAGCGAGGCTCTCTTCTTCATGTCTTTTTCCCTAAAAAGGGAAATCCGTGCATATATGCATAAATCGTTGGAAACAAAGTATTATTAAGGGAATTCATTATAAATCTTTCCCAGACAAAAATACGAGTTTTCAAGATTAAAAGTATGCCTGTACGTTCTGCGCCATGCATTTATTATTACTATTTTGTTGTAAAAGAAACAGTTGAAACTTTATAAGTGGAACATTTTTCTGAGTGGAATAGTGGCTTATGTTATACCGCCTTTTAAAGCTTCCTATGAGCACAGTAAAATATGGAATGAAAAATATGGACGTCTCTGTTTTAATAAAATTCTCGTCTTCTTCGATTTTTTGATCGAACATCACATATTTTCATGCACATTCGGACAGACCTTTCCAAGGGACAAACAACAAATGTTCTTTTGGTGTTGATATATTGTTGGTAGTTTTGTAGTCGGTGTGCACTGCACAACATTAAAATACTTCTTTTTTCCTACGTGTACCTTTGGAGATACACTCTTTTTTTCATGTATGTTGGGGAGTCAGTACATTTTTATGAATAATTATATCAAGTCATTATAGCGAGGAAGGTGTCTCAATAACTCAAATGTCTTTTGTTATGTTTGTGTTGACTCCGCACTTCGTACGCAACGCCGTCCTCAGTTCATAAAGCTTTTTAGCTTGGCATAGTAGTAACTTAGTGTGAAAAATTCATCCAAATCCAAGCAGTACGTAACTTATAGAGCGACCGGACAGACAGACTGACGGAAATTAATGACCTGGTTTTTTTTATATACAGGGTGTGATTCTTATGGTAGTCATTATTGAAATGGGTAATCGGGGGGGGGGGGTCAAAACAAGTCAAAAAGTTCATATGACCCATGGCACAAAAGTCAATAGATTTTTGTCTCAATGGCTCTGTAGTTTACAACTTTAAGTGCTTTATATCGACCACAATCACCACAATACTAATTTTTATAATCTAATCTAAAGCGTGTTTAAATTGAGTAATTATCAAATAAATGGCATTAAGTTTTTCTGAGCCAAGCCAAAATTTGTAGTCCGTAAGTAAGTTTCGTTAAATTAAATATTTAAAACACACATGACAACAGCGCGTCGGTCTTTCATCACTCTTATCGAACCGGCAATCGCTCACAAACAGTAACACTGGTTAGTATGTTGTTTTGCTTTTGTTCGCGTACGTCGTCGTGTTTATTTACAATGTTTTTGAATCAAGAGTTCGCCGACACGTTGTTAGTTTACAGTGAAGCTCGTCAGAATTCAAATCTGGCAGCTCAAATTTATTGCAACAGATTTCGCCAACGGGTACACCCAGACAGAATGACATTTGTGCAAGTGTACCAAAGACTTCGAGATACAGGAAGTGTTCAGCCCACTAATATTCGCACTCGTGAAAGACAGGTTACTGTAGAGCAGCAGGAACAAATTTTAGATATCGTGGAAATCAATGTAGGTATCAGCACTCGGGAATTAGGCCGCCGCGTAGGACTATCGCATACCATAGTCCATAGAATCCTACGAGAAAATTTGTTTTATCCCTACCGTGTACAACGAGTGCAGGCCTTGCTACCAGAATATTATCCTCACAGACTAACATTCTGCTAGTGGTTTACGTGAGACGGGATATTAAATTTCGATAATACTCACACGTGGGCCCAAGCAAATCCTCATACCATTCGTGAAGGTCATTTCCAACAACGTTTTAAAATAAATATTTGGGCAGGTATTCTTGACGATCAGGTAATTGGCCCTTTCGAGTTACCCCCAAAGTTGTCAGGAGAAGGATACCTTAGTTTTCTAGCCAATAACCTAACCGATCTGAGACAACATACCATTACAACAGAGACAGAATTTGTGGTTTCTTCATGACGGGGCACCACCACACATTTTTAGAGGCGTCATTCAGTATTTGAAAGAACATTATCCAAATCGCTGGATCTTTCGAAATGTTCGTGATACTCTAAAATGGCCAGCAAGGTCTCCTGACCTCAATTCGATGGATTTCTGGTATTAGGGAGAACTTAAAGTGATGGTTTACGAGGCTGGTCCAATAACAACTGAAGCACAACTGCGCGAAAAAAATGCGGCTGAATTAATAAATGGGCAACTTCGAGGACCTAGAGTAAGAAGACACTGGGTCGTCGTAAGAAGCTTGTGTGGAAAGTGGAGAACGACATTTTGAACACCTTCCTTAAATACAAAAAACGTGCAGTGTGGGTTTTAAAAAGAAAAACAATGTATGTATCAAAATTGTGTTGTGGATTTTTTAATACATTCAATAATCTTTCACACACCAGGTGAAGCGCTGAGACAGTTAGTAGTCCGTTTTTTTAATTGTTTGCATTTTACGAGTACATTATCAAATAATGAAATAATACCTAACAGCCAAAAATAACAAACTCCATCTTTATTTACACTGCGTTCCATCGTAATTTGCATCTTGGGTTGCGGCGTTGTCAGATTTTATTCTACTTTAAAGTCGCTTTTCTCTAAACAAATGCCGTTTTGACCCCCATGTTATGTGAAACTTTTTGCGTCTTTTAACCACCTCTATCATCCATTTAAATAACGACTATCATAACGCTTACATGAACATGTTATATAACATCCAGATAACATAATAATTCATTTTAGAAATTTTTTGCGATTACAATACTTCCTCGACCAGTGACATAGGAAGTAAAAGTGTGGAAAACTTGTAATTGATTTTATAAACAGGGCTTACTTTTGGCTGAAAGATGAAAACATGTCATGGATACTTTAAATTGCATAATACATTATTAGCATTTGGAGCAGTATGTCAGCGGTGTTAGTTTGTGACGTGTTAACATTAAAGAATGATTGACCGAAGAAGAAGACCCTTAACAAATTTAAAACTAGTGCGTTTCAGCATCTTATTCTAGGCGTAAATAAATCCTTTAGTGGATAATAGTGACAATGACTTTAAAGAAGTAGCATCTACAGAGCCAAAACCTTTTACCCAAGAAGAATTCGCTGATTCAATAAGGGATGTTGAACTACTTGAAAAATCTGCAGATGTATTGTTTTCTGGAATAAAAGAAAAAACCTGCTGGGCCTCAAGTACAAAGGAGACGTTCTACAGTACAAGAGAGGTAGAGTAAGACTTGTTACCTCCTCAGTTATCTTGATCAGTTATCAGATACTCTCAGATCTTATAGCGGAGAACAACTGGAACGGTTCCACCAGCTCCTGAAAATCATAGAAGAGAGTATCCAAAGCATGCGATCGGTATACGATAGCTGACTACTGCCAGGGATGCAATCCACCCACCGCACCTCGCTCCCACATAGTATGATAAATTGTATAAATTTGTTTTTCCAGTACAAGTAAAAATCTAGAAAAATACTCGTAGGAAATCAATATTTTGGCTATTAATGTGATAAGAAGGCTGTTAGATTTAATATTATCAAATGAAACTTGTTCTGTTTCTCGTGATACTTTGCCACTGGTACCTGAAGATATGCTCCATCATCCAGCTCTTGATATGTGTTTTGAATATATCAATGTTAACCCTGACGCATTTCCGTTATTTTGCGATATTAATATGTATAATTTCCGAAAAGCAAATTTTACAGAGCTGTATAATGCTCTCCTCATTGCAGACTTTTCTTTTTTAGATAACTTCTTAGATGTTGACTTAGCTTTTGCTGAATTTTATAAATTTTTATACTCTATCTTTGATATTTACGTACCCAAATATAAATCTTTTAGTCATAAGTACCCTTCGTGGTACACCAGCGAAATTATTAGGAAAGTCAAGCATAAAGCAAAGTTGTACAAGAAGTACAAAAAGAGTCACAATACCATCTACATGAACAGTACAAACGTCTTAGATCTGAGGTAAAGCGTCAAATATCTGTGGCCTATAAAAACTAAACCCGTAATGTTGAGATGTCCATCTCTCAAGATCCTAAACATTTTTGGAGTTTCAAACATACAAAAAATCAACTACTAGGATTCCTGGTAAAATGAAGTTGAATGACGTCTCACTGAACGATCCTTACTGTGCTGTCAATGCATTTGCAGATTTTTTTAATAGTGTTTTTGTTGATCCATCTACTCCTAATGATTTTATTGAAGGCAGAAATCCTACTAGTCCGGTTAACATATTTTTCAATAACATTCATGAAAATGAGATTATTGCTGCATCTAAAAAACTTAAGAATATAGTAACGGCCGGCCCAGACAACATCCCCTCGTTCATAGTCAAAGATTGTATTCAAGTATTTGTTAAGCCCTTATTAAACATATACAATGTGACTGTAGAAACCAACACATTCCCTGACATTTGGAAACTTTCTAGAGCTACACCTATTTTCAAATCAGGGGATAATACTGATATTAAAAACTATAGTGCGGTGGCAATATTATCGAATTTCTCCAAATTGCTGGAGATAATATTGCATAATAGAATTTACTCCGCAGTGCATAGATCTGTCCCCTTTTCAGCATGGTTTTCTTACTAAGAGATCCACAGTAACTAATTTAACAATCTTCACTCAATTCGCTATTGAATGTGTCGATCGGCAAGGTCAACTAGATGTAGTATATACCGATTTTGCTAAAGCGTTCGATAGGGTGGACCATGGCATACTTTGGAATAAACTTTTTTATTATGGATTTCATTCATCAGCTTTAGCACTCATTCAAAGTTATCTTCATAAAAGGAAGCAATATGTGTTAATGGGTTCAAGTCGTACCAGTATATAACTAAATGCCTCAGGGTTCAAATGTTGGTCCCTTATTGTTTACCTTATTTATTGATGATGTTGTGCATTATTTATGTTGTAAAAAGCTGCTCTTTGCGGATGATTTAAAATTATTCAGGAATATTGAGTCTGAGACTGATTGTATTGCACTTCAGCGTGATATTGATTCCCTAGTGGCTTGGTGTGACGAGAATAATGTATTTTTTAATGCGTCTAAGTGTAGTGTAGTCAGCTGTTCCAGGAAAACTTCTGCTTGTAAATTTAATTATAGAATTGGGGATGCTTACATAAATCGTTATAACTCAATTAAGGATATGGGTGTAGTTTTTGACCATAAACTTAATTTTTCGTTCCACATAGCTCAAAAGGTGAGTGAAGCTTCGCGGGCGTACGGTTTTATTGTGAGAGACTGTGGAAGCTTTTGCCGCCCAGAGTCACTGTTGGTTTTGTATTCAGCATATATTAGATCGAAATTGGAATATGCATCGTTAATTTGGAACCCAATTTACAACTGCTACATTGATTCTCTTGAGCATGTTCAGAGAAAGTTTCTAAAATTTTTATCTCTTAAAGTTGACGGTATATGTATATCCTGAACGTGGTATATCTGAAAGTTTGTTATTGTCTAGGTTTCAAGTGCAGTCTTTAGAACTGAGAAGGAAGTGTGCATCAATTATGTTCTTACATCAACTACTGCACGATCAAATTGATGCTAATAGGATTGTGTTAAACTTCTTGGCAAGAAGGTCAGTGTAAGTTGTGTTATAAGCGTGTCAGTTCACAAAAAACGGTTATCCTTGGCAGCCATTTTAAAGGATAGTAGATTTACATTGTAGAGTACTCCTAAGTGACTTCAAAACAAGGTATCATATGACCATCCACTCCATTTAAAAATATTTTAAATATTCAGGTGCCACTTTTACACTAAAGTACAGTTTTCATGCATGCATTTTATCAACCCGAATTTAAACTTGCTATGTGGATTCATCGAAAAGATATGTATGGGAAAGGGACCTTCTTGAAAAGCACGTTGACAAACTCCAAATAATTACTGTAAAATGTGTGTTCTCACCAACAACATTCAAAAGAGCAAAGAACGGCTCATTCAGTCTTATCTAGTTTACTACGACCACAGCCGACGTCAACTACGAGCCGTGATGAAAGAAAGGCAACACCGCGCTTGGACGGCATGGTAGTGCTACCTGTGAACGTCGCGTCGGCCGCCAGCGGCTGTGTGCTCCGTCTCCGTGTAACCTTCAAGAACTAAATTTAATTTTGGAAAAGAGGACAGTTCGATTCGATACAAATCGTCTGAATATGAAATAGCTCTAAAAAATTTAAAAATACGAAATAATCGTGATATACAGGGTGTTCCATAATTATTGCGACAAAATGATAGGGGTTGTAGAGGGCATCAAAATGAACAATTTTGCCTTATAAACCCCTGTTCGGAAATGTGCCGTTTGGGCAGCAGCAAAAAAAAATACATCAGTTGCTTGAAACAGCTTACCTACAGTAATTGCTCAAAGTGTCCTCCACCTTGCTGAATACATAGCTGTGCACGATTGTTCAATGAACGGCGAACTCTGTGGCATACCCCCGGTATGTCCTGAACATGTGCGGACACGGCCATCACTATTCCCAGTAGCTCTTGTTGATTGGGAACAGGAGTTTCGTATACTAAAGCTTTCAGATGGCCCCAAAACAAAACAATCCAGTGGGGTCAGGTCGGGTGACCGCGCAGGCCAAGGCACAGGGCCACCTCGGCCTATCCACCTATTTGGAAATTTGTCGTCCAAATACTGCCGCACTTGTAAAGAAAAGTGGGCTGGAGCGCCATCGTGTTGAAACCACATGTTGGCTCTTATGTTCATTGGCACATTTTCTAATAGTTCCGGTAGCACATGCTGTAAGAATCGACCATAAGCATGCCCATCCAAACGTGGTGGAAGCAAATATGGCCCGATGATATGCTCGTCCACAATGCCCCACCAGATGTTAATTGAAAACTGATGTTGGTCTCTATGGATGGCTATGGCTTGAGGGTTTTCTTCATCCCAAATGTGACTGTTACGGCTATTAAAATAACCGTCCTTTGTAAAACAGGACTCGTCAGTAAACAAAACGTAACGACCAAAGTTTGGTTGCCTCAACTTCTGCTGCAGCCACCAACGACAAAAACGTCGACGCGGCAGATAGTCTTCTGGACCCATGGCTTGGATTTTTAAAAGGTGGTTTGGGTGTAGTTGCTGGTCATGGAGAACCCGCCAAACAGTAGTTTGAGACGCTGCCATATCATGTGCAATAGCACGCACGCTTGTACGCGGATTGGCCTCCACATGATGCATAATCGTTTCCTCAAATTCTGCTGTGCGCTTCGTGAAGGGCCGCCCTGCTCCCGCGAGGTGTCTGATGCTGCCACTGACACAAACACGTCAATGAATCCTTGCAAAAATGGCGGGATGCGGATGAGGACGTTCTGGAAACCGTTGGGCGTAGATTCGCGAGGCTCGTCTCTCTTAAGGTAAAATTAGCGGTAGTGCTCAAACGGCATATTTACGAACAGGGGTTTATAAGGCAAAATTGCATATTTTTATGCCCTCTACAACCCCTATCATTTTGTCGCAATAATTATGGAACACCCTGTATATGAGTCGCTAATGCAGTTAACCTAATTAAAAGTATTTAGTTTACGTTTTTTGGTGTCAGCACACTGTGTTCCAACAGGCCCAGCTTGGAAATGTGGAGTTACCTGTTTGTTTTTAATACATTTACTTTCAGTTTTACTGTTATTTTTCAATTTTACATAATCATTCAAAATTATGTTTGAAAAAATAGACAAAAGCTTAGATAAAATATCTGCATAATTGCGGCCACAGATGCAAGTTAAAGAAAATTCACTGTATATAAAGTCAGACTGAATGCTGAGCAAGGTTAACTGACACAAAATAAATTTTTGATTATTGCTTTTCAAGAAGAAAATTTCCAATCTATCTACATTAACAATAGATTCAAAAATGGCATACATATGGTAGAATATAATTGGTACATAACTGGTTGGAATTGACAGTCCTCCTCTTTGCAAATGATCAAAATAAACATTTGTTGTTAATGAACCTTTTTCTTTAACTATTAGCGATTTGCATATCTCGCAGTTTAGGTTTTTAGAGATAGCGTGTGAAGCATATCCAGAGATATAAGTCTTAGTACTATCCTCTATGTCACAATTGGCTAAGTAATTTGTCTCAAATACTTCATTGAATATATCCAAAACTCCAGGATTTTGTTTGGTATCCAAGAAATCAAAATTTTCTTGAGTTTCTAAGCAGTTTTGGAACCTTGTTTTAATTTCTGCTAAAGAAAATGACGATTTCTTTTCATTGAAAATATGCTTCAGCCGTATTTTCTTTTCAGCATTTAAAATTTCATCATATGACACATTGTAATTGCAGCCACATAAAAGTCTATAATTGCCAAATCGTTTTTCTAAATTATCAGTGGTGAATTTTCCAGGCAATACATACTCAATGTCAAATTGATTAAATGAATATTCAATTATATTAAGTAGAGTCAGCGTGCTTTGATATAGAGCTGTATACGTTTCTGGTGTCAGGTGTCCATTATTATTCTCTAGATTATGCCATTTTTCTAACCATATCAGGAATTTTTTTAAAAATTGTACTCTATAATCATATTTATTGGTAATAGGCTAACAAAATTCGTTTCGCTTCAATTCTCCTTTTATTACACTTGTTACTGATAATATCCCACCAATTCCTGATTATTTCCAAAAAGTGTGCAGCATCATTAAACTTTAATTCTTTCATAGCAGCTATTGTTGAGTGATGGAATAAATTATCTACAAAATTTACATTTTGCCTTTCAAATAAATTTGGATGCAATGTTTTATAATTTAATTTATATGCTTTCTTAACTACAGCTTCTTTTTCCAATTGATATACAGCACGAATGTTTTCAAATTTAGCATACTGGATAATATCATTATTGTCAAAATTAGGGTATACAAAAGTTTTGTCTAGGTTTTTTAAATTAATCCAATTATTTCTGATATTCTTGAAAATATGCACATCATAAGTTAAATATATGTTCTTATCGGGATTATGTGGATTTGGAATAGAATAATTTTCTGATGAATCCTTTGCTAATTTCCTGAACATTGCTCTATTAATTCGGTGATTATCAGTAACAACACAAATAACTTCAAATCCACATTTTTGAACTAAATTTATCTTTGATCTTATCCATATCATCGAAATTCTGGATAGCTTTTTCATGTTTCTCAATTAATTTTTGTTTTCTTTGCATTGGGTCAGTTCTTTTGGGTGCTTCAGTTTTTGAAAGATATGATGGCAAGTTTGGGAAAATTGAGGGAAAAGCATTTTTTTTCAATTTTGGATATTTCAAAGGTATATTATTTTGGACTGTTCCATCCGCCAAGACTATATTTTCTGTCCTGATGATATCCGATTCTCTAAAATGACGACTGCACACAGCTGAATATTTTGAAGGTGTCCAATTTTTTCTGGGAATTGCCATAAGCCATTTGTTTTTCAGACTTTCGGTACTTGGGAAGCGAAAAGTTGAAACATAGCTTTCTGTTTTCAAAGCAGAATTATAGTTTGCATTGCATAAAGGAACACAGCAACAACGAGGCATATTGTCTGCGTCAAATACTTGATAAATGAAAAAAGAAAAATACAACCTGAATTTGCACGTTTTCAATAGTTGAAATCCTTAGCGTCCTGAGGCGCTAACAGCCACAGTCACACTTCTTAGTTTATTTTTAAAGCACAGAAGCACTACAACTGGAGTCTATTTCTCATATATTATAGTCACCGATCACTTTGAACACATACACACACTTTGAAGCTTAGAAAACAAGCTTATCTCTTAATTACAGCCTCTGGGATTCCAAAATCACAAATTGAAAAGGTTATGTTTTCTCAGCGTTTTGAGCACGAGTTGCGTCGATGCAGCAAGCAGCGGCGGGAGTAACACTACCACCTACGTTGCCAGATTTCTTTGTTCACGGCTCGTAGTTGACGTCGGCTGTGCTACGACATTCTTTCTGAAACGTGTCTTCCTAAGCTACCAAAGGTCGACTAATTCCACAAGTTAGATCTAAGGAAGAATGTTCTAAACAGAACTATTTTTAACGGTACTTCTATTACTATTGTAAGAAAGAAGAACGTTAGTCCCTATAATTTCTGAGCACTACAGTATTTCTTACCAATTCCACAGCATTTCAATGTGTAGTCGACTATTTCATGTTTTCATCAAACAACTCTAAAGGATGATCACCATATGTGTTCCCTTGTTCACCCAATATCAAACCTTTGCCCTCCTATACTCGTAGACGAGTATAGATGTATGATGTAAAAATTTCTTACTGGCAGTTCGCCTTTTTATGCCAGGCTCTGTCCAGTGATGAATATTCGATCAGTGAGTGGCGCAAAGAGACGCTCGCCTCATGAAACGGTAAATTCAAACTGTAAAAACGGTGACACATCTTCGGTAAACATGTTATTGCTCCCAAAACTGCCATTTCCAGAAAAATAAAAACTCGGCCGGCGTCGAGATCTGATATATAATTTAAGAGGTGTCTCACTGCGAGGCAGCATCGCATAAACAACCGACCATAAAACTAGGGGTATTGCTGCATTTACAGTGTGCAAAAGGAGACGCAAGGAGGTGGGCTTATGGTTAAGTGTCTTTCTTTCCGGTCAAATAGTCTCGAAGAGGATGTGGATGCGGGATTATATCAATACGCCGGTTTGTGTTTGACCCATCTGTCTGTTTATTTAATGTAATATGAATGTAACTTCTAGAAAAACTTGCGACTGTTTTTACTCTCCATCACACAATGTCTCTAGTGACAAAATGGAAACACATGTAGCATGGCTTATAGTAATTTTTCGGCAGTACTTACGAATCAAAAAAAAACTACAAACCAGATAGTGTTGATAGTTCGGCCGTCAATATCCATGTATGTACCAGTCAGTGACACGTACATAACATTTATATTTTGGCGGGAGTTGATGCATTTCAGATTTACATTTACAGGTGAAAAAAGATAGCGTCAAGTAGGTTGACTGTGCACGCAACACTGTGCCACGCCTTTTTTTATAAACAAGAGGAAATGACGGTGTCCTTCCTTTTTTCTGTTTTTGAAATTAATTAATGAACTAATAAATAAAACACTATAAACGAAGCATGGTCTGTAATTACATACAACGCCTAAATAGTCCATACAGGACAAATAGTCAATAATACTCTCCGATGTATACTAAGTGACATATAAATCCGAACACCCATTTTAAATGGTTTTATTTTAATAAAAGTTGGTGAATGTATTTATCTTACTGTAAATAACAAGTGAAAAAATTTTCAGCCTTATCAGTTGGACATTCCGGTTTTTATACTGCTTTTTTTTAATTCACTAACGCTCTAAAAATGAATATTTCAGCCGCAGTAAAGAATCAACGTTGGCGGATTTTGGTTCTTGACATCCTTTACGATCGGTTACGATGCCTAGAGTTTGATAGGGGCCATATAGTGGGACTTCGGGAAGCTGGACTTTCTTTTCGGGCAATTCCAGTTAGAGTGCAAAGAAGTGTAGACACTGTGGTTAGGTGTTGTCAGGCATGGCTTCGAGAAGGCCGTACGCAAAGAGCAAGGGGCACTGGACGCCGCCGTAGAACAACAGACCGCCGCCTATGATTATTGGCCTTAAGGGACCGGTTCTCCACTACCAGGTCCATTGCAAATGAATGGTTTGCAGAACACGGAAGACCTATTGGCATGCGAAGTGTTTACCGACGAATGAGAGGTTTTGGCTTGTTTTCATACCGGCCACACTGGGTCCTCCCTTTAACTCGAGAACACCGACGTAATCGCCTTGAGTGGTGCAGACAACGGTCACTCTGGGATCAGGAATGGAACAGTATTGTCTTTAGTGACGAGTCTCGATTTTGTTTAGACATGCACGATGGTCGTGCCAGGGTTAGAAGGCGACGTGGTGAAAGGAGGAATCCACAGTTTTTTGTTGAAAGACATGTTCATCACACTGTTGGAGTTATGGTTTGGGGTGCTATAGCTTATGGTTCCAGGTCACCTTTAATCTTCATTAGAGGTAACATGAACGCGCAGCGTTATATCCACGAAGTTCTAGAACCCCATCTTTTACCCTATCTTGACACCCTGGCAGATCCAAATTTCCAACAAGATAATGCCCGACCACATGTTGCAAGAGTCACAATAGACTTCTTTCAACATAATGATGTCACATTGTTACCATGGCCACCAAGATCTCCCGACTTATCCCCAATTGAGCACGTGTGGGATATGATGGGTAGGAGATTGCTTGATTTGCAACGTCCTCCTCAGACTCTAGAAGCACTTCGAGAGGAGTTGGTGGTTGCCTGGAATGAGATACCACAGGAGGACAATGACCACCTGATCAGAAGCATGCCTAGGCGCGTTGGAGAATGCGTAGCACATCAGGGTGCATCCACACATTATTAAAGGTCAAAGGGCTTTAAAGCAGTGCAATCATTTTAAAATTTTTATCATTTACTTATTATGCTTCATTAAGTACTTATTCAAAATTTTAGTAAAATAAAACCATTTAAACTGGGTGTTCGGATTTATATGTCACTTAGTATATCTTGTGTTCTCTCTAAGATCTCTTTGAAAAGTCTAGCACGATAATCAGGAGGTTCAAAATAACGCTTCAACGAATCAGCTAAGCTTTCCCAATCAGTCAATCTATTTCGGTTTGCTCTAAACCAGTATAATGCTTTCCCAATGAAAAGATCTATAGCCGAGTCAAACAACCGTTTTTCAGTTATGTTGCGAGCTAACCGTAGTTCAGTAAGCTGTTCTGAGGTTTTGGTGGAACCGTTTGGACATTAGGACGTCTGGACGAAAAATTATGCACGGTTGAATTATCGATAGGAGTTCTCTGGCAAGCCAAATTTTCATCCAAATTTTGAAAAAGGTTATTTAATTGAGGATCTTGTCTATACGCCGTCTCTTAAGAATCTAATGCTGCCAAAACCAAAAATTAGGCATTCGATTAACACAGTTATGGAGGTGGACCAACCTAGATTGAGTGGTAAGAATTTTGTTTTGTGAGCCCTCTCCTGAAAGTGTACTGATAGTAACATTTGCCTCATCCAGCAATATCCGAATCTGTACCTCCTCATCGTCAAAATCAAGCTGATATTGTGGAAATTCCAGCTTTTTCCAACCTTAATAGAGTGCGTAAAGTACTTCTCAATTTGTCAGCTGTATGACTTTCGTCAACAGCCACACCACGGAAAGTAACATCTCTTTCTTAAGGTGGTCAACTTCCATTTTAAGATCAATCTTGCCGACAAATAAACTAGTCTTACAGCAACAAGAGGAAAAAGGAAGATTTAAAAATACAATAATCAATAATACCAATATCAAGTAACATAAAATCAACAAGAAAGCAATAAAGTCTGTCCAAAAGCTTCAATAAATTTTTAAAAGTCTGAGAACAGACTCTGTAGAAATAGATTCAACAAATTATTTGGCTCTGTGTACTCGTACGTCTAAAATGCTAGGCCCCACCTTGTGGCCACGAAATTTGTCACGCCTTTTTTTATAAACAAGAGGAAATGTGGTGTGATTCGTCTTTGCTTTTGTTCTTTTTTTGGAATTAATTAATGAACTAATAAATAAAATACTATAAATGAAGTCGGCCAATGCAAAACAGCTGTCTAGTGGCGTGCAAATTTAAGCACTAGCTCAAAGCGGTGAGTAGGGGGGTTAAGAGCACTAGGGACTTAAGACGGACCAAGCCACAAATCCCCGAGGTGTTAATCGGAACTTATTTTGCCTGACCACCCGCACAAAAGAAAAGAATCTCACAGTAATGACAAAACCTAATTAATTGTACACAGAGAACCAAATAAAAAGGATATTAAAAAAATCGCAATACTTGTATTAACTCAGCAAACAGCACAAATGCTGCACCACTGGAGTGCAAGTTAAAAGAAAGGATATTATTGAAGACTACCGCACAATAAAATTATTTGACCGTGATCAATAACCTCGCGAAACGTTTACAATGGTACACGCTTTACAGATATTTTAGCGCCTAAATATGTATTATACTTTAGGTCCAGTCCGAAGATATCACTTTGTTTATTTACTATGTAGTCCGGCCCTGGAGTACTAGCCGCACACCAAGTTCAAAGACAAGAGATCCCAGGTCCCCGCTCCCGTCCCGTCGCGCCCCGGTCTTGCATGTTGAGTCATTCGGTTTTTGGTGTTACAGCCGTACGGTCGGCCGGCTTGTTTGTGCGTTAGGAAACACGTAAAATACGCGATTCCTTTTCAAATCGGTTTAGTGCTTGGTGAGTAGGTTGGTAAGTATGTACAACAATGGGTTGTTTTGTTGCTCATCTAGTAGCACGTCATATATAATATATACTTAGCAGAAAACCATGGAAGAAAAACCTGGCGGCAGGGACGGGGATTTGGAGGTTAATTCTCCCAGTTCCTTGAGGAGTCTTATCAGGGAAATTTTACACCAGGAAGTTGAGGGTAGAAGCAGCAGGTCGAGGTCTCGTGCCGATTGGCCCCATTATTTTAGGCGTTCTCGTTCTCGGCTGAGCCGTAGACGTTCAAGGTCCAGTTCGCGGAGTAGCATCAGTCGTAGTCGATCACCGAGTGTGTCGAGGCGACGTAGAGAGAGACGGGAATATGTGCGAAAAAAAACAGAATTCATCCAGCCCAAATGATAATGCACAGCGTCAGGTAGGCCTGGCTGGTCGTTCCCCGTGCGGGCCGGAAGCTCAGGCACTGACAGGGCCGGATTTGGGAGCGGCGCCAACAACGCAAAACAGTATGGACGATGTTTTGATACTTGACGATGCCGATTGTATGCCATTATCAGAGGACACATTAAATATTCTGGGTGCCGATCCTGAAAAGGCTAATACGTCTAATTTTAAACTTCGCGGTGCCCTAGCCTCCAGGTGGTCCCATATTTTGGCAAACGGGCTATCCGCCGAAGATAATTCTATCCTTAGCGAAAAACAAAATGTGCCATCTAATTGCGCTTTATTACGTCCTCCAAAAGTAAATCCCGAAGTGAAAGCTATTCTTTCATCCACACATTTAACTAGGGATTCCACTCACTCCGGGTACCAATTGCACATTGGTAACGGACTAACCGCCCTGGGAAAAGCTCTCAACGTTATCTTCGAAGACGAATCGAGCATCCCTAAAGACATCAGGAAAAAAAGTCTTATCAAATTTGACAGATTCTGCACGAATATGGGCGGCTCTTTTCCACGATGTTTCGAAAACAAAGAAATATTTAATTAGCCCAGTACTTAACAAATCAGTTAAAGAACTGACTGAAAATACCGTACCTGGTGAATTTTTGATTGGGCCAGATTTAGGTGAACGGACAGGACTTCTATCCCCTCACGCACCAGCTCTCAATCAGCGCGGGCCTTCAATCATTCCGAAAGAAGGGGGGGCGGGGCAGCTCGTCCAAGAATGCAGGACCTTTAAACAGGTATCGCCCGTCTTACCGCAAGAGGGAGGCGAAGCAATACAAGGGCCATTCCTCGAAACAGTTTCCTCAGAAGAACAGACAACAGCAAACCAGGCAACGCTGAAGGTAAAACAAGTTCCGTTTGCTGGCCGTTTACAGCTTTATTTGGACTATTGGTCCAAACTAACCTCAAAAACCTCAAATTTGACAGTCTTATCCTGGATTCAAGGTTATAGGATTCCCTTTAAATACAACCCTCCATCATGCCACCACTTGGTTAAAAATAATTTTTCTCCTACAGAAACATCGCTAGTAAGATTAGCTATAAACGATTTGTTAAGGTCCGGAGCCATACTCAAATCTGAGTCAAGGTCCGAACAATATATCTTTCCAGGTTTCCTAGCAGATAAATCCAGCGGTGGAAAAAGGTTTATTTCAAATCTAAAACAATTAAATGAATATGTGGAATGTCCGCATTTTAAAATGGAGGACCTACGAACGGCTATTAAATTGACTAACAAAAACGTGTATATGTGCACAATTGACCTGAAAGATGCATACTTTTTGGTACCCGTTCACAATGACCATCAACCATTCCTTAAATTTCAATTTGAAGGTCAATTGTACCAATTTACCTGCTTACCGTTCGGGTTATGTACAGCTCCGTTATGCTTCACAAAACTCATGAAGCCAGTCGTCTCTTTTCTCCGCACTTTAGGCATCTCTACAGTCAGTTACCTAGACGATTTCCTAATTTTCGGAGATTTCTATGAATCATGTCTCAAACATGTCAACACAACCATTGGTCTTTTAAGATCGTTAGGTCTTATGATCAATGAAAACAAAAGCATCCTAGTACCTACCACTTAGATAAAATTTCTAGGCTTCTATTTAAAAATAGAACTTCCTGACGAAAAGAAAAATCACATAATCAGGTTAGCCTCGTATTATATGAATCGACAGACATGTGAAATTCGTGACTGGGCAAGGTTTATTGGTGTTTTAGTGTCTGCCTGTCCCGGTGTAATATACGGGTTTCTTTATTGCGAAACACTAGAAAGAGAAGAATTTCTAGCTTTAGAAAGAGATAGTGGAAATTAAAATGCAGGTATGCCTATCCCTGAAAGCATAAAGTCAGATATTTTTTGGTCGACAAATCATATTTCAAAAGCCTTCAACGACATCAGGTATGATTACTTTCATATAACAATTTTTACCGACGCATCACTTACAGGATGGGGTGCTTGTTGTGGCCATGACAGAACCCATGGATTCTGGTCTGACTCTCAAAAACGGTTACATATAAATGATTTGGAGTTATGAGCTATTTTGTACGGGATTCAGTGCTATGACAAGAATTTGAGGAACTGCAATATTCTAATTAGATGTGACAACACGACAGCTGTTTCATACATCAACAGAATGGGGAGTGTTCAATTCCCAGACCTCTGTTCGTTGTCAAAACAAATTTGGAAATGGTGTGAGCAAAGGAACCTCTGGCTCTTCGCTTCACACATCCTTTCGAAGGATAATGTTATAGCAGACACTGAGTCCAGGAGTTCGAATTTTGAAACGGAATGGTCGTAATGTCAAACCGCCTTCGACCGTTTAACCACCGTTTTCGGAAACCTAGAAATTGATCTTTTTGCTTCCCATACAAGTTATATGTCTCCTGGCATAGAGATACAGGATCTGCATAAATTGAGGCGTTTACGATTCCCTGGAATAGATTTTATTTTTACGCAATACCCCTTCTAAATTATTTAGAGAAGTTATCATCACCGCTTAGTCTTCAAACTCTGTCACAGAAATTAACGACGTTATTAGCCCTGATAACAGGAGAAATATGAAATATAATCCATGGTCACAGTGAATCAACTATTAATATATCGGATCCAATTAAAACCAGTGGAGTTGGAAAACCTCATCCCACTCTGCACATCCCGATTTTTCAACAAAACCCCTTTCTTTGCTTGGCCACAATCCTGAAAGAATACATTGATAGAACGGCTTCTTTAAGAGAACCCAATAACGATTTCCTATTTGTGACATGGAAAAAACCCCATGGCAGGGCGTCTAAAGACACTTTAAGCAGATGGGTAAAACAGACCCTTGCCTCTGCAGGAGTAGACACAACACTTTTTACGCCTCATTCAGTAAGGCATGCGGCGACTTCTGCGGCGTTAAGAAAAGGCATTTCCGTAGATAATATATGTAAAACAGTTGGTTGGACGCAACGTTCCACGTTTGCAAGATTTTATAATCGTCCTCTACAACCAAGCAATGAGTTTGCAAATGCAATCCTAGATATAAAATTGGTCTGATTAGTTAAGTTCTAATACTCTTAAGAGTTAGTTACATATTTCCTGTGTTTCAGTTGTTTCTCAAATCAACGTTACCTTTAGGTTACAATTTGAGAATTTATTTTATGTTTGTTACGTAGGAATACTAAATATATGGGTTTGTTGTTTCTGAACACTTTGATTCCACTTTATAACACCATCAGATCGCTCGCAACTGTGTTCTATCTTTAAACATCTACTATGTAAATAAACAAAGTGATGTCTTCGGACTGGATCTAAAGTATAATTAATCGATCAAGCGAACTTACCTTAAGTGAAGTTCGATCGTAATTATACGAGGGTCCAGTCCGAAGACATCACTGCCACCCCTTTTTTCAACCCTCCCAAGTTGCGAGCAAGTACCATTTCTTTTAACAAATGACTCAACGTGCAAGACCGGGGCGCGACGGGACGGGAGCGGGGATCTCTTGTCTTTTAACTGGTGTGCGGCTAGTACTCCAGGGCCGGACTACATAGTAAATAAACAAAGTGAGGTCTTCGGACTGGACCCTCGTATAATTACGATCGAACTTCACTTAAGGTAAGTTCGTTTGATCGATTAATTATCTTGACGAAACGTGGGTGAATCAAAGATACACTATGCCAAAAGTATGGCAAGATTTGATTATTACCAGTCGTCGACAGGCCTTCGAGGATGGATTTTCTACAGGACTGAAAACACCTACAGGTAAGTCTGGACTTTGTCTATGACATAACTATACAACAGTGTTTTTTTACTACAGGGTGACTTCGAAGTTGAGGCATTTATTTTAACAGTGAGTAGATCTGATCAAAAGAAATGTTTCTTTCCTTTACCATTTTTCTGGTAAAATTAAAGTAACAAAGCTATAGCCCTTTGGAAGTTTGAGTACCGCCCTGTCTCAATAATAATATCATGTGCTCGTGTTTGGCAACAACGGATATAATCCGCCTTATCGGTTCATCGCATCGGAAACAAAAAAGCGAAAGAATTTGGAACGATGTTTTTACAATTATTTTATTCAGTTCAGTTATACATACATTCAGTGTCAGTCGAAGGGTTTATCTCTGGTCAGTCGGTAACGCGTGTGAATAGTGTCTGTTGCGTGGCTCAAACGAAATAAAAAATGGCACATGTTTATGAGGATCGGTTTCCCAATCGAGTGCAACCAACCCCTCGTGCCTTTGTTAATGTAGTACAACAGGCTCGTGAATCAGGTGACTTAAGACCTCACAGGGGACCTCACGATCAAATACAGGTCCGCACTGAAATACTTGTCGGGAGGATACTTTATAAAACAAGGTAAACTTTTTTTTTATTTTTTTTTATTTTTACACACATATTTTGGTTTATCTTCCTTCTACAATCATTATCTGAAAATTAATGACTCAACTTCAAAGTCGCAGTATTCATTTTGGCCATCCGCATATTAAGTTTCGTGACAGGACAATGGAACTGTAATGCATGAGGATTCCCTTTGATAATGATTTGGGAATAACAGTATGTATCATAACTGATGGTTTTATTGGAATATGATCCAAATGAATGATTCTCATGTTTAAGTTTTATGAAAAATTTTCATTTATCCGGATACAGTAAGTTAATTTGTGATGTTCACATTTTGTCTCACATATGGTCTCTATGCCTAAGTTGACTAAACAAATCGTTTAATTAGCAATGGAGATTTGATGCTTTTTGTAAACGATCAGAGGTTACATACATTTTTTGCTGTGCATTTTGATAGAAACATGTGAGATAATCTTTTTTCAAATCCATAGAAGCCCAATCAAATAAGCCAAATGGTACAAATCACCCAAATTTATCCTACTGTCTTCATAGTTTCATTGTTGTATACTCCTACATTTAAAATGTCTGGCTAAAAAAATGAATAAAAATGAAACACTTTTATGAAAATTAGTTTGCAGGTATATGGAACATTCCCTCTCCACCGCTCCACCCACCGCGACTGCCATAGGTAACAGCGATGAGTCACTGCCAAGAATTTCGTACTCGGACTGTAGTCCCCTTCAGGCCAAAAACGATAATGGAATTAGTTACGTGCTTCCAGACCCTGATCTTTTTTCTGGGAAAGTGAATATATTTATGGTGTATCTGAAGTCACTTGAAATAGCATAAAAACCTTTGGTCCTTTGTAATTTCATGACGTATCATAGGCGTGCGGCATTTATTTAGAACGATAATAATAATGTTTTTATATCACAATAAATGGATTTTACTATCTTCTTATTTTTTTGATTTGGGATAAAAAATACTTATATTGGGAGTTTAATTTATGTTGACTGAAAGTTAAGAAATGGAAAAATTACAGAATTCCAATGCTTGACATAGGCAAATATTTACATAGCAGGTAGGTATATAAAAAGGTATATAAAGACTTACATTATAGGTATTTATATATCATCCTCGCCTTCGGAGCTGTCGCTAGAGTCATCTTGTACAGGAATTACAACGGGATTTACAGGAGGCAAAACACAATATTCATTTTCTTTTTCAATAATATGCCTAGAACACTGCTTCCATAGGTCTGTGGCAGCAATATGAGATACTGCATCTCTTATTGTGGCCAATAGCGATTCACTTAATTGAGGGGTCTGATTATGTTTTCTTACTTTTTTTTTAAAGCAGCCCAGACCAACTCAATCGGGTTAAAAATGCAGTAATAGGGAGGTAGACGTAATACTTCATGGCCATTTTGCTGAAGCAGATTGTCAACAACATACTCTTTTTCAATTTTTTGTCTTTTAATAAGATCCAATAATATGGCTTTGGTTGATTTTTGTGGTATTTCCATTCCCTTATCCTTCATAAAATCAATAATGTGTTGTTTTTTTGTGCCTGTATTCGGAATTTTGTTTTTCTGTCGGGAATGGTATGGCGCATTGTCCATAATAATCACTGAATTTGGGGAAATGTTTGGTATTAACTGCTGCTCTATCCACTTTTCAAATAAGTCGGAGGTCATGTCCTCATGATAGTCGGCACATGATTCTTTGATATTTTTGGCAGATAACAGCAAGGCATTAGGTATAAATCCATTTTCACTGCCAGCATGGAGAATAATGATTCGTTTTCCACGGTTGCATGGTGCATTCAAAATGCACTTGTTGCTGTCGTCAACCCAGCCGTACTGCACAACATCATGGGTATCATACCACGTTTCATCCAGGTAAATCAGATTTCTTTTCTGCTCTCTATAGATTTTAACTTTGTGCAAAAATTCTTGGCGCAATTCAACGATTCGAGACGACTCCATAATCACCATTCTTTTATCTAATTTTTTGTATTGAAAACCACACAGTTTTACAATACAGTGCAGTGAGTCTAAGCACTTGTAATTATAAAAATCTTCAGGATAATCTTTTAATTTATCCCGTATCATTTCCAACGTGGGCACCAAATTTTCTTTATAAAATCCGTATATTATACGACGAATATCTTCCTGAAAATCTTCCTGAAAACCCACGTCTATTCTTTTTAATTTTTGCCCTATTCGCTTTCTGTGGAAGGAATGGTTGACTACATCTCTCCTTTTTATAACCCGATAAATGGTAGACCGACTGATTTTTGTCAGGATACAAATTCTGTTTAAAATTTGATTTTGCGAGGAATCTAGATTTTCGTTTTTCAGACAATCATACATATTTAGGATTACTCTTTGGGTCTGTTCCTCTAAATCTTTATGAAAGAATTCTGCCTGCACAGGTTCATCAACCATCTCCTCGTGGCTTGGAGCATTTTCCCAAGGTCTCCAAAGAGCCATATTTAGGACACACAAGAACAATCAACACAACAATTAAATCAACAAGTAAACTGAGTATTCAAAAGTCAAAAACACACAAGCTAATAAAATCTATGAAAAAATACGGACAGACTAAAGAAAATACGTTTATTCACCGCTACACGGCACTGGCTAAACTGTTTCAATCTTCAGTAGCCACCTGCACTTGTTCGGAGCTCTGAAATACACGCTTTCTCATTGGCTATGTCCACGCACAGGCGTGCTTTACTCCACGTGGACCGGTGAAACTGCCTTTGATCTCTTATATTGCTGCGAAATTTGGCTATTTTTGCAGCAACAGAGCGTGTTAAATATAGATATATAAAACGCACCCGGTATTTCACAGTGTTTCAAGTGACTTCAGATAAAGTATACATAACAACCTGGTTTCACAACAGCTGACAAGAAGGTACAGTAGAAATCGTCAGTGTGGGCGACTATGCCATGGGAGTGGGTAATACATCCCCATTTATAGGGTGGTGGGGTTTTTATTAGAAATCGACCAGTGGTTCCTTTTTAATATCATTGCTTAATTTTTTTGGCCCTATGCTCACCTTCTTTCAAATTCCCTTACTTGGATTTTTGGAAAATTCGGGAATTTTCCCTTTGTGAAGGGGGGTGGTGTTACAGTTTCTTTTTATGTACGACTAAAAATTAACTACATCTTGATAAAGTAGATTATTGCAACGCTCTTAAAAATATCGAGTTTTATTTTTACTAATAAAACACTTCCCCTGGTCTAATAATTTTGTGGTAGAAAATCTGCTTAACTAGTTGGTTTTGGAACGCCAGCAATACTAAACATTTTCTCCATCAAACAGCAACAATAGTGGAATACCTGATATTGGAAATAGTGATTTTTCTAAGTAGCTGTCGTGATCCGAGCAGATTCTTGGCCACAGTTGAGCCAAATATGGAAATCCCTGCTATAATACGATTGTCACTACATACTATGAAGAGATTTGGAGCTAGTTTTATTAATTAGAAATCCGTAGTTTTTCGAAGCGTACCGAGCCTCCTCCATAGCATCTTCTGGTGCTAAAATTAGACCGAAAATAACTATACTCATAACGCGAAAGTACCTTTCTTAAGAACTCTTAGATTAAAAATTAAAGTAGATAAATTTAACTTTCAGTTCAGCTAGAATAAAGTTTCGGTTGGCATTGTTCGGTATCCATCAAAAAATTGGTTTGTCTCTAATATTTTGCATTCTAGAATGTTGTTAGGTAACAAAGCTTGAAATGTGTGTATGTGTGAAATGTCATCAACCGTCAAACTGACGGCTTATGTCTGATCAACTTGTTTGCTTACTGCTTCTACCTAGTCCGAATTTGTTGGCACCTATGACCAACCGCATATAACCTTCCTGGTTTTTTTTTTTTTGGTGAGGGGGGAATGCGTTTACGCACCATACCATAGCCCGAGCTACGGCGTGTGTGGGACTCCAGGTTGTCCACCTAATACCCACTAAACCCTAAACCTCCGCGTGGCCCGACTCATCAGCGTCTCGGTAGGCCATGTGTTGTGCGTGACCTGCGGTCTGCTACAACGTCTCCTCATGTGTTTCAGTCTCTGGGAACGCCGGGTTGGTTCCCTTTACCTCGCACATTCTATCGATGTCGTTAAGAGATCATCGATAGAGGGTCTGCTAGGTTCTCTTGAAACTCTTGTTTTCGAAAAATCAAGAGTTTCAAGTCCTCTTACCAATATGTTATTCCTGGTCCTGGTTCTGAAGGGTCCTGGTCCTGGTGGGTCCTGGTCGTGGCGGGTCCGGGTCCTGGTTGGTCCTGGGCAGCGTACCCCCAGACCGCGGAGGCGTAAGCGAGCTGAGGTCTGGCGATGGCCTTGATCAGCCGTAGCTTGGTCGCTAGCGGCATCCGGCTGTGTCTACCCAGTAATGGGTAGAGTTGAGCCATGGCTGCTCTGGTCTTTGCGATGACAGCTTGTATGTGGGCTTTCCAGGTGAGGGCTTGTCAAATACGATCCCCAGATATTTGACTTTGTCGCTCCACTGGATAACTTCGTCGAAGATGGATGCTTCGAGAGGTCTTGCAATCCTTCTTCGTTGAATGAAGATTGCCTGCGTCTTCTGGACGTTGATGCGGATTTTCCATTTCACGCACCAGTCCTGGATGTGGTCCAGTTCATCCTGTAGTCTCGTACGGATGATCTCGGGTCGTCTATGCTTCGCGGCTATAGCAGTGTCGTCTGCATATAGGGCCAGCATTGTGTCAGCTGTCTTCGGCACATCGTGAGTATAGATGTTGTAGAGCAGGGGGGCTAAGGCTGACCCCTGGGGCACGCCTGCTTCCAGCTGTCGTCTTGTTGAATGGCATGTACCAATCTTCACCGTGAACCATCTTTGTGTTAGATAGCTCTGGATCAGTTGGCAGATGTTCGCATCGATTCCGGCGGCTTCCATTTTGGCGATGAGTCCATCGTGCCAAACTCGATCGAAGGCTCGTTCCACGTCCAGCAGGACGAGACCGGTTGCCTCCTGGAGATTGAAGCCGCTGGTGATGTTTTCCGTCAGTCGTAGCGCTTGGAGGAACTGTTGTGGGAGGATCTGAAGCCGAATTACCCTGGGGGAGAAGTTGCAGTTCTTCTGCCTGCTTCTCTAGTCGAACGGCGATAGCCTTTTCGACTACTTTGCCCATCGAGGAAACCAGGCTGATGGGCCGGTAGTTCTGGGGCAACTTCCGGTCCTTGCCTGGCTTGGTGAGCATTATAACCTGGGCTTCCCGCCACCGCCGCGGGAAGTGGTTAAGTCTCAGAGTGGCATTGGAGATGTTGGTGAGCGCAGCAAAGCCTTTGGTGGGAAGGTTCTTCAGCATCCTATTGTTGATGCCGTCCCTTCCAGGCGCCTTTCTGACCTTCAACCTGCGGATGATCAGACGGATTTCCTCTGGACTGGAGGGGTGATCCGTCTCCTGGCCAGGTGGTCGACTCCTCATGATTTCGGCTGCGACTTCCACGGCCTCCTCGTGGTTGTCGTCCTCGTCTTCATGGTAATTGAGTCTGCATTCGGATTCTAGCGAATCGGCGAATGCTTCGGCTTTTCTTCACTGGAGTAGGCCAAGCCGCGTTGGCCGTGAAGAGTGGGGATCGTGGTGCGCTGACGACGGAATTTTCGCTGCATAGTCCAGGCCGTACCATCCTGGGTCTCTAGTTCTGCACAGGCTGCATTCCATCTGCTGTTTTGAAGTTCCGCGAGTGCGTTCTTCAGAGCTAGCGATGCTCTGTTTCGCGCAACTCTCGACTCCTCTGTCAACAGCTGGAGATGTTCTCGCTTGAGTCTTCTGTTCTCCCTGATCAGGTGCCTAATATGGTGCGGTGCTGGACCATTTAGGTGTCTAGGAACTGCCGTAGTCTCGGAGCGGGTGCTGTCCTCGTGCGCTCGCAGGACAGCATTCTCCAGCTCCTCTACCGCGTTGTACAGTTCCTCCGCTGATGGGATGGTTGGAATTTGAGTGATGTTCCTTTGGACGTTGGATTTGTACAGGTTCCAGTTCGTCCGTTTGGTGGTCAAGCTATCTCTAGTTCTAGACCCTGTGCCAAGTGTTAGTAGAATCGGATTGTGGTCCGACGATCCTTCCACCAGGGTCTCTATCTCGAACTCCTCTCTGATGTTGCGGAGGATGGCTGTGTCCAGTACCGCAGGTCGCCCGAGGCCGAATGGAATATAGGTTGGTTGCTCCGGACCGACGATGACCCCCGCCAGGGCATCGACGTGTTCTTGGAGCTGCCTTGCATTCCTGTCTTCGACGTTGTTGTTCCATGCCGGATATTTGCAGTTTAGATCTCCGATGACTATGCGTGCTCCTGGGCCTCTCAGGATTTCAGCGATGTCATCTTCGTCTAGGGCCTCCCCTGGTGGCACATATAGGGAGGTGATCCTGTAGGGACGGTGGTTGTGATTGACCTGGACCGTGATTCCGTCCCCATTGATGTCTGCGGCATCGTCGAGGACATGACTGGTCAAGGTACGTTTGACGAGTAATGCGACTCCTCCACCTCTGCCTCTTCTGTCGTAGCGGTACGTCTCGTACCGCGGGAACGTCAGACTATGGGCAGCATCCAATTTCGTTTCTTGAATGGCCATCACCTCTGGTTGGTACTGGTCTAGTATCTCCTGGATTTCTGGTTTCCGTGCACTGAATCCGTTGATGTTCCAGGAGATAATGCGTTTTCTCCTCCTGGCGACGACACTGAAGTCTGCGTCATCGGTCCTCTTCTCGGCTTCCTCTTCTTCGATATCTTGGGCATCCATGTCCCTGTTTTCCGTAGGCTGCTGGTCCTCGTCTGCCTGGTCCTCACCTTCTTCTTCTTCTACCGTCTTCTTCGCCTTCCTCTTCGCTTTGAGGAGCTTCCCCTTCACTTCCTCTATCTCTTGCCTCGCCTGCTTGAATGCTTCTTGCAGATTTTTCATCTGCTCAGCAAGCATTGCGAAGTTATCCTCCTTCTGCTTCAGCTGGCTTGTCAGTTTTTCTATTCTCGCCATCGTGGATGGCGATCGTATCGTGATGAAAATCACAATAGGATCGCACTGTAAGTCCGGGTGGGTCGCAGTCGCACAAGTGTATACTCGCGACGGCTGCTAGCTCGGAACTGAGGGCCTTCCTGGTCCTTCACCTATATAGTATATATAGTACATACATACTGTCTATGAATTATTAACCAGAGGCGTCTCGGATAACCTCTTTGCGCACAACATTCTTAAAATTAGGTCGAGAACAAGTAGGATACAAAATAGAACAATACGCTTGTTGAAATAACTCGAAACTAGAAAAACAAAATGGTAAATCGCTGTGAAAGGCAATTGCGCGACTTTTTCCTCCTTAGGCCTATATTGCGATATTAACCGCTTCCCAGATTGAATGACATCCTATCTTATATTTGGACGTACATTATGTATATTGTTGTAGTATACATGTAACAAATTTGTCGTAAATGTTCTTTTTAATGGTGTAACCTAAAACGATCGGCTCTTACAATTCGTAAATGTGTCAGTGTTTATACAGAATTGACATTATTATATCCTCCCCATTGCGTTATCGTGCAAATATTTGCACAGTTTTTACCAATAAATGTCCGATTGGATTTGGGTAGTCAACGTTGTGGAGAGCGAACTCACAATATTCGGAGAAGCGGCACGTTTATTGGCAGCCGCATTGATTTACCTTCCGGATATGCCTGACGACCATTTTTATCCCAATCAATAGGACCGAATACTCAAAAAATGGAAGACCATTTCAAGCTAATATTGGGTAAATATTTTTATAGCCCGGTTATACATTTCCTACCTATTTTCATGTAGTACTTCAAGATTGCCAAATTGTTGAAATCCCACTTGGTGTAACGTAGCTTAAGTAAAGTAAGTTGCTGCGATGCGTACAATTTCGCTACTCGTTCTTGACTGATTTTGTAGTCTTTTGATGGAATATGCTGATCACACATGTGTGTAGACATTCCAAACAGTTTTGGCAAGATATAATGCAGGTTTTAGACATACACCTTAGGAAAAACCATTGTTATACATGGGAAATCATTTCTTGGCAACAGCGCATCGGCTCGTCTACTTTCATCGCTATTCGTACATACTTCCTACCGTTAACCGCAGACCTGTATCACGAATGAGAATAATAGGCAGATACGCTGTGTTGCCAATTTGAGTAGAGCTTCCCGAATTGTGGAAAATTTAGAGTTAAGTGTTGATTCATTCAAGCTTTTAATCAGCATGGCCTAGACGTTAGAACTTCATAAAGATAACATTGAAGCTGAATGTTGCTGGAGTGTAGTGTTTCGAATATTCAAAGCGGAGCGGGACACTATACTCGTTCAATGGGTCATCAAGCCACAGTCTTTTCAACAAAGAAATTATTTTACGAAAATGCGTTATATTTTTACGATTTTGTCGTCACCAAATCTCTGTTTCCCAAAATGTACGTCTATTGTAGAATTTTCAGCAAACTAAGCAAGAAACGTGATCTAGTATTTACTCAACATTACGGATTTCTCGAAATACATTAAAAAATGTGACCTAGATACCTAACTGCCCCAAGCTCTTTAAATATAACACCTTAAACCAGGGTTACCAGGTGCTCAGTCACGTTGATTGTCATGTTGTACTGCGCAAGTCAGCAAACAATCTGGCGTAATAAATGTTAGGAGTCATCAGGTATTGCCAGATTCCCGAATACCGGGCACCATAGTAACCGTTATAGTTGTCCTTCAAAGTTGTCAAATCGCCCCCATGGCGCAAATTCGCCACACCAGGCAACTGTGCTATAAACAAACCCTGTTTATCACTACTATTTGATAGTCATATGGTAGTTGTAGCCCTATCTAGCGGTCCATGATTTCTCTCAATACTGTTGTATCTCTACTGGCAACAAGAATAGGGATTACAAAATCATTTATACAACAATATACAAACACGAAAAATATGATTTGAACCATGAAACATTAATACAATTTTAATAGTTTGAACGTTTTTCATTTTTGGAATACCCTTATGTGGAATCCGCAGCTATTTTTCCTGAAATTTGGGTAGACTTAGATTTCTTAGAAATATGACATATTGGTATCGGCAACTCTGCGAATAGGAGAAACAAATCGCATTTGTTGAGCGCATCCGTCTAAGCGGTAGGCGCCAGCGCCCGTTCTGCCATCTCTCTCTTTTATCACTCTTCTACTTTACCCCGTTGTCCGTCACACTCCGACGCTGCCAGATACGATCCTACAATCGAGTGTCTTTCACGCACCTACATACTTTTGTATATTTCCATCTCTCTTCCTCATCATAATGTATAATAATGGTTTTTCCCATACTGTATATACTCAATACGGGTATTAACTTCGACATTTTTTAAGAAAAAAATGGTACACAAATTGTTTTTTGCCAAATGAAAATTATTTTTTGAATGCCCAGTTCAATTTAAAACAAATGACCTCACTTGAGTTGGTCTTCTTCGATGCTCCATTTTTTAGTAAAAAAATAAATACCGTTCTATTGTCCGAGAAAATTGATGTAATAATTGAAGAATGCAATTTAGCAATAGATATCTAGTTGCTCATTGGCTTTTGACATCTGACAAGTCTCTGTTATTTAAATCTGTTAGATGTGCCATCTTTTTCATTAGTTAGTTTTTACAATCTTGTTAATAATGGTGAATTATTCAAATGCAGAAATGGCGGAAATTAATTACGTACTCGGATATGGTCTTGCCGACGGTAATGGTGAGCAAGCCAGACGGATTTATCATCAGAGATATCCCGATCGTACTTTGGCAGATAGTCGAACCTGTTCTAATATTCATCGTCGTCTTCTTGAAACTGGTTCTGCCCGAAAAGGAACATCTGAAGGTAGACCTCTAGGTGTGAGAACACCTGAAATTGAGGAAGCAGTGCTGCACGAAGTCGAAGAACATCCTGAAACGAGTACGAGGAAGATCGCTAGACACTCGTAAAAACTAACTAATGAAAAAGATGTCACAGCGAACAGATTTAAATAACAGAGACTTGTCAAATGTCGAGAGCGACATATTCCAGAGCAACTAGATATTTATTGCTAATTTGCATTCTTCAATTATTACATTAATTTTCTCGGACAATAGAATGGTTTTTATTTTTTTACTCAAAAATGGCGCATCGAAGGAAAGCAATTTAAGAGAGATCATTTGTTTTAAATTGAACGCGAAATTCAAAAATAATTTTCATTTTTCAATATCGAAGTCAATACCCGTACGCACGCCACTGTTAAAGCGAAAAGTTATTTTTGCATTGAGAAATATGCAACTTTATTAACTTTCACTAGGTACTAAATATCAGTGAAATATCTGAAGCGGTTCTGAAAATATTAATATTTACCATTTTTTCCTAAAACTTCAACAACCCGAGTTTTTGTAAGGAAACATTTTTGGACCATAGTTTATAAAGCAAACTAACATTAATTTTCCATTTAGATTCACACTCTTAAATATTTGCATATCATTAAGGAACACCCTGTATACCCGGGCCATAAACGTTGCTTGTTTAGTTGCTCATTTAGCAACTGAAGGTAGGTCATCTTTCTATATAACAATAACCACAAAATCAAATATTCATCGCTTAGATTCTGGTTTCACTGTTTTATGTCGTATGGTTAGAAAAATTACTTATACAAATGATGAATATGCAGATACTATTTCAAAGGAAGGAAAGAAAAACTGCGAACTAGATATAAGAAGGGTTGAAGTGTTTTCAGAGAGTAACCATAGAGGCGCTTTCAAAAAAGATCAATATAGTCGTCTTAATATGTCCAAAGCGCCTAAACTTTCCTGGTACCGGGTAGTAGGGTTTTCAATATAGAGAGTCTTCCTAGGTTTCTAGACTTTCCTTAAAATGAAAAAGTTGAAACCTGAATCAATTTATGAGGGTATTTGATCTCTTGAGTTTTTCAGACCGTCGCACGATTTTCATCTACTTTTTTAGGCAAAAACCTTGAATTGGATTGAAAAATTCATGCAATACAATCTGTTTAGAAATGATTGTATACTTGAAGAATATTTTTTTTATAGAAATTCAGTAAGAACGCCACTGATGGAAATACAAAAATATAGTACATGCCTCTTGGTACATTTCACGAGTATCCATTAAGTTGTGACGTCTATTGAGATGAACGTCAGATCAGCAAGTGACATCTTTATATTAGTCTCAACGTCTGCAATAACGAATCGGGTGCAAATGTGGTAAAATTCAAGAACATATTTAGAGCCGTTGTTCACATATCTAGATACTTATAGATGCTGGAAATTTTGGCATTCAAATGTGCTAAGTATACATAGAAAAATGTTTACTAGAAAAATATTATAGTGCTTCTGGGATTTATTGATTACGGTAAGTAGTAAGTACAGACTGTGTTGCTCTTTCCAGTGGTTGTAATTTTAGCAGAAAAAATAATATAGATTCGTGTTTTTGGTTGTTTGGTTAATTGCGACGTTTTCGTTTCCTCCCATTTTTGCAGTGTTCTCATCACATTATCCATGTACGATCTATGGACACTGCATTGTCTCAGTTGAGTACATTTGATGACCTGCAGTAGTTGAAGATTTCCCGTATACAGGGTGGCGCAGAGGAAACGCATGATTTTCACGTAAGCATACCATGCTTTATGTTTAAGATAATTGTATTTTAACTACAACTAAGTAAAGTAATAATAGTGCACTTATAAATTAATTATGGTAAATTATGCCACTCAAGTGTCGCCCTTCTACGCGCTCGCACATCTCCAATAGCTCTTGAAAGTTGTGCATTACACGTAGGATCATTTTTTGTGGTATTCTTGCTAATTCTTGACGAATGGCAATTTTACAGTTCCTGTAAGGTACAGGGTTTGTGAGGGTACACTTTAACCTTAAGGTAACCCCACAAGAAGAAGTCACATGCAGATAAATCTGGGGAGCGTGGAGACCAAGGAACATTGCCGAAACGGGAAATCACATGTTCAGGAAACATTTGTCGAACACATTCCATTGATGCTCTCGCTGTGTGAGCTGTTGCACCGTCTTGTTGGAAGTATAGTTATCCCATGTTTACTTGTTGCCGTTGAGGTTGGGGTAACAGAAAATTTTGTTATATGTGAACATAACGTGCTAAAGTAACTGTTCTGCTCTTGCTTCCTCCTCAAGAAAGTAAGGCCCAATAATACCTAATTTACTAATTCCGCACCACACAGTCAGTTGTTCACTATGCAAGGATCGTTGGTGTAGCTTTCGTGAATTTTGGGCCGCCCAATACCTACAGTTCTGCTTGCTTACATATCCCATTAAATGGAAGTGTGCTTCGTCACTCATGAAGTTGTAAATCGTGCAGAGTGCTTTGTAACGATCGACGGGACATACGCAGATCTTAGATATTGCCTGGTGTTCGAACGGTATGGGGAAGGCAGGTGGCTTCCTCTTCATTACAGATCCAGTAGTTCGAAATGCCTAAACCCATCGGAGTATCGTATTTCGATCTGAAATTGATCCTTGGTGTTCAACATTGAACTGGCGAGGAATAAACGTTGCACGGTAACTACAGAAACATTGTTTCGGAAAAATTGCTCGACGGCAAACACACGATGCTCAGTTGTCCACGGTGCCATGGCTAAAACTGCATTGCCTGAGTTCTCTGCTGGCGGTGAGGAAAGGTCAACCCACTTCTCTTTGCGAAATGCTATTCACTCAGGAAACATGCGCCACTCTGTATTATACAGGGTGTCCCGAAAAAATTGTGCAATATTCTACCAGCGGTTTCTAGAGCTTAAAATAGGAAGAAAAGTTTGTATAAACATAGGTCGACAAACGTCCCCTAAAGGCGCTACGGTCTTTTAAAGGGGCTCCCCTGAAGATGGTTTTTTCTTAATATTTCCGAAACGTGTTGAGATAAAGACATAAAATTTGGTATTCTAGCCTAGTTTTCCATGCTGGATTTAAAAATATTAACAATTTTAGACAGTTTTGTTTGGAAGCGTATGTAACAGGGACGGACTCAGGTTATTTTAGCCCCAAAATTTTTGTGTGATTCTATTTTTGAAATTCAATTTTAGAATTTGAAAATGTAGGGTTTTCTACATAAAAAAGGTACTCTTATTGAATATCGATAAATTGTGCCATTTTTGAATAAAATAAAAACTGAAGAATTTGTCACATGATAGGAAATGTACTGCGAATTTAATTGTTGAATAATTAGCCATGGCAACGAAAAAACTAATTTAATAGTGGGTAAATATTACATAAATACATATTTCTATTGCAAAATAGCTAACATTTAGGCAAAAACAAAAGAAATAAATTTTTTCTACGAACGAAATTGAAATTTGTTTAAAAAAGGAGACATACAGTTGGATATACTTAAAACTAGCTTTACAATAAGTGTTCAAATAAATTCCCATTTTGTTGGATACAGAGTCTCGCTCGACGAACTAATGATTGCGTAGCCCGAAAAGTGGAACACCGTTTTCTTCTTATTTCATTTGCAGCCTGATGGATTCTTTGAAGTAAATCTTCTTGAGTATTTACTTCAGTCGAGCAAACTAGGTCTTTTGATGATCCCCAAAAATGGAAATCCAATGGATTTAGGCCAGATGAACGTGGCGGCCACGCTATAGGACCTCCTCGGCCTAACCACCTGTCTGGAAAATTGACATTCAACCAATTTCGAACATTGCGTCCAAAATGTGCAGGGGCGCCATCATGTTAAAAAACATATTTTCTTGAAACTGCTGGCGCACATCCAATGGTATTATATCCATGAGCTCACTCTGAAGAAAGTTCAGATACACCTCTGAATTAAGACGATTGGGAAGTACAATAGGCCCAATTACTTGATCCCCTATTACTCCTGCCCATAAGTTCAATGAAAATCTGTTGGAAATTTGTACGGCGAACAACTTTTGGATCTTCATCTGACCAGTGATGCATGTTACGGAAATTAAAAGCACCATTCCTAGGAAATTTTCACTCATCCGATCATAATATTCTAGGAATAGTGTTTTCATTTGCTAATATCCACTGGCAAAACTCGATTGGTGCTAAAAAATCTGCCTCCGTTAAATGCCGCACCCGTTTAAAATGATAAGAATCCTTGTATTCTTCTCATTCTATATAAAATTATTATTTTTAGGATAACTCGATTGCTAAAAAATCTGCCTCCGTTAAATGCCGCACCCGTTTAAAATGATAAGAATCCTTGCATTCTTCTCATTCTATATAAAATTATTATTTTTAGGATAACTATCAAATAGGTATTCATAAAGTTTTCTTACTATTGATCGAGGTATATCCATAATTTCTGAAACATTTCGTATGCTTATTTGCGGATTATTTTCAAACATATTTAAAGCAATATCCATACGATGATTTCCCAGTGGCCTTCCTGAGCCCTGTATGCGCTGAAAACTTCCATGGTTTGACAAATTCCGGTGAATATCAGTAAACATTCGACGTCCAGGTACTACGCGATTGGGAAATCTTCTTTGATATTCTCTTACGGCTGCCAATGAACTGCCATTGCAAAACCCGCACACAAAATGCATGTCAGTCAGTTCTCTGTCTGTAAATCTTGGCATTTTAAATCGATTTAATAAAAATTTTCATTTCAATCTAGTAATTTTACACTGCTAACAATGTCAGTTTAACGCCAAAATAAGTCATAACAAATCGAAACAACTTTTGTTTGCAGTCATAGCTAACTATGTATAATCAAGAATTCATTCAAATTCGCAGTACATTTCCTATCATGTGGCAAATTTTGCAGTTTGATTTTATTCAAGAATGGCACAATTTATCGATATTCAATAAGAGTGTCTTTTTATGTAGAAAACCCTAAATTTTCAATTTCTAAAATTGAAGTTCATAAATAGAATCACACGAAAATTTTGGGGCTGAAATAACTTGAGTCCGTCCCTGTTAAATACGCTTCCAAACAAAACTGTCTAAAACTGTTAATATTTTTAAATCCGGCATAAAAAAACTAGTCTAGAATACCAAATTTTATGTCTTTATCTCAACACATTTCGGAAATATTAGGGAAAAACCATCTCCAGGGGAGCCCCTTTAAAAGATCGTAGCGCCGTTAGGGGACGTTTGTCGACCTATGTTTATATAAACTTTTCTTCCTATTTTAAGCTCTAGAAACCGCTGGTAGAATATTGCACACTTTTTTCGGGACACCCTGTATAATGGCATAAAATGGGTACACCAATTTTTGTGGGAAAAACCTTTTATTTGACAACAAAGAATAAGAAAACCTGTTTTTTGGGATTCAGTCGAAGGTGTTGGCAGAAACGAAAAAACTCTTAAAATATTATTGTTAGGTATCTATGAGACGCACAGATTGAGACCAAAAGATCCGACTAATAATAAAAAAGTTAGGGCCGGAAACCGAGGCAAGATTGAGGTTTTCGCACCTGTTCGTAATGCGACGATAGCTTCACACAGATACTTGAAATTTTTCAACTTCGTGGGCTTCGTACTTCTAAATAACGCCAACGAAATTGGAGTCGATTGGTCTAGTAGTTTTTTAGAATTTCTAATTGTTTATCCTCCTCGTTTTTCTCATAAAAATAACAATTATCTCTCGGAATGGTTTGTGATTCATGTCGGCAAGGTGGACTCGTGTATTTCGCTATAAAATGCCCTTTGAACGAACCATGTATATTGCTCAGTAAACTAGTAACGATAGCCGGAAGACAGTTGCTTTGGGATAAACAACTAAACATTAGGTATAACTTCATCATATACTGCCACACATTTTGAATTAAGTACTTTAAGTACAAAAGCTAAAGGTGCCACAGCTCAGCCTATCAGCTTTGGTAAGAATTACACACCGCGGTCCTGATACAATGTAATGACAAGCTAACCAAATGTTCGACTTATCGATTTTCCCTATACACACATATTATCATCGTGAAACTTCCTGTCATCTCGTTATACTTTACCCATACATATCAAGCTCTGGCGTTTCCTCTTAGCTGTGCAGCGACCTATTAAACTACAGAACAACTGCATTAAAACTCTGTCGATGTATGTGGACGAAGTTGCACGACAAGTTAAAAGTCTGGAAGTTCATAGGTTCGCATACATCCATAGAGCGTCTTTGTGCACGATGCATATATTCTCACGGGGCGAAATGATAGAAAATTCTAGCTTCAAGACTGTACTTCCAAAATTGAAATACGTATATGACCATCATTTGTTTATTGGTTAGATGTATCTGTACCACTGGGTCATTTAGTTCAAGATATTGTTTCACAATTTGTCTTCCTAATTGTTTATATAACGAAATATCAGTTTGTGAATAAGGTCAAGGCTAACATTTAAAGGTATCTACCAAGGAGTTTGCAGTGGGGAAAAGAAGTTACTAAAACAGCTGGTCAGTATTGAGGCAAATTAAGTAATGTGTGAGAATGTAAACAGTAAAGTTGCCTAGGCGTATGTAGCTGGAGCAGTATAATAGGGGTCAAGCGAACGAGGAACTGAGCGATTCCAATAAAATAATAGATCACGTATTCAAAGCTGCATTCAAAAATGCAAGACACATAGAAAGGTACAGTCTGCGAAAACCAAATGTTCGCCAATTTCGGCCTGAAAGATGAATTTGGAATAGATTTAAATTAAATTAATCCTAGGATGTTCTTAAAGCTCTTGACTTTTGTTTGAGTACGATTTATACTTATTAACTGAGTTCTGAAGCATCGAATATACCCGCATGGTAACCCAGATCAAATTTGTTTAATTTTTATTTAAATAAGTACAATTTTTGGTCCGGGCAATTTTTTCTCTCAGGATTTTTTGATTATTTGGGCCAAAAAATGCTTCCATTTACTTTTCTGTAAAGCTGAAAATTTAAGACTTGTAAACGATGTAATGTCTGAAATGCCGTGAAAATGGGTATATTCAATTCTTGAAAACTCGGTAGAAAATTATAATTTTTGATGTTACCAAGTATCTAAATTTAAGCTTAAACGAGGTTCTAGAAGGCCCCGAAGAGTATCAGAATTACTTTGTTCTAAAGCGACTTTCAAGCTTCTCCGTTGGACAATAAGCCGAACTTTTGGTTTTTACGCTGGACACATGAGTATTTGCAGTGCCGTCTGAGCTCCGATGCACATCTTAATCTTTACAATGCGGAAACAATGTAAACAATGGTGTAGATAGTGTATAAAATAACATATATTATGTTCTGTTCTCATCGTAGTAAATATTTAGAATATATAATGTAGTACAGTCGTAGTGTACCAAACCCCCACGACTTCAAAGCGCGCACGCAGCGAAGGAAAGCGGCACCGTACCCCTCCCTACCTGCCTCCTCTCTGACCGCCCATAAACTCGTTCCTTGTTCTCGTGCCAAACTGTTAACATGCAATCGGCGCGCGTCGTTTTTACGTCTTCAGCAGTGTCGAGGAACCGCTGAACACTTAGTATTAGAGAACATGGCAGAAGGTTGGCCGATAGATGTGCATTGTCGACGAGATCCCGACCGACCGTCGCCTCGAGGTTCCTTTCGTCGCGAAGCAAAATTAGAAAGTGGCGTGCAGGCCTCTTTTGTGAAGGGGCGTCACCATCAGGTAATTGTCGACTAACCGTTTTAGGTGCAAGTTAGGTGAATATTAGTATGGATGCCTCACCGGCGCTGTGGAGAGTGTGCCTGACACGACGTTTGGGATAACGTTTAGACACTGTTGCTTGGGATAGCAACGTGGACTTAGCTTGGGATAGTCAGCTCCACACCAAGGACAAACGAAAACGTTTGGGATAACGTTGTAGCATTGGACTCGGTTGCTTGGGATAGAAACATGGACCTAGCTTGTAATAGTCAGCTCCACACCAACGACGGATGAAGATGTTTGGGAGAATGACTGAATACTGAAGTCCGTTGCTTGTGATGGTAACTTGTACTTAGCTTGTGATGATTGAGATCCTACGACAAGTAACAACACTGAAAGCGTTCGGGATAACGTAGCAACAAGCTATGGTCAACAATCTCTTCTCATCTGCTTGTGATAGCAAATTTCACCCGGTTTGGGACAGGACTGGAAGTTTGAACATGGCAGGTTAGGAAGTCATTAAGATATATTTTTTCCTTATTACCAGATAAAGATTAGGTATCTTATGCGACGTTAGCGTTACATTTTGCTTAGGATGGCTAATTCAATCTGGTTTGTGATAGCCTTGGAACAGCATTATAAGATTGCACAAGGAAACCGATGTACCATTTTTCATTAATAACAGATGGAGATTAGGTTCAACTATGCAAGACTAGCGTTACATTTTGTTTGAGATAGCAAATTCCATCTGGTTTGTGATAACTATGGAACAATACTATAAGGGTGCACATGAGAAAAGTTAGGAAACCACCGAAGTACCATTTTTCATAATTAAGCGACCGAGGTTAGGTAACTCTATGTGAGACTAGCATTACATTTTGCTTGTCATAGCAAATTCCAAGTGGTTTGTGATAATCATGGAACAGTTATGTAATTATGAACATGTCAGGTTAGGAAACCGCCAATGTATATCTTTTTCTTATCACCAGATAGAGAATAGGCACCTTATGCGAGGTTAGCGTTACATTTTGCCTGTGATAGCAAATTCCATCTGGTTTGTGATAATCTTGGAACATCACTGCCAGAATGCACATGACGGCTTAGGAAACCACTAAAGTACCATTTTTCGTTCATGACAGATAAAGATTAGGTTTTATCTATGCGAGACTAGCGTTACATTCTGCTTGTGATAGCAAATTCCATATGGTTTGGAATAGCCATCGAACAGGTTAATAATATGCACATGACAGGTTACGACACAGCTAAAGTACTATTTTTCATTAACAACATATGAAAATTAGGTACATCTATGGTAGACTAGCGTCACATTTTGCTTGTGATAGCAAACTCCACCTGGCTGGTGATAACTACGGAACAGGTCTGTACATGACCGGTTAGGAAAGGCTTCCATTGATATCTTGTTCTCCGGTATAGTCAATTCTACACAGATATCAAATAAATATGAGCAGCAGCTGAAGGCCAAAAGGCCAGACAACGTACTGACAACATCAGATATTACTCATTATTGCAGATAAAGTACGTAGATCAACAGGGAAATTGACGCGTATTCATCATCAATGGCAGTGCCTTAGGAGTGGCGCTAAAGTCCTGAGTTGGATTCAAGTGGTCACTGGCGACTAGCTCAGCACTTTGCAATAGCTGAGTCTCATTGGTCCATCTATGAACTACCGACCTTCGACAGTCTCTCAATTGCTTAGCTGCGGTGCTATCAGTAAAAAAGTTGAGCTAACTAAAAATCAGCACCTATCCAATAGAACAATTAAGGCTAGGCTATTGAAGTGGGATCAGACTTATACGCAGAGTAACTTTCTTAACGAATCTGGATTTGGAATACACAATTAAGGTGCACACGGTTGACGAATTACGTGTGATAATAATTGTGCTGCTGCATTTATTCGGGGAAGGGACTCCACTCTAAAACCCTGAACCGATGCTTGGCTACGTCGAGCACGCAAATATGCTTCTGAATCCAACGGCAACAACTTCGAATAGTAGGTACTTATAAAATACGTTCACCAAGAAGAAGTGTCACCGACGTGGTATTTTCGATCTCGTTTTTATTATTTTTATTACATCATATGCTCCTCGGATGTTACGACAGAGCCGTACTTGGAATTTCAATTCAACTGAACAGCGAGTACTACTTTCATTTGTTTTCTTTTTACTCATTCGCTCACGTTACACCAAACATTAACTTCGTTATATCAAGCACAGTTGTGTCCGAAAAGGAAAACCCCAACTTTGCGGACGCTCTGTATATTTCGCCAGAGTGGATGAAACCTGTCACAGCTGCCAAGCTATAATGCGCTTCATTTTTTTTGTTCCACCCCAAAGAATACTGTATATATCGTATTAACTCCCTATCTCCTGTAATCCCGTTGGATTTTATACAGACGGCAAGCAAAAAATCGGCCGCACCGTCAAGGCGGCGTGCCGCAAAAAATAATTGAATCCATTATATTAAATTCCAAACGACTCTCTCACTCAGCTAGCACAAAAAGCACTCCTTTTAAACTCTGAACCGCATACGAGGGTTTCTCGTGAATTGGTAGTAACAGCACTATTAGGGAAGTTGCAGTGTTTTTGTGATTGCCTTCGTTTTAAATGATTCCATAGTTCATGGAAAAATTAATTCAAAGCAATGTATGCTAAGTTACATATAAATCCGAACACCCAGTTTAAATGGTTTGATTTTAATAAAATTTTGTATAAGTACTTCATGAAGCATAATAAATAAATGATAAAAATTTCAAAATGATTGCACTGCTTTAAAGCCCTTTGACCTTTAATAATGTATGGATGCACCCTGATGTGCTACGCATTCTCCAACGCGCCTAGGCATGCTTCTGATCAGGTGGTCAATGTCCTCCTGTGGTATCTCATTCAAGGCAACCACCAGCTCCTCTCGAAGTGCTTCTAGAGTCTGAGGAGGACGTTACAAATTGAGCAATCTCCTACCCATCATATCCCACACGTGCTCAATTGGGGATAAGTCGGGAGATTTTGGTGGCCATGGTAACAATGTGACATCATTATGTTGAAAGAAGTCTATTGTGACTCTTGCAACATGTGGTCGGGCATTATCTTGTTGGAAAGTTGGATCTGCCAGGGTGTCCAGATAGGGTAAAAGTTGGGGTTCTAGAACTTCGTGGATATAACGCTGCGCATTCATGTTACCTCAGATGAAGATTAAAGGTGACCTGGAACCATGAGCTATAGCACCCCAAACCATAACTCCAACAGTGTGATGAACATGTCTTTCAACAAAAAACTGTGGATTCCTCCTGTCACCACGTCGCCTTCTAACCCTGGCACTACCATCGTGCATGCCTAAACAAAATCGAGACTCGTCACTAAAGACAATACTGTTCCATTCCTGATCCCAGAGTGACCGTTGTCTGCACCACTCAAGGCGATTACGTCGGTGTTTTCGAGTTAAAGGGAGGACCCAGTGTGGCCGCTATGAAAACAAGCCAAAACTTCTCATTTGTCGGTAAAAACTTCGCATGCCAATAGGTCTTCCGTGTTCTGCAAACCATTCATTTGCAATGGACCTAGTACTGGAGAAAGGGTCCCTTAAGGCCAATAATCTTAGGCGGCGATCTTCACGGTCTGTTGTTCTACGGCGGCGTCCAGTGCCCCTTGCTCTTTGCGTACGGCCTTCTCGAAGCCATGCCTGACAACACCTAACCACAGTGTCTACACTTCTTTGCACTCTAACTGCAATTGCCCGAAAAGAAAGTCCAGGTTCCCGAAGTCCCACTATACGGCCCCTATCAAGCTCACTAAGTTGACGAAATCGTACAGGTCTCCCTACTCTAGGCATCGTAACCGATCGTAAAGGATGTCAAGAAACAAAATCCGCCAACGTTGATTCTTTACTGCGGCTAAAATATTCATTTTTAGAGCGTTAGTGAATTAAAAAAAAGCAGTATAAAAGCCGGAATGTCCAACTGATAAGGCTGACAATTTTTTCACTTGTCATTTACAGTAAGATAAATACATTCACCAACTTTTATTAAAATAAAACCACTTAAACTGGGTGTTCGGATTTATATGTCACTTAGTATAGTTAAAGAAAATGTTCTTTTCAGCTAACGTCTTAAATCTTCACGCAAAAGTGGATCTACAGTTATTTGCCATCACCGACGTCACAATTGGTTGAACCGAATCTTCCGATCGAATTGTACAATTTGTTAGAAAGATTTCACAATAAAACACCGGAGAAATCGTCATGCGTGACATTGGCTACTCTCAATAGATTATACACTACGTTTCGAAAAGACCTCCACTTATTTTTGAACAAGGCAATCTAGAAACCCAAAATTCAAGAAGATGAAATTGATGTATGAATACTATATTCTAGCGTAAACATGTCAGTTCAAAATTTAAATACTGCAGCTGGGCACCGTTGTGGAACATGTTTTTGTTCGAAATGGGGGATTGTGTGATACCTCATTTCAAAGCTCATTATGACTACTTTCTAACTATAGAATATTATTAATGGAGAACTGGCAGGCTGTAGAGCGTAGTTTTTGTACACTGAGTCGCTAACAACTCAACAATCAATCCTCATATAGTATGCTATGCCAATCTCTTATTTTAAAAAGGTATATCCGAATATGTAATAAAATATGGAATAGTGCGTAAAAAGTAAATGTCAAAATCTGTCAATTCTTTTTAAGCTGAATGTCTCACATTTTACTGCACATTCAGGTGGATTTTTCCAACATAAGAAGATAGGTATAACATTCCAACAGAAGGTCTTAAATACGTCTATTGTGTGCACTAATATTGTCTGAATGCCTGAGACATTAAACAGTTTTTAAGATAACTTTGGCGCGACGTTTTACGGACATCCAACAAGACATAAAAACAAACATCTTTAATACGTCAACTTATGCGTTCTAGAAGACATGCGATTTTTAGAAAGAAGTCAGAAATAAGGTATTTGCAAACATATGAGAAACTCAAATGCTGAACGCCCAACAGAACATTACAGTAAAACATATTTTCTTGTTTACCAAACGGCGATTCAAAATATCAAGTTCATTTTTAGCACATTTTAAATATTCGTAGGCCTTTAATGCAACTTCAATATTTTAAACTATGCAAAGTAAAAAGACATTGAACTTTTTCCACATCTGTATTGTTTAAGCATCACCGCTTTTTCTGTAATCATTTCAAGATATTTCGCGAACATTCTATTTTAACTCATTAATCACCAGATGACGATACGTCGGTTGATAAGAGCACATCCCTATATTTACCTGTGCAGCATATGTACCTCCGTCATCTGTCAATTTGTCAAAAATCGCTGTGCCATCTACTCTTTTTCACTTGTTTTCCTTCAGAGAAAATACCACAAATATAGATCGTCTCTTGTCTGGTACGGGTATCATGTAAAAAACCTATAAAACGTCAAAAAAAACCTATAAGATGTCAACTTGCAGACTAGGTAGTTTTTAGGGCGCAAACAGTCATTCCACGTTTGCTCACTAGGATCGTTGTGAACGTCCATCTATGGAGGAATCACTCAACTAAACTACGTATTATTGGTTGCATAGTTTTGTGAGGCTCAGTGATCCGGGTCTGTAGTTTTTATCTCTGAGAAGAAAGTTGGTTGAATAGTAAGATCGCATCTGGATGATTATGTGTATTGGTCTGCATGTGTATAAAATCAGTGATATTTTCTATGTGAGAAAATCATTACTGAATATGCCGAATGTGACGGGTTATTTATATGTTGTGCTTTCTGAAGAGAGGTTATGTTGAAAGTTATAAATTACGAAAAACTGAGGAGAATTACGGGAAATCATCACCGCGCTCGGGTTGTGTGTAATTACTGTTAGCATGTATATGGCTTGTAATTCGAGAGGGTACAGTGAATATAATTATTTCTTATCTCTCTCATTTTTGAAATTCAGCAAATTTGTATATGTAATTTCCAGAATAGATAAGAAAAAGTGGATGCGCAACTAATTTCTAGCTTTGATTCTCAATTTGTGACAAGAGCCCAATGCAATGCAACTTACAGATTAGACCTCCAGTAATGCCACCTCAGAAGCATTTTTACACCACATCAGAGCTAAAGATTGATAACAAGCCTCATGACGTTTAGGCAACACGGACAACTAAGTGCTAAACTAACATCTTGTAGAATAACCTACATAATGTCAAAAAAAAACAGCATAATGTCAAAAAACATCGGGATGTCACTTTTCAAGATACGTAATACCCGTGCCGTGCGTTTGTTAATATTAGATATTAGAAAAAAGTGCTCTCTATCTTTATGGATAAGTGTAGGCCTTGAATGTAAACTAATTTGAATAAAATGTTACCAGCGTATTTCAAGGATATAAAGAACTTGGACAACTACAATTCTTTTTGCGCATGCTTCCAGTCCTCGAGTCAGGTGGCTTTGACCACCGCGTCAAGCAAGATATTTGTTAAATTTGGTTTGCTCTTTAGAGAATTTTCAATTACTTAATTTGTGCCAATATACAGGGTGTTTCAGTTTATTGTTGCATAACTTTAAGATTCGATAGAACTTTTAAAATTAATGCATAAAGTCTATATAAACATGGGTCGAAAAATGCGTGGCTTCCGAAATACAGGGTGTTTAAATTTACTTTCTAAAACAGCTTTTTTAAATATTTCGAACAATATTTGATGTATAACAGTGAAAATTGGTATACAAGGGTTTTTTGGTACGACAAAACGAACCATGGGCATAGTTTTACCGTAGCCGCTAAAGGGCGCTCTCTACTGTACCTGTAGTGTATTAAAATGACCGAAAAATTTCTTTTCTTAGTGCAACTTTTTGCTTTTTGAATAAAACAACTGATTCTTCGCACTTTTCAATATAAAAAAGCTCTCTTGTGAATTTTCGTTATAGTTAGCCGTTTTTGAGATATTTCGATTTTTAGAGTTCGATGCATTTTTAATTATTTATGATAAAATAACGTTAAAAAGTATTTTTGAAATTGAAAGCAGAATAAGGTTAAACGTCAATTAGTTGACAGTTAGTTTTGTTGTCTGTTGAAACCTGAAACGTTTTTTGCAATTATGAATGCACGAAGTTTAGTTCCTTTTACCTGTTTTTTTTTTGTAAGTTTTATAAAAATGCCATTTTTATTCTCCAATCAAGAGTTAGCTAGCGGATATTCATTTTGTGTATGGCTTTATAAATGCAAACGCAACAGAAGCAGCCAGAGAATACGCACGAAGATTTCCAAACAGACGAAATCCAACTCGCTCAGTATTTGTAAGAGTGCATCGCCAAATAATTGAAAATGGTTTTGGAAATCTCCAGAGGGATCAAAACATAAATGTTCGTCAGCGCAGATTTACCCGTATGATTCTGCGTGAGTTTGATAGAGTTCCGACCACAAGTGTTAGGAGAGTTTCTGGTGCCTTGGCAATTTCAGCAAGCCATGTTCACCGTGTTCTTAGAAATGACCATAGACGTCCTTACCATTTGCAACCTGTGCAAGGACTACAGCCAGGGGACGGAGAACGAAGCATCACATTTTGTCAGTGGATTCTTGATAGAACTGATAATAATAGGGAGTTTTTAAGTAACGTTTTATGGACCGATGAGTCATGCTCCACTAGACGTGGAGTGGTAAATTTTCGTAATCAACATATATGGTCGCATGAAAATCCGCATGCAGTTCGGGAAAGAAATTTTCAGCATGAATTTAGTGTGAACGTGTAGATTTGTATCTACCGTAATCGACTATTGGGACCCTACCTTGTGCCTGCAAGGTTAAATGCTGCGACCTTCTTGGAATTTTTAAAGGTGAACATGCAAATATGTGGGATGATGTTATGTTAGATTTAAGAAGATTGGCCTGGTTCCAGCTTGATGATTGTCCAGCTCATTATTCGAGAATAGTTGGAAACTGGCTGGACGAAAACTATCCAGAAAGATGGATCGGCCGTGGAGGACCAGTCGCCTGGCCTCCACGATCCCCTGACCTAAATCCATTAGATTTCTTTGTATGGGGATTTCTAAAGGAAAAAGTGTACCAGACTCCCGTAACCACAAGAGATATGCTAATAGACAAAATCAGGAATCAGAAATGCATGTGATGAAATGATGAAAATAAGGCCTTATTTGAATAATGCTATACCACGTTCGATCATTCGTAGATGTGAATTGTGTATTGAACAATTGGTTTTACATTTCGAGCAACTACTTTAGATTTTGTATGTTTGTTCTAACTATCCAAAAGCATTTTAATTGCAAATAATTAATTTAATTTGTAAAAATAATATTGGAAAATTAGACAAATTAATATTCTGTTTTTTTGTGTTTATTTGGAGTTAGGAACTATGGCTATGTTTAAAAACACAATCTAAACGATCATCTTGATTACCTGTAATGCCCAAATCGAAAATGTAAAAAAAAATATTATTTTCCCATAAATAATTAAAAATGCATCGAACCTTAAAAATCGAAATATCTTAAAAACGGCTAACTATAACGAAAACTCACAGGAGAGCTTTTTTATGTTGAAAAGTGCGAAGAATCGTTTTTTTTTATTCAAAAGGCAAAAAATTGCACTATGAAAAAGTTTTCGGTGATTTTAATACACTACAGGTACAGTAGAGAGCGCCTTCTAGCGGCTACAGTAAAACTATGCCCATGGTTCGTTTTGTCGTACCAAAAAACCCTTGTATACAATTTTCACTGTTATACATCAAATATTGTTCGAAATATTTAAAAAAGCTATTTTAAAAAGTAAATTTAAACACCCTGTATTTCGGAATCCACGCATTTTTCGACCCATGTTTATATAGACTTTATGCATTCATTTTAAAAGTTCTATCGAATCTTAAAGTTATGCAACAAAAACTGAAACACCCTGTAGAGTAACAATTATTTATGATGATTTGTTTTGGATCAGTCAAATAGTATAAGAGCAACGAAACAAATTTATTTTGCATTACAAAATTAAAAAAGCTTATGGAACAACCTTGCCTACTTATTTTTTTCAATATCTGCTAAGAGGGCTAGTAACTGCCAAAGCCACCACGCGTTGGTGCTAGCAATAGGGGCTTGGCTAAAGCCAGGTCCGAATCGTCGCACAGCCACAAAAAAAGTTTGTCAGTTCAAGAGATTAACTTCTTTTCAAAACATCCTTTTCAATAAAAAATAGACTTCTTTTTAATGCCGCACTAAATACCTTGCGAACGTGCTATAAAGACGTATTCAAGACGCTCAGCTCTTAAAGTCTCCAATATCTCAAAAAGGCGTTTTTAAAACGTCTTTAAGATATGATTGTGCTATTGTACATGTCATGTTTTGGAGATTAGTCAAAAGCGATTTGATATACAAAAACGCTCAATTTTAATAGCTTCTCAATCCGCCATTTTGTGTTCTAAGATTATAAAGTACAGTAGAACCTCCGTTATCCGAACCTCTATTATCCGGACCCTCTATTATCCGAACTCGTTTACACAGTTGTTTCTCGCTTTGAACGGACGCCGCCGACGTTGCATTATAAAAATGTTACACGTGCTTTCCCCTCCTAAGCAGCGTAGACGCGTTGGCGGCGGCGGAGGAGTGTAGAGGTTAGATCCATCGTACTGACACACATCGACAGTCGTCTTACGATTTAACTTCGATCAGTCTTTCAGTGTAGTCGGCAGGTAACTTCGACGGGACGGAACACGAACAATCTCCCTTGTTAAGTCTACTCGTGGCGTGTATGTAATATAAGCCGGGTGCGGTGACATTTTTCGTTTGTTCTTAAGTATGTCTCTTTCAAAGCGTAAACGGGTGGTGCTGTCAATTAAGGACAAAGTGGATATTTTGGAGCGTATGAAAAAAGGCGAATCGGCCCAATCTCTGTCGGTGGTTTATGGTGTGGGAAAGTCAACGATATCGGACATTAAAAAACAGTGCAGCGCGATTTTGACGTTCGCGAGCAAACTTGACTGTGATGCAGGATGTTCGAAGCGCAAGACCATGAAAAGATCCGCCAACGAATGTTTGGATGAGGCTCTTTTCACATGGTTTTCCCAAAAACGTTCATCTGGGACCTCGGTTGGCCGCGTGGGTCAGAGTGTCGTGCTACTGATCAGCCGGTCGGCCGGGCCGCGAGTTCGAATCTCGCCTTCGCCATGGATGTTGTGTGTTTGTTTTAGGCAGCAGCGGTGGCCGCAGTAGTAGACTCTTCGGTCTCCTGATCAGTCGCCGTGCGCTGTGCGGGTTCGAGTCCCGTCCCATGAGAAATGTTTCTCTTGGCCATGGATGTTGTGATTGTCCGTAGGTGGTAGATGGTCTCTAACTGTCGAACGCGGAGGTACCACCCGGCGGTTCTCGTAGGCGGAGCCAGAATGTGTGCATGTTGCATGCACACGTGTTCCTTCGCCAGAGTCCGTGTGGCGTCCCCCCTTTCCCATGTATCCCCCATAGCCCCACGGTACCCAATGGGTGCTTAGGCCTTAGGCCTTCGTGGTAGTTGGAGTATAAAAAAAAAAAAACCTATCAACGGCCCCTTGGTGTGTGAGAAAGCTTTAGACTTCAAGAAAAAATTAGGGGGTGATCCTAAATTCTCTGCAACTCAAGGATGGCTAGATAAATTTAAATCTCGACACGGCATTCGCCAGCTTGATATTCAAGGTGAAAAACTCAGTGCTGACTCTTCATCTGCCTCTGGATTTGTGACAAGATTTTCAGAAATTTTAAGAGAGGATGGTTATGATTTGGAGCTTGTTTATAATGCAGATGAAAGTGGTTTATGTTGGAAAAGCTTACCCTCTAAAACTCCGGCATCCAAGAGGGAAGTGTCAGCCCCTGGATATAAATCAAGCAAAGATCGGGTCACCGTAATGGTTTGTGCAAATGCTACTGGTAGCCATAGAATTCCCATGCTTTTTATAGGAAAATCCAAAAATCCAAGAGCCTTCAAAAACGCGAAGATACCTCTCGTTTACAAAAACCAATCCAGGGCATGGATGGACCGGAAAATATTTGTAGACTGGTATGACAACACCTTCATACCCGAAGTTAAAAAGTTTCTTGAGCAAGTGGGTAAGCAATCAAAGCCTGTTTTATTGGTTTTGGACAATGCGCCTTCGCATCCAGATGCTGAGAGTTTGACAAGAGACGGTTTCAAAGTCATCTATATACCTCCTAATGTGACATCAATCCTTCAGCCAATGGATCAAAGTGTCATTGAGACTATGAAAAGGAATTACCGGAAGCAACTTTTACGCCGACTTTTGCTCAAAGACGATGAAAAAGAAAAGGCTGACAGTGTTATCGCGTTCTTCAAGTCAATTAATCTGAAGGATGGTTGCTACATGGTTGTTGAGGCCTGGAATTTAGTTTCTCCAAGCACACTGAAAAAGGCATGGAATAAGTTGTTGAAAAAATACTACGATGATCTCAATGAGCCTACTGTTGATCTACTGCCCCTTAACGAAAGACATGAAGAAACTGAACTTGTGACTGAAATGCTTGACACACTTGAATCCCTCAAAGTAAGAGAAGACTGTGACGAAGAAGACGTGCTGAAGTGGTTAAATTCTGACGCCGATGACCAAGGATTCCCCATTGTGACTGATGAAGAAATTATTGAGAGTGTTCTGTCAGACCCCATTGTGGATGACGAGGAAGAAAGCGTCGATGACTGTGCTTTGGAACCTCCAACGGGACCCTCTCACGACGAAGCACTAAAAGCCGTTGATGTTGTCTTTCAGTGGCTTGAAAGACAAGAGGAAGTAGAAGTGGTCCAGCTACTTCAACTTCAAAAGATAAAGGAGTTGGCTTTGACAAAAAAAAATAAACAAGATGAAGCAGACGAAGATTGGTGATTTTTTCAAACGTACCTAAGCAAGAGTTTGTAATGGTTCATAATGTGTTCGTACGTACATTTATATATATATATATATATAGGGTGCTCAGATAAGGACGCTCGAAAGTTAAAATGGAAAAAAATTTAAGTCAGCACTAAAAGTCTATATTGATCGTAAATAGCATTCGACGACATTATGTATGGAAGATTATATCGTTTAAATGGCCACCGCGACTGCGCTGTACAGCGTGCATTCGCATGGTCCAATTTTCGAGCACTTTTCCGCACATTTCAGCGTCTACCTGTCCGAGGACGCGAATGATGTTGGCCCTTAATGCTGCAATTGTTTGTGGCTTATCCGCATACACTTGAGACTTCACGTAGCCCCACAGGAAAAAGTCTAAAGGCGTTAATATCGCACGATCTTGGTGGCCAGTGCACATCGCCGCCGCGCGAAATAATGAAACCGTTGAACTTTTCATGCAGTAAATCCAGCGTTGCGGGTGCGGTGTGGCACGTAGCGCCGTCCTGCTGGAACCAGATGTCTGTTAGATCCATATCGTCCAGTTGAGGCCACAGGAAATCATTAATCATGGCGCGATACCGATCTCCATTGACCGTAAGCGCGTTGCCGATAGCGTCCTCAAAAAAATATGGACCGATTACGCCGCCAGCCCAGAAACCGCACCATACAGTCACTTTAGCAGGATGCATAGCAATTGAGCAAGTCACTTCAGGATTTTGGTCAGCCCATATACGGCAATTCTGTTTATTGACATACCCATTCATCCAGAAATGCGCCTCGTCGCTGAAGATGATTTTTCGTGCAAATGCAGGGTCGACTTGCAACTGCTCTAGAGCCCATGCGGCAAATGTACGGCGCTGTCCATGGTCTTGCGGTTTCAATTCTTGCGTCAATTGAATTTTGTACGCGTGCAAGTTCAAGTCTCGACGCATAATTGTCCATGTTGAGGTGTTTGGAAGGGCAAGTTCTTGTGCACGTCGCCGCAATGACTGATTCGGGTCTTGACGCACGCTCTCTCGCACAGCAGCAATATTCTCGATTGTTCTTACTGTTCGTTGCCGTACGGGTGTTGTTTGCTCTGCCACTGAGCCAGTTCTCTCAAATTTATTGAGCAGACGTCGAATAGTGGACTCAGCAGGACGGCCATGCGCACCATAAATTGGACGCAATGCGCGGAACGTTTCACGAACCGAACATCTGTTTTGATGATAAATTTTCACAATTTCCACGCGTTGTTGAATCGTGTACTGCTCCATGATTAAATGTCAAGACTAACTTAATAACCTCACAAAATTTGACAGCTGTATCCCCACCGGTTTGGGCGCGCGCGCCGTTCAAACATCGAGCGTCCCTATCTGAACACCCTTTATATATATATATATATATATATATATATATATATATATATATATGTGTACAACATACATAATAAATATATGTACATATTGAGTAGTTAATTGTTTTATTCCCTATGTACACATATGTAGTACATATATGTACATATTTTTAATCTAACCTCTTTTATCCGAACTTTTCGATTATCCGAACCACCTTTGGTCCCAATTAGTTCGGATAATCGAGGTTCTACTGTACTCATAAATATATTTAAAGTAAGGTACGACGTGCCACTCACTGCACTTAAAAATGTTGCCCTTTTCAATACATAAGAACCGCACAGGTATCATGTAAAGAACCTATAAAACGTCAAAAAAACCTATAAGATGTCAACTTGCAGACTAGGTAGTTTTTAAGGCGCAAACAGCCACGTTTGCTCACTAGGATCGTTGTGAATCTATGGAAGAATCACTCAACTAAACTACACGCATTATTGGTTGCATATGTCTTGTGAGGCCAAATGGTCCTTATCTGTAGTTTTTATCTCTGAGAAGAATGTTAGTTGAATAGCAAGATCGCATCTGGATGATTATGTGTATTGGGCTGCGTGTCTAAAAAATCAGTGATATTTGCTGAGTGAGAAAATCATTACTGCCTATGCTGCCAGTGCAGTATATATATTGACTGTGTCCGATGGGTTATTTTTATGTTGTGCTTTCTGAAGAGAGGTTTTGTTCAAAGTTATAAGTTACGAAAAACTGAGGTGAATTACGGGAAATCATCACCGCGCCCGCGTTGTGTGTAATTACTGTTAGCATGTATATGGCTTGTACTTCGACAGTGTACAGTGAATATATAATTATTTCTCATCTCTCTCATTTTTGAAATTCAGCAAATTTGTATATGTAATTTTCAGAACGGATAAGAAAATGTGGATGCGCACCAAGTTTCTAGCTTTTAATCTCAATTAAATGTATTTGAGATAAGAACCCAATGTAATTATCATCAACACATACAACAAACAGCTTAGACCTCCAGTAATGCCATCTCAGAAGCAGATTTTACATCATATCAGAGCCAAAGATGCATAACAAGCCTCATGACGTTAAGGCAACACGTAAAACTAAGTGCTAAGTTAATATCTTGTAGAAAAACTTACATAATGTCAAAAAAAACAGCATAATGTCAAAAAAATCGGCATAATGTCACTTTTCAAGGTACATGATAACCGTGTCGGTCAGGGATCCTTCTGGAAAGCACTTGTGTGTAGATACATTGCATTGCTACAAATATAGACAATGAGGACATAAAATAATTGAAACATGTCTGTTTGATATTTAAATTCATATACTGTTTTGTGATAGTTCCACACATTATGGCCCATTGGTGAATATAAGCTGTGACAAATTATTCGAGTATCTACTCGTATAATGCTTGTGTTCAACTTTGAATCTTAACAGTCAAGACATGACCATGTCATTTTGTTTGACGCACTGACAAAAATGTTAGCCGTCATTGCTGTGACACAGATACGAGACTGCATTATCAAGTGCCCATTTCGTACTAATGCAATCCGTATGCGTGTCATCAATTTGGAAAGAACAACTTTTTTAATCTAGTATTATTATTATTAGACAATTTACTTGACATCTGTTACCTATTGCGGCATCAAATGTATTGTCAACTTAACTCAGGTGAGTATAACTGAAAATGAAACATGTGATGCAGCAAGAAAACTGAAGTCCAAGATGACCTCAGGGCCAGATAAGCTTCCCTCTTTCCTGGTCAAGAATTGTGCGCTTGGTATAGTAGATGCTCTGGTTATTCTTTTTAATCTCATATTATCTACTGATAAGTTCCCAGATAAATGGAAGGAAACCAGGGTTTGTTCTATTTACAAAGCGGGTGACCGTCATTCAATGGAGGACTATGGAGCGATCTCAATATCGAATAATTTTGCCAAGTTATTTGAAATAATTCTTTACAACCGCATCTACCTTTCCACCTATAGTCAAATGTCCCATGGGTTCATGTGTGGTAAGTCAAATGTCACCAATTTGGCAGTATTTACTCAGTTAGCCTCGAATGTCCTAGATAATCAGGGACAGTTGGATGCAGTCTACACTGACTTTTCTAAAGCCTTCGATAAGGTCGATCATGGGGAGCTCATTACTAAGCTACGTTCATTTGGTTTTACTGACAAATCAATATCGTTATTAATGTCTTATATGTGGAATCGACAGCTGTATGTTTCTGACAATGATTTCGATTCGTTTCGATACAATTCGTCATCTGGGGTGCCACAAGGTTCTAACCTGGGCCCCTTATTATTTTTGATCTTTGTGAATGATGTATGTGATTATATTGATTGTGGTAAACTGTTATTTGCTGATCATTTGAAGCTGTATGTTGATATTAATAGTAAAAAAGATTGTGAGTATTTACAAACGAAACTTTGCCTTTGGAAGATTGGTGTATGCTAAGCAGGTTACATTTGAATATTGCTGAATGCAAGGTAGTTACTTTATCCCGAAAGCTACGTAAAATAGAATATGCATACAGTATTGGGGGAATTGAGGTCACTCGAGTTGATACTGTTCGTGATTTGAGTGTTATGTTTGACACTAGGCTTAGTTTTGACTATCATATAGATAATATTATGAATAAAGCTAATGGGTCTTTCGGTTTTCTCACCAGAAACTGTAAGCTAATCAATGATTTGACAGCACTAAAAACCTTGCATTATGCTTATACAGGGTGACTTTCGAAGTTGAGTCATTTATTTTAACAGTGAGTAGATCTGATCAAAAGAAATGTTTTTTCCTTTACCATTTTTCTGGTAAAATTAAAGTAACAAAGTTATAGCCCTTTGGAAGCTTGAGTACCGCCCTGTCTCAATAATAATATTATGTGCTCGTGTTTGGCAACAACGGATATAATCCGCCTTATCGGTTCATCGCATCGGAAACAAAAAAGCGAAAGAATTTGGAACGATGTTTTTACAATTATTTTATTCAGTTGTATACAGTCAGTGCCAGTCGGTAACGCGTGAGTGAATAGTGGTGTCTGTTGCGTGGCTCAAACGAAATAAAAAATGGCACATGTTTATGCGGATCGGTTTCCCAATCGAGTGCAACCAACCCCTCGTGCCTTTGTTAATGTAGTACAACGGGCTCGTGAATCAGGTGACTTAAGACCTCACAGGGGACGGCATGCCAGTGCACCAAGACCTCACGATCAAATACAGGTCCGCACTGAAATACTTGTCGAAAGGATACATTATAAAACAAGGTAAAATTTTTTTTTATTTTTTTTTTTTATTTTTACACACATATTTTGGTTTATCTTCCTTCTACAATCATATCTGAAAATTAATGACTGAACTTCAAAGTCACCCTGTATAAGATCCCAGTTATAGTATGCATTCCTAATATGGAATACCTACTATAGCTGTTATATAAATAGGATAGATTATGTTCCAAAAAAGTTTCTTAAATATCTGTGCGATAGAGTCTACCCTCAACGTGGGTCGGACTATCAAATTCTGTTAGACAGATTTAAAATGACGTCTTTGAATGTGAGAAGGAAGCACAGTTCTGTTATTTTTTGTTTAAACTATTGCATGGAACTATAGTTTCTTCGGAATTGTTATCACAACTACAGTTTTTAATGCCAAGATTTGTTTCAAGATGTAGTGTTACTTTCTTTTGCAGTCGTCCTAACACAAATTTGATTTTGAAATCACCTGAAAGGGTTATGTGTTTGAATTATAGTAGTATTTGTAAGTTTTGTGACATATTCTTATGATCTATTTCGGAGCAGAAATGTGTTCTGCGGGAGCGCCTTAGATAGTTTTATAAGTTAGGCTTTTGTAATATTTCTAATTTAAGATTTTGGCCTTTAAATGGAATATTCTCTGTTGGGCAATAACATCTATAAATAAATAAATAAATTACTAATTCTAGTTGGTTACAGCTCAACGAACGTCATTCTTGCAGCAGCTCCGGCAGGATAACAGCAAACAATTGTCTAATTCCCACTAAAAGGTTTCCGGGCAGCCCCTAAACGATCAATCATCGTCGAGCTGGTCACCGCTCCCCACATCCCAGGCCATCTGCGATGCCGTGGCCCACAAATCAACCCGTCAAGTATTTTGCTGCCAAAACAAAAGCCGTGCCTGTCACGGACGTCTTTTGCTTTTTTGCCTAATGTATTTTTATTGCCGCGTGAAATCACGGTTAAAACCAGACGGCTTTGTGAATCTGAAGCGTTTTTTGAGTTATGGAAATTGTGCAACCATGTATGGATGAATTTTTTTGTTAGAGCTGAAGCTTCGGATATGTTTTAGCTTGATTAATGATTCAATAGAGATTTCGGACTAGTGGCTACGCTTGACTCAGGCTTAGTCGCGTCATAAAGTATATGACAGGAGGTTGGAGTGAATTGCACGACATTTTTTTGTTATCGTTCTTGAAATTATCTTCATGTATCCGCGTAGAGTAAACTAACCTCTAATGCGAACGCAACCAGATGACCGGCAGTCAGACTTGATTATTCGGGGTTATTAGAATATCACCTGGGCATTATCTTTAAGATGCCTTCGAAATGAAAAATATTTTGTTGTCAGAATGAAAACCTTGCGTGTCGCAGACGTATTTTGGGCCTTTTATCTAATGAGTATCTGAAACGTTTTTTGATTTCTTTTATACACGTGTGCATGTTATTACAAAATCCCTTTTAGACGTTTCATAATATCCTCATCATTAAAAAAAAACTAGTTAAGAGTTTAAAAATTGGTGGTGGGGAGGTTGTGGAGAGGTGTACCGCAATTTTTGTATGTCAGTATTTTAATACACTTCTAACGGTTATCATACGCACCTAGACATAACGTCACACTAGTCTTAGATCAAGTTCCAGTCCATTGACTCCAACTGATTAAAAATTCATGCTGTCGCCGTATCTACGGTTTAAGAAAATATGACCATGTATCACAATGTATTCGTAGTTTAAAGTGGTACTAGTAGATATTATTGGTCCTTATAAATATAAGAAATAATTCACACGAGATTTCAGCTAAATATTTCAATTTGAATTCATCCTTTAAATGGCAATAAACCGCACTTCTCTTATAAAAACCTTTACTTCCCTAAATAAATCTAAGAGGTAATTCCAACCACAATCCACCCTGTATTAGGCAGTAAACGTTCTCCTTCCTTACACTATTTTCGTCCACCTTCGCCGATCGACCTACCCTTTGGCGATCCGTTTACAGATAATGCAGAAAAACCCCGATAACTTTTACGTCGACTGATACCAACTCGAAAATCGCGCTTTACGTCCTCTGGTTTATGTTCCTCGCCTTAAATTATACATGAGTGTTGCGCCACTATTTCCCGTTTTATTTTTCCGGGAAGTGTGGCGCGAAAACGACAGTTTTGGGAGCCGTAACGCGCTGCTACCGTGGAGGAGCTCTTGCCGCTAAGGGACCGACATCTCTTCCTTGATTTCAGAGACGAACCTTGAAAGCATCATGTGTATGTGGGAAAGATGGTGCATCTGCTCCATCACTTGCTTCTGCTTTCCGTTTATAAATAACGGATTATTCTACAGAGCGTTCCTTAATGATATGCGAATATTTAAGGGTGTGAATCTATATGGAAAATTCATTTTAGTTTGCCTTATAAACTACGGTCCAAAAATGTTTCCTTACAAAAAATCGGGGCTGTTGAAGTTTTAGGAAAAAAATGGAGATTAATTAATAATTTCAGAACCGCTTCAGATATTTTACCGATATTAAGTACGTAGTGGAAGTTAATAAAGTTGCAAATTGTTCAATGCAAAAATAATTTTTAGCTTTAACAGTGGCGTGCGTACGGGTATTGACTTCGATATTGCTTAGGAAAAAAATAGTACGCCAATGGTTTTTGCCTGATAAAAATTATTTTTGTATTCTCCGTTCAATTTAAAACAAATGTTTGAACTGTTTCCTGGAGTGTTTTTTATTCTATCACAAGCTGCAACTATTCTTTCTCTTAAATCCTCTACAGTGTTAATGACACTTGTGTACACTAGTGTTTAAGATAGCCCCACAAAAAAGAATCTAAACTGTTGAGGTCTGGGGTTGGTGGCCATTCTTGGGTCCCACCATGGTCAATCCAACGATTTGGATAAACAGTTTGTAAATAATTACGAACCGCTACACTGCAATGCGCTGGTGCACTATCATGCATCTACCACAAATTGTTTCTTATTACTAACGGAACATCATCAAGCAGCAAAGGCAACTGTTGTTAAAGAAAATTGACGTAAGTCTGTCCGTCAAGTCGTCCCGGCAAGAAGAGTGGGCCAGTAAAGTGGGTGCCAATATTTCCTGCCCATACGTTAACCGAAAATTGGTTTTGGAAATGGGTTTCGGTTACGGCATAGGAATTTTGTTCTGCTCACAAATGATTAATGGAAATTCGGAATGGCATCTCGAGAAAAATTAGCGTCGTCCGTGAACAGAATCATTGATTCAAATTGCGGATTTTGTGTAATTTTTTGAAGATATCACTGACAAAAGGTCACACGCCTTGGAAAATCAATGGGAAGTAATGCCTGTACTCTTAAAATATTTTAAGGATATAACAAAAGATCCACTAAAGTTCTCCAAACAATTTGACGGCAAATATTTAATAAAAATAAAATAATAAGTGTCTAGCGATCTTCCTCGTACTCGTTTCAGGATGTTCTTCGACTTCGTGCAGCACTGCTTCCTCAATTTCAGGTGTTCTCACACCAGTTTTAACAAGACGACGACGAATATTAGAAAAGGTTCGACTATCTGGCAAAGCACGACGGCAAGGCCATATACGTAATGCATTTCCGCCATTTCTGCATTTGAATAATTCACCATTCTTAACAAGATTGTAAAATAATGATAAAGATGTAACAGCGAAAGTTAATGTAATAATTGAAGAATGCAACTTAGCAATAAATATCTAGTAGCTCTGGAATATGTCACTAGCCTTTGACATCTGACAAGTCTCTGTTATTTAAATCTGTTCGCTGTGACATCTTTTTCATTAGTCAGTTTTTACAAGTGTCTAGCGATCTTCCTCGTACTCGTTTCGGGATGTTCTTCGACTTCGTGCAGCACTGCTTGCTCAATTTCAGGTGTTCTCACACTTACAGGTCTACCTTCAGATGTTCCTTTTCGGACAGAACCAGTTTCAACAAGATGACGTTGAATATTAGAAAAGGTTCGACTATCTCGCAAAGCACGATCGAGATATCTCTGGTGATAAATCCGTCTGGCTTGCTCACCATTACCGTCGGAAAGGCCATATACGTAATGCATTGCCGCCATTTTTGCATTTGAATAACAGAGACTTGTCAGATGTCAAAAGCCAGTGACATATTCCAGAGCAACTAGATATTTATTGCTACATTCCATTATTCTATTATTACATTAATGTTCTCGGACAGTAGAATAGATATTTTTTTACTCAGAAATGGCACATCGAAGGAAAACAATTAAAGAGAGATTATTTGTTTTAATTGAACGGAGAACTCAAAAATAATTTTTACTTGGAAAAAACCATTGGCGTACCATTTAAAAAATTATTTTTCATTGAAAAATATGCAACTTCATTAGCTTTCACTACGCACTAAATAATCAGTGACATATCTGAAGCGGTTCTGAAAATATTAATCAATTTCCATTTTTTTCCTAAAACCTCAACACCCCGAGTTTTTGTAAGGAAACATTTTTGAACCATAGTTTGTAAAGCAAACTAACATTAATTTTTCATTTAGATTCACACCCTTAAATATTCGCATATCATTAATGAACACCATGTATATTCGATGGGTGCGCGATGATAGCACTGAGAATGAGTTAAAGAGTATTTGAGGTCTCGGCTCATTGTAAAACCTTTAATTCCCGTGGGTACTCTCATTGGTTTTCTAAGGAAACAATAAAAAATGTACAATAAAAAGAGGCGCAGGCAGCACATAAGTTATAAAAAAAACACAGGACAGGTTCCTGAGATCTTCAGTGAAGACAAAAATAAATAGTAAATAAATAAATTTTAGCAGAAGTACTGAAAATGATATAAATGCAACCCGTCTTAATTCTGGAACTTCATTCGAAATAAAAAAGGCAGGACTCCTAGTGTTATGAAAATGGGCGGGTGTCTTTACACATGGACAAGATATTGTAAATGCTTTTGGTCAGTACTTTTCTAGATGTTTATAATACAACTGATGTTAACCTAGCTGATAATTTATCTGAGAAGTATTTTAACTTACCTGTTATCGCTATTGAGACAATTTCAGGGGCTGATGTTATGAAATTGTCTAAGAAGCAAAAAAATTAATTTATTAAAGCGTACCAAGTTTTTTAGTTAAATATTGCATTATGTCATTGTAACAGCCCTCTATAATTTAATTCTGACGATAAACTCTTTTCCAGAAACTTGGTAACTAGAGTTTCGCCAATAATGAAAAAAGGTAAGCCAGTTCAAATTCATAACGATAGGCCTATAATATCGGAATCTTGTAATTTTGCAAAATTGCTTGAAATGATACATTACGGGCCAATTTCACCAAGAACAGTCCGTTATTCTCCACCTATAGGGTAACAGACCGTCAGATACAGCGAATGAGCTTCAAGTTCCAATCAACAAATTTTAGCAACCAATAGCTATGAAATGTTAAAAAAAATACTGTCAAAGTATGAGATGACAACTTATCATTGAAACATCACCAGTTTATAGAATATTAAGAAATGTTTGATTTTTGAATTAAATTCATGTTTTAATTACTATTGTTGATTTTTCATTCATGTTTATATTATTTTCTTCAATTGATATGCGATACTGGGTGTTTTTTCCTATAAACCTCTTGCAGATAGCCATTGAGCACCTACTTGATGACAAGCTCTACCAAAAGATATTGCTCGTTTCCAACCATTCATTCATTTACTTGCAGTTCATCAGAACCATTATGGCACCTTAGATTGATATTCCCACAAAACCATTCAGGTTTTTTGATATCCATACATCCATAAAGTTGAATATTTTTCATTGTTCAGGAACTGAACAAACATCCACACTATATTCACAGCGATTAGGAAATTCCCAAATATATGCCTTAAAGCTACCAGCAAACCTAAAACCTGCAAAAAAAAACTACAAATTTGCCATATTTTTCTTTTTTCACGAGTACACATTCTAGGTTATATTTATATTAGACATTATTTGAATACAGCTGATTATTGCATTATTCAAGGAGTGACGCATGTGTGGGATCTGTCAACTCTTGGTACCAGTCACAAAACATATACACTGAAGGTTTAATTCCATGCTATTCAATGACAACACGGTGACTTGTGTGATTCAAAACTAGCAAATGTAAAAGATTCGTTTCGCACCCTCCACCACGGGACGTGATCGTCGTTAGACTTGGCAACCCTGCGAGTGACAGATAGATATTCCCGCCAGTCAAAAAGACAAACAATAGACATTACTAGTTTTTATGATTTTTGGATTTAAAAGACATTACTTGTGAAACATTTTTCATAATCTTTTGTCTATGTCCATAGTAATTGCATTATGCATCAGGGAGATGTAGGGATTGACACGTCTTACACATATTATCTGTGTTTTAGGATGGAGAGGACATAATTTTTTTATTGCTTTGAAGAAATTCATTAACCCATAAATTAATAAATGATTACTATTATGACGTAAAGGAAGATGAGGAATTGGATGGAATGTATCTTATATTCTATTTTCTTGCAAAATACAGACAAATCCACACTATTCAACAGGTATGTAATGATAACTTTCAGTATATTGAAGTTGGTAAATTCGAGAGTGGCATGCATTAACAAACGTCCAAATCTGCTGCCAAATTTAACAGCTAGAAAATCGACTTATTATTTGTCGCATTCCCGTTCGCTGAGGGGGATAACGGATTGTTAAATGTAAACCTATAACATATATCAGAATACATGAAAGTTGTCCTGTTTTTTCTGTACAAAAGCATCATGTTGGAATCAAAAAGTGATCTTGTTTATAATACAGTCGAATTTTCACGATTTTATTCAATATTTAAATAGAAATCACTGACATTCAAAGACCTTAGACAGCTTCCGTCAAATTGCATTTCGATAAGGTATTTTCCTATTGGTCCATAATGTTGGTGAAATCGGCCCTAGGACTCACAATCAATACAAATGAATGAAATTTTATTATTTTACGATAAACCAACACACTCTTCGTGAACACAACGGTTACAAATCACACATAGACGCATATCACAAATCCGATCTTGGAGTTAAACTTTTTCTTCGAATTGATTCTTTCAGTAAATGTAGAGAAACAACAACTTGTGCCGTTGAGCTAATTGCTTTGCGCTTTCTCACACTTGTCGTTGTCTTAATATCAGTAGTTGGAAAAAACTCTTATCATTCTCATAATTTTGTATCCCTTTTTGGTCTTTACTTTTTCTGTTATTATTGCTTGCGTCGACTTTTGGTTTTTCTTGTTGTTCTGTTTTAACTTTTACTTCGGTATTTTTATTTTCTGTATCAAATTCTCTCCTATTTTCTTCACGAATGTTATTCGCTCCTTCTGTCGGATTCATCTTGATGCCTTCCTTAATGTTTTGTGCCTCATTTTCCTTTCTATCAAGATTATTTTCAAATTAATCAGCTTGTCTTGGAGAACAGGGCAAATTTAAAAAATCTTCTATTTCCCTTCCATTCTTTTGGTGAATTACACTGGCTTCCATAGCACCTTGGGTTTCAATTTTCTTTTTTTTAATTTATCGCCATCGAAAGATTCTCGGCTGGCGTTATTAGGCGCACTTAGACTAAAGTTTATAGTGCTGATTTTAAAAAAAACTGCTTACGTTTTGATTCAAACTATAAACTAGGTATAAAATAAACTTACACAAAAATGATATAAACAAAAATAATTTACACAATCATTAAACAAAAAGATTTTGGAACAAAGACTTTACCACCAATAACGTTGTTATCGGTAAATGGTGGCAATACATGTGGCGACACCTGGAATTTTTTATGTTCCATTGTGTTCCCGGATAGAAACCTACCAAACTGTATCACATAGTTTTTGAATTGCATTGCTGGTTTTCTGAATGATGGCTTCTGGCGTTATTAAGGACATGGCGCACTAAAAACGCTCAACATCAACAGCGTGCCAGTATGCTAGCACTGATCTTATGTTCTGGGGTATGATGTCGCTCAGCCGCCATCTTAAAATTACCATCTGCCCCTGTTGCGCTAAAATTCATGCATCAACTTTATCATCCTGGATTTCAAGTAGCTAACTTGACGGGTTCAATAAATAAGCTTAATAAAAAGCAGTGTATTATGTACGTTCGTGGTAGCAATTTACTTCTCACAATTTTATTAATATCTAAGGCCCGTATCGTCAGTCGTCCCTACAATTGTAGGGCTCGTTTATGGCCTTCTTGATTTCGATAATATTACGTCTACTTCGTTAACGTACATGTATGGCCTCCTGTTGATTTCCGACATACTGACAGTTCTGGCTTGAGGCTGTTTTGACGTTCAAGACATTAGACAGCAGAACCAAAATTTATAATTTTCTTGTAACTAATATCGATCTCTCAAAAATACCTCGCTACATTGAACAAATTCCACAACCTGTGGTATCTTCAAGAAATTTTTGAGTTAGGAAAATTAATGCACATGGATATATTATAACATTACATTTGCGTGTATGAAAGTCCGGAAGCTACAACCAAGCTATTCTCTTGATGGAGGTTGGTAAGTTATAAAACAAATCATTGCATATCCATATCATATACTTATCGCATTATTTTCAGGTGTGATTCATTATCACAGACTTTATGAGAAGTTGGTTCCTCAGTAAAATGCTATGTTTACTTTGGAAGGATAAGGAGGTGAATGATCTTTCTAAGAAGGAATTTATGCATCCAGGCATAATTGAAGGAATCTTACAGAAACAAAACGTGAATTTGATTTATGTGAACGATACGTGTTACACTGCAATCTGTTAATTAAAGCCCGGCATGAACCTGTATACAAACTTGAAGACAAGTTGTACTAAGCAAGTATGTATAATGTGTAAAGGTTCTGAAATTGAGTCCATGGTAAATTGACAATCATGATTTCAGGATACTAAAAAGAGCATGGGCATGTAGGAGCACTAATTATGAGACATTACAAGGTGTAAATGGGAAAATTGAGTTGCAGCATGAAGTTAAATTCTTCATTACCTACTTTATACCATCATGGCAGAAAATTCCATAACTAATTACAAGAAAACTGGGAATCAATTCGATGCTTAAGGAATGTCAAACACTGAATAGGACTGATATTTCAGGTGCTCGCCTTGTTTTACAATATTAGCCTTGTGGGCTTATGCTTATATATTGATATAAGCAGAAAACGTTTTTTTTTTTTAAATGGGAGGCTGTTATCAAAATGCATCATATCAAAACTTCAAACTGTCAATTTCAAATATTTGAATGTTCTGTGTATATATTATATGTATAAATTGTGGTTTTTAGTTCCTATTGATAATGCAGACTACAAAAGAAAAATATTCGTCAAAAACAAAAGCTTAACTGCTGACCATGATGAAAAACAATACAACAATGTGATTGGAAATAAGAAAAATGATGCAGTGAGCCTCAGGGCAAAAACAAAGCGTAGAATCGATTCAAACACAGAACAGTTGAATATTTAGAATTGACAGCTTAACCAAGGCCAACCTATATTGTGATCAAGGTGTAAACATTGGTAAAAATATGTGAGGGATAGTTATATTGCAAAAAAGTTAATCCTGATATTGCCAACAGACGTAAACTAAGAACGATGGAGAGCTGAATGATCTTCATAAGAATTAATTTACACATTCAGGCACATGGAAGCATCCTAGCACCGCTGAAAAAGCCAATCCTGTAGTAACCACACCATTTTGAAACACATGAGTTTGCCTTTTGTGTTCGATATTGTTACAGTAGAATTTGTTTTTAAGGAATGCATAAGCCTGTATGTATAATCATAAGAGTTTTAATGTTATGGAGCTCAAGATGAACTTTGTTATGCTTAGGCAATTGGTTCTCGAATGGTTAATGTTGCATGTTGGATAGCTGAAATGTCTTACTGAACTAGATGAAGTGCATTCTTGAATATTGTAATCGACATTTTTATCCGACGATTTTCACAAAGCCCATGTGTTTGGGATTTCTTAACCATTCAACTGAATGGCATATATGATAAAGTTGGAGTATTCCTAGAAAATCATTACCTTTTTCTTCGTTATTGACCACCTTTGGCCAACAATTGTCCTGAGTAATTAAATACTTCACACAATGGAAGCACAGTAGCAAATGATGACAATGACAAAAATAAAATTCCAGTGGTGTAACTAAAGACTATATGAAATACATATTTCAACACTTATGGTTGTATCGGTGCTAAGGAGTAAAATGTAAGAAATCACCATTTTAATGGTATTTTTGCAGATCTACTTGCATTGCTCAAAAATACATCCCATCCTGAGAAGCCGAGATTACAAGATACTGTTGCAGGACAGAATAATTCTAGTGTAAGGCACGTTATTAGAGGAAAAAGAAGAGTCGATATATTTAAATTGTTTGTCCACACAGTGTTTTGTTTGTAGAGCTTCTAATTTTGAAAGTAGAATACAATATTGTTAACATCATGATGAAACATTTAGCCAAAAAACAATATATCAAAAATGAAAAACTACAACAGTGTATCACAATAACTTTTATTCATTTTTAATTTACTTACATAAAATATACGTTTTCCAATTGAATGTCTATATTTAAGGGGGTAACTTAGAGTCCATTTTAAGAAGAATATTTCATATGACGTATATCTTAAATCTCTTGACCTTTGAGAAACAGAGTGGTAAACTTTTCAAAAATTAATAAAATATTTTGTAAAGATCTGGAATACCATTTCAAATACTTTATCAAAGTTTGGCATACATGTACATCAAGAGGTATCTTTAATGCAACATTCTTTCAATTCCCACCAGTGGCGTTCGTACGAATTTCACTTGCTTATTTTGGCAGGCAATGATAGTAGGCAACTGGTTTCTCTTAAAATAAAAATTGCTCTTAAAATCATCAGTGATTTCTCAGCAAATTTTATGAAATCAAAATACTGTTTCTTTGCATGATCCTAATATCGTTAGTATCACAATGTCACTATGTATAAATAAACAGTATCTTTGAAAATAAATTTTTTTAGTCAGACCTATGATTTCCACCCAAAAAATAGAAACTATTTCGCTGCATGGTGATATTGTCATACTAACAATATTCAGGAACAGTTTTTATTTTAATGAAAACCCTACATCAGATTGAAAAACATTCAAGTGATTAAATTTGCTTAGATGTGATTAAAAATTTTAATAAAAGAGACATCAATGGCATACCATTACTGCCTGTCAAAATAAGCAGGTGAAATTCCTTAATAGCATCACTGGTGGAAATTAAAGAAATGCCTCGTCACTCATGTACAATTAGGATTAGGAAACACAGTGAATTGCAGCTCCTAGTATTACAAGAGGTAAATGCACACTTTTGAGCCAAAGACTTTTTTGCTGTTTCTATCATAACTAACAAACTCTGCTTTTCATATGAGTGTTTCAAATATCAAACCAGTTTAATTCTAGATATTTCTTTTTTAACCCGAAACTGCTTTCCTTTCACATGCCATACTTTGATACATTTTCCCTTTTAAGTTAAGGGTTCCAAATCAATTAAAAACTTTTAGTATCGAGATTTGAATGTCTTAATAAAATTTAAGTTTCCTTACTTTTTCCTTATACAATATGCTACAACACTGATATATGGTGCAACACATTTAAAAAGTGCAACATACTGTTCTTTGAGGCTCAGTGCATCAATCTTATTATTGCCGCTGATGTATTTTTTTGATATCCTCAGTAGCTGGAGTCTCAATTATAAATAATAATTTAAAACCACAATTTGTACCTAGAAGTTTAAATTCAAATCAAATTTTGTATCTCAGAGACAGGTAAGACCTACCTGTAATGATCAGCAAATTTACTTAACTTTACAAGTTATGTTAAGTCGCATATGATACAATACAAGACAAGCTATCTGAAACGAAATTGCCTTATTGGGGCTTAACCTAGCCTGACTTTGAGGTACACTTTTCAAAATAATGGGTCTTTTCTGCTTATCTAGACCTTTGAAGTGTTTGAAATTTGTTTAACAGGAAAGTGATTCCCTGGATGAGTCAGAATTTTCTCGTATTTTTCCATTTGTAATTAATTGTGGAATTTTATGTCATGAAGTTTTTCTGATTTAAATTCATGCTACAACTGTGTTTACTCCCTGTAATACTTCATATTTGGTAATCCTATATGGATATTGTATTTCAAGCATCCTGAAATAACAATGATAAATAGTAATTACGATCTTCACATACACACATTGTACATATTTGTAGCTTGACACTTCACATAGAGTCCAGTAATGATTTGTGAACAGGCATCTTGACATCAACAATGCAGTTGCATTCGGGATATGTTTGTTATCCATGGAGGAACCAACTTCTTGTAAAGTCTGTTTAAATGAATTACACCTGAGAATAATGCAATAAGTATATAATATGAATATCCAATGATTTGTTTTGTAACTTACCAACCTTCGTCAAGAGAACAGTTTGGTTTTAAGCTTCTGGACTTTTATACAGGGAATTTATTCCCACAGTTTTCTTGTAATTAGTTGTGGAATTTTGTGCCATGATGGTACAAAGTAATGAAGAATTTAACTTCATGCTGCAACTCCATTTTCCCATTTACACCTTGTAATGTCTCATAATTAGTGCTCCTACAGGCCCATGCTCTTTTTAATATCCTGAAATCATGATTGTCAATTTAGCATGGACTCAATTTCACAACCTTTACACATTATTCATACTTGCTTAGCACAGCTTGTCTTCAAGTTCGTAAGTGTGCATTCTTATCATTATGACTATGATCGTACAGATTTATGCCAGGCTTTAATTAACAAATTGCAGTGTAGCACATATCGGTCACATAAATCAAATTCACGTTTTGTTTCTGTAAGATTCCTTCAGTTATGCTTGGATGCATAAATTCCTTCTTAGAAAGATCATTCACCTCCTTATCCTTCCAAAGTAAACATAGCATTTTACTGACGAACCAACTTCTCATAAAGTCTGTGATAATGAATCACACCTGAAAATAATGCGATAAGTATATAATATGGATATGCAATGATTTGTTTTGTAACTTACCAACCTCCATCAAGAGAATAGCTTGGTTGTAAGCTTCTGGACTTTCATACACACAAATATATTATAGTATAATATATCCATGTGCATTAATTTTCCTAACTCAATAATTTCTTGAAGATACCACAGGTTGTGGAATTTGTTCAATGTAGCGAGGTATTTTTGAGTGATCGATAATTATTCGCAAGAAAATTATAAATTATGGTTCTGCTGTCATGTGACTTGAACGTCAAAACAACCTCAAGCCAGAACTGTCAGTTGTCGGAAATCAAAAGGAGGACATACATGTGCGTTAACGAAGAAGACGTAATATTATCGAAATCAAGAAGGCCATAAACGAGCCCTACAATTGTAGGGACGACTGACGATACGGGCCTAGACTGTACCTTTAGACTTTTCGGTTTATAGGGGCCAAGTGTTTCTAGGTAGTCAAACAAAAGACATACTGATATTGGAAAAGTTTGTGAGGATGTACATACCTCACGTAAAAGGAACACATGAAACCTGAAAACTTACGCAGAAATGCAAGCCTCGTTTAAAATTGATGTTCTGGAGCAACACACATTTTTGTTGCGGTGTAAGCTTATCGCTCGTGTATCTCCCATGTAAGTTGCTTCCATCTTACATTCATATATCTTAGAGCTTGTCATATATCTCGACCATACATTTGCATCAGATGCCGGGATCTCCCACCTTTTGCGGGAAATCCACCGATCCAGAAAATAAACCACAAACGCCGAGTCGTTTAGATCCACGGCGTTATTTAAGAAAACTTCAAAGAATGAGTGCTGCTTCATCCATAATATATCGCCTGAAGAATAGCGAACGCCTCCGAAATGCAGATTTCTAGGGAAACTTTTCTGAATTATTTAAAAGGCGTAGAGGAAATCTCCCCCTTACCTTCCTTATGTCTATAAGGTGTAGGAATAATCTCCAAACTTTGTCTTAATAATACAAAGAGCTACTGTTGTTGGTAGAATAAACGCTTAAACAGTTCATGTTCCGTATGGTTTAAATCTAAAGTTACTTTACGGAATTTTTGGACAAATAGCTGTTTATAATCCATTTGGAGAAAAAGTTTCGCCCACAAGGATAAGATTTAATATCTTTATTATATTTTGACACAGAACGTAATAGGGTAATAAAAAATGTATGCTTTCGTTACCCGGCCGACCGTGCTTTTCCATTGTTTAATAAAACATCGAGATAACAGATACTATTTTTACAAGTTTTAAGGATGAATAGAAATCGCCCAATAATACAAATAGTAATAACCAACGAAATCGAATAGATTAGAAGGAGCTATATATTCATATTGCAAGGTTTCCCGCCGACCTTGGCTATTTGACTATCATTGCCTATTTTTCTATACTCTAACCCCCACGAAGCCTTAAACACCCAAAAGGTACCGGGCTATAGGGGCATACGGGGAAAAACGACGCTAGCGAACACGTGAGTATGCAATATCCACACATTCTGGCCTAGTCTACGGGATCCGCCGGGTGGTGCCTCCGCATTTCTCGGCGACTCATTAGTAGACCCCTAAAAAAGGCCAATACTTTGGCGTACATTCTTTTCTGTGGAAAGGCTTTATACTGGGTGTGGTCACTCACCCGATCCGGGTAAATCGCTCAGTTATTTTTAATAAACAATAAAACAAATAAACAAAATTACAGTTAAACGTCTGAACAGCTTAACAATGGCAGAATACTTGATACTGGAAATAGTGGGACACCTTGTATGAATTCTACTCGGTCTTTCTAGTTGAGCTTAATTCGGAAATTCTGACTGTTGTATCACTTATCTAATAAAAAGACGTATTTTAATTAATTTGATATTCATTGTTCTTTTTGGGCATGCTGAGCTTCGTCCATAGAATTTCATGGCTTGAAGATGAGATAGGAAGTTCTAGATTCAAGTATATAAAGTTAAAGTGTCTGGAATACTACGGTTGCATGGAATCCACGCACTTGTACGTTTTCACAAAAAGTACGGATTTAATGTGAAATCTCAACAACTGTGAAACTGGCGGATTAAGCCCGATGGACTTGTGGTATGAACTTGCTCATTGACTGCATAATTTCGGTTAACTAGTCCAAATTCTTTGCTACGAACGGATCTGCAGATTGGCCTTATAAAAGTATAAAATATTGGCTTCCCACCTAGCCCACAGATTATATAAAGCGTAAAGAGAGCCGTCCGAAATGTCCAAGGATCAGTTTGCTTGAAGATTTAACCACTTTTTCCGAACTTTGCACTATTTTACTTCCCACGCAAATTATGAATAGGCAACCAATGGTATACGTTTTAGAAAAGCGACCTTATTGAGCAAGAGACGATTGCGTACTGATGGTCACATGGTTTCAGAGACAATGGCTTATAACCTAGGGTCGTACAAAGGAATTGAAAAATGCAAACCTAAGCAACACTACATTTGAGATCATCATTACAGCAGTGTCGTAATTCACATAAACGGCAGAAGTATTGTTACTACGAAATTGTTACACTCCGTATCGTCTACATCATGAAACTCCGTACCACTCATGCGACCGTCTGTCCTTCTGTCGCTAATTTTAAAAAATGGGTTCAGAGGCGGCTGCAAACAAAGTTTTGCCGGTCGTTTCGCTTTTGTATGATCTACAACTCTCTGCAGAGTGAAACAATATATTGTCAGAGCAGAAAAAATATTACTTCTACAGTTTTCTAAGTACAAATTTAAAAAAAAAAGTAATTTAAAAGTATGTAATTACTTTTAATATATTTTATACTCTTTGTTAAGGATACAATCTTCATCGAATATTCACAACTTTCCCTAGAGGTCCAGCTTAGGCACTTGTTTTTCAAATCAGCGATACGTAAGGCTATTGCAAATTGCTTATTTAATAATAATTTCCAAGGCAACAATGCACAATATTACAAATAAAACTTTCTAGGATTTGAGAATGAACTTTTTTATTTCTTTTAAATTAACAACAAGACGTTGTTCCGCTTTTCGGAATTCTCCTCTACATACAAAGCGCTCCCAAAAAGGCCCATCCTCCGCATATTTTCATCAAATTAGTAGGCTGAAATTTATAGTGATTAGACTATTTTTCAAACCATATTATTGTAAATGTGAATTTGTTCAAGCGATGCTCCACTTTGCAGTATTTTATAACCTTAGAATGTATCGTCAGAAAGGGCTATTGAAATTGAGCGTTTCTGTGCATACAGTAAACCAACAATACAGTAAAGCTCCATGAACCCCTAGCCAAATAAAACCACGTAATGTAACAATTATGGTCACACTTCAGCCTTTCTCAAAGTACAAATATTAATAATGACACATTTTATGTTTATCTGTCTTCCATCTTATTTATCTTTTCTTTTATTCGCAATTATGCAGTGTGTTTTGACATCGTTCTGAACGGTTCTGTACCACACGGGGATCACAGGCAGCCATCATTACAATTTTTAAAACCAGCAAAGACCAAGACTATGGGCTAGGCATACCTGATCTCAAAAACTCAATAACTGAACACCAAAACGCTGTACTGCATTATATCAATCTTGTTCATTGGAAAGCTCAACCTGAGTGTGCAAATGAACATGGAACATTCTGTATAAAGAAATTGGCAGATTTAGATACATTTTTCAAAATAGAATGTTCAAAAGGTTACTATTACATATTCTAACAGATCACTTCAATAGAAGAAGATTGATATAACGTACTATTGCGCTTTGATTATTGGTTGTCGAGTTAGATTCAATGTACAAAAATGCTAAATTTTGACGGCCTGACAGTTCCCCATTTTGAGAGATATTGACTATATCCTAAGGCGATAAAGTACTCAAAAAGAGATTTAAAACAGGCTATCACATGACGCGCCCTCTATCCGGTTCTGAAAAAAAGCTTCAAAATGACACAAATCCACCATTTAGGAAAAGTTTTTTCCTGAATTATAGTATCATTTCATCACCCCAAACTGTAGCTTGCTAACTTGCCCCGTTCAAAAAATAAGTGGGACTTCTTGAAAAGTACAGTACATCAGTGACTGAACTTAAATTTGTAATAGTCGAAATAGATTTGTTTCGGCCATTTTTCCAAGGATGATGCGGTTTTTTCTCAATTTTTTACCAATGATTTCATCTTTATTCCGGTTTCGGTAGAACACTGCTATACATTTCACGTCAAACTGTCAGGGTTAGAGAGTACACCTTATTTTTCACACATCTGACGGAATTTTAACTTCCATGGCATAAGTAGGATCACATGTCTAATTTGTGTTTTAAATTCACTGCAATTTAGTTATTTTATTGCCTGCGTGACTTCGCTATGAAGTGTAACCGTATTGTACGTAAAGCACTTACGAAACGATGAAGTCTGATGAAGAGGCCTTATGAGTGTCTCAGAAACCTAGGTATATGCTACCGGTGCAACCGGTTAGTCAATTGTGCGTCCTTTTATTTCCGCTGGACCGACCGTTGTACATCAAACTTGCCTTTATATTGATGGTGGATATGCCACCGGTGCCAACAGCATCCACCCACGTTTGGGCTCAGTTGATCCGCGATATCCTAACCTCTGCATTTTATCTTTTTTTGACAACTAAAATTTAATGTTTTTTTTTAACACAATTCGAAATAAACAGAGCATCTGAAGGCAAGTGATTTTATTTTGAATTATGCATATCTGAACATTTCTTGGTTTTCTGATTTGTAGTCCTTTTATTGTTTTTTGAAGCGCAAATTCTCTCCACTGGATAAGTTCTTCATCCGAATCATCACTCGAGTCGCTAAACGAACAATCCACGACGATACCAACTGCTGGGTACATTGCCATAATGATTTTAATCGATACGGTGTTCAAATTAACAAGTATTTATTCACGATCAAACAAAGGTTAGGTTTTCTCTTATATGACAGCAATCTGAAGGCTACAAAAAAGTGCATCTTTTTATTAACCACCAATCAACGGAACCTCACGGGTATCACGTAACTTGAAAAGTGACATTATGCCGACCTTTTTTGACATGCTGTTTTTTTTTGAGATTATGTAGGTTATTCTACAAGATGTTAACTTAGCACTTAGTTGTACGTGTTGCCTAAACGTCATAAGGCTTGTTATCTATCTTTGGCTCTGTGATGTAAAATCTGCTTCTGAGATGGCATTACTGGAGGTCTAAGCTGAAAGTTGTTTGTGTTGATGATAATTACATTGGGTTCTCGTCTCAAATACACCTAATTGAGATTAAAAGCTAGAAACTTGGTGCGCATCCACTTTTTCTTATCCGTTCTGAAAATTACATATACAAATTTGCTGAATTTCAAAATGAGGGAGATCAGAAATAATGATATTCACTGTACACTGTCGAATTACAAGCCATATACATGCTAACAGTAATTACACACAACGCGGGCGCGTTGATGATTTCCCGTAATTCTCCTCAGTTTTTTGTAACTTATAACTTTGAACATAACCTCTCTTCAGAAAGCACAACATATAAATAACCCATCATATTCGGCATATTCAGTAATGATTTTCTCACACAGCAAATATCACTGATTTTATACACATGCAGACCAATACACATAATCATCCAGATGCGATCTTGCTATTCAAACAACTTTCTTCTCAGAGATAAAAGCTACAGACACGGATCACTCAGCCTCACAAAACTATCCAACCAATAGTGCGTAGTTTAGTTGAGTGATTCCTCCATAGGTGGACGTGCACAACGATCCCAGTGAGCAAACGTGCAGTGACTGTTTGCGCCCTAAAAACTACCCAGTCTGCAAGTTGACATCTTATAGGTTTTTTTTGACGTTTTGTAAGCTTTTTACATGATACCCGTGCGTTGCTGACGCTGTCATGTTACGACCTTGTTTTTTTTGGTTGTAAGTTATAGTTGCAAAGATTTTACGAATGAGAAGGTTCTTTACTACTTACTCGTTTGCTAGTTCATAAGATACGATATAGCTAGATAGGAATATATGGATCTCATACCCTTGCTAAAAAATATTGCGTATAGGAGTATATACAGCTTAGACCTTCAATAATGCCACTTCTGAAGTAGATTTTACATCACACCAGAGAGAAACATTGATATCTGAAGCATCATGTCGTTTAGGCACGTACGACTACAAAACGAGTCCACAACAAGTGTCAATCAGCTAGTGCTAGGTTAATATGTTGTAGAAAAATCTACATAACATGATATTATGGAGGTTTTGTAGTTGAACGTCAAGAGGCTTCATTTATCGATGTTTGGGTCTGACTTGATGTAAAATCTGCCTCAGAGATGCCTTTACTGGAGGCAACGCAATGCATAGGTGCATAGTGTGCTAATATATGTAATATGTGTTGATGATAGTTCCATTGGGTTCTTGCTTCAAATACACATACTCAAGACTCAAAGCTAGAAATTAGCTGCGCATCCGCTTTTTCTTAACCATTCTGGAAATTAAATATGCAAATTTGCTGGATTTCAAAAATGAGAAAGATAATAAATAATTATATTCACTGTACACTATCGAATTACAAGCCGTGTTCATGCTAACAGTAATTATATTACGGTCCCGTCTCCTAAATAAAGAAGTCTGTAGTACCTCCGTTCTGCGTTTCCGGACCACAATTTTTAAAGAAATCTGCATCTGGCAACACCGCACCCCACTCCGAACCTTCAGGTGCCTCGCTGCTTTAGTCTTCGTTTTTGTGTATTACGGATCACATAGATACGCTATCGCTTCCGAAATTTATTGTGCATAATGGCGGACAGAAGTACAAAACGACCAAGGAGCTCAGACAGAAAACATTTGGATAGTTCTGAGATTAAATCAATGTTCAAAACAGTGATGCGGAGGTTGAGTGCAATCGAACAGGAACAGAAACGTTATCGTCGATCCCTAACCCCTTCGTTTGACTATTCGACGGGAAGTGATAATGATTTGGATCATTATGACGACGATGCTGACGCTGACGAGTTGATTACAGGTGAAGATGAGTCACAGAGTGTTCAAGGAAACAACAACGCTCCTGAGAGCGTTGCCGCTGGTAAGAAAAATTTTTTGGTTAGGAATTTTGTTGATTTGGTGATTCATATGTTAAGATACTATATTTATTTTTTCGACATTATTTGTACCTAGAGTGGTATAGATATATGTACTTATACTAAAGCAGCCCGAGTCTAGAGTGACGCAGGACATATAATGCTTCTGATTCAACTTAATCTAGAGTGATTCAAGTTTTTTTTGGAAAAAACAGCCTGTGTCTAGAGTGACACGTTCCACAAGGCTTTTTAACTTAATCTAGAGTGGTTACAGTTTGTGAAATGTGTGTAGAGTGACACATGATGGGATGCTCCTTTAATTCATGATTTTCTCCATTTTATTAGCACCTATTGTTATCGTTATCTAACCTAGAGTGGTTATAGATATGTTATGCCCCTTTTTTTCTTTTGGTGTTACAGACAACTTGATACCAACAACAGTAAACATTAGTTCTATTCTCGGTGAAGATGAAATTCAAGAAAGGGTTTTTTCGGAGCCTATACTTGAAGAGTTAGTTCCCCGCTATACCAAGGTTTTGCTAGGCGGATTGAAAGAGGAGGTAAAAACGGACCTTATCAAGAAATATCTTCCTCCGGAAAATTTTAAGGTCATTGTACCTCCTGTAATCAACCCCGAGGCAAAGTAGCTGTTCAAGAAAACACATTGAAGAGGGATGCAAGGCTATCTAATCTACAAGGACAGGTTGCAGCTGTCATTTCAATATTAATAAAATTCACATCAAAATTGGCGAAAGAAAGTGGGGAGGAAAATATTAAACATATTGAGACTACAAATGACGCGTTACGCCTGCTTTGTGATGTTTTTTATCATGAATCAGTGTCAAGAAGGGAGCTTTTACTGCTAAATTTGAATAAGGACCTTAAGGAAACCTTAAAAAATACCACCATTTCAGAGTATTTATTTGGTAAAGAGCTAGAAACCACCATAGAGGCTGCAAAGAAGCTTGAAAAGTCTGGGGAGCAGCTGAAGATTAAAAAATATAAGCCATCGTTTTCCACCATGGCCACTACTTCAAAACAGGGAAACTTCCGGCGCCCATTTGCAAAGGGAGTGCAACAGATGGGTCAAAAAGTTCAGAGACGCACTCCATCGCAAAACAACAACCCGAGAAGATCCAAGACTCATTACTATTCTCAGAGTCATCGTATCAACAGCAGCGTCGAGAGGAGACGCCGTCATTGAATGATTCAGTGGAATCACTATCACAGCAGCAGCAGTGTCTAGATGTGACACAGTTCTTAGAGGTTAGTAAGCCGTGTGGCGGATTACTACCTTTTTCCAATAGGTGGAAAAAGCTAGGTTTTCATAAGAAGGTTATTTCATATATAACTGGTCTAAAAATTCCTCTTATTAACAAACCCAGACAAAAAACGGCTCCTTTAGAGCCCTTAAGGTCAAAAAAAGAATGTGATGCTATTGATATTATTATTAAAAAATCCTTGCAAGAGGGAATTTTTTCTATAGTAAAACCCTGTAAAGATCAATTTATTTCAAATGTTTTTATCGTGCCAAAACCTGATGGCACTAATCGATTGATCATTAATTTGAAATCCTTTAACACATTTGTAGCAACATCACATTTTAAGTTGGAAAATCACAGGACAGTTACCCAGATAGTTACACCAAACTGTTTCATGTGCAATATTGATTTGAAGGACGCCTATTATTTAGTACCAATACATGATTCACATAAAAAGTACCTACGTTTTCAGTTTAAGGGCTACATTTATGAATTTAATTGTTTGCCATTTGGATTGAGCTGCGCGCCTCTAATTTTTACGAAGATTTTAAGGCCAGTTGTATCTCATCTTAGAAAACGTGGGTTACTCTCCGTCATATATTTAGACGATTTTCTACTTCTTGGAAGAACTTACAAAGAGTGTGTAGTTAATACAAGGGAAACTATTAAACTCTTAGAATACTTAGGCTTTATTATAAATTATAAAAAAAGTTCTCTCATTCCTAATCAAAGTTGCGTTTTTCTTGGTTTTCAATACAATTCTATTTATATGACAGTGTCATTACCCGAAGAAAAACGTGCTAGGTTGCAAAAATTGTTACTACGTTTTACTAAAACTAAAACTTGCACCATAAGAGAGTTCTCCAAATTTATTGGAAATTTGGTTTCAGCCGCTCCAGCACTAAAATATAGTTTTTTGTACACTAAACTATTTGAACGTGCCAAAATGAAGGCCTTATATCATGTTCAGGGAAACTATGACGCAAAAATGAATATTTCCCCGCATTTGTTATCTGATTTGTCTTGGTGGCTTAAACACGTCACTTTATCGAATAATTCCATTCATAATGAGGAATTCGCTCTTGAAATCTTTTCAGACGCTTCTAAATCTGGGTGGGGGGCGTACTGTGAAGGTAAAACTACATTTGGTTTCTAGTCACTTCAAGAAAAACAAAAACATATTAATGAATTGGAATTATTGGCAGTCTTTTTTGCGATAAAGTGTTTTACGCAGGGTCTATCTGATTGTTATATTCTATGCAGAATTGATAACACCACTGCAGTTTCCACTATTAACAGATTTGGAAGCGTACGGTTTCCAGCTCTGAATAAATTAGCCAGAAAGATCTGGAATTACTGCGAGAAAAAAGATATAATTATCTTTGCATCATATATTAATTCCAAAGATAATGTACATGCCGATAGAGCCTCCCGTCAGATTCACAGAGAAACAGAATGGTCAATTTCCGAAGCTGCCTTTTCAAAAATTTCCAGTAAATTTGGTGACCCGAAAATTGACCTGTTCGCAAGTCGCATTAACAAAAAATGTAAACTCTTTATATCATGGTTTCAAGACCCGGAGGCTCACGGAATAGATGCTTTCACCTTAAGTTGGAATGGGTTGAACTTTTATGCCTTTCCACCCTTTTCCTTAATATTAAGAACGTTGCAAAAAATAATTAGAGATAAGGCGGAAGGCATTGTCGTTGTACCTCGATGGTGTTCACAACCCTGGTACCCACTATTTAAATCCTTATTGATACAGGAACCCCTAGTTTTTGGCCCTAACGAAACTCTACTTTCATTTAGCGGGACCCCACACCCCTTATGGAAAAACATTTCCCTGGTAGCAGGGCGGTTATCAGGGAAGCACTTCTACAAGGGAAGGTGCCTTTAGCTACTCTGGATATTTGTTTAGCTTCGATCACAGAATCAACCTTGAAACAGTATAATGGGGGTCTACGCCTGTGGTGGGAGTTTTGTGTTAACAAAAACATTATTCCATATGAGGTAGCTGTGGAGGACGTTCTGGAATTTTTAACCATTCACTTTGAGAAAGGCGCAACTTATGGAACCCTTAATTCTTATAGATCGGCCATAGCTCAGATTGCAGGGCCACAATTTGGCCAAGATTTTAGGGTCAAGCGTTTCTTCAAAGGAGTTTTTAGCAAAAAACCACCTACAGCTAGATATGAGAATATTTGGGATCCCCAAATAGTATTATCCTATGTAAGGACGCTTGGAACTAAAACTCTTTCTCTAGCAACCTTAAGCAAAAAATTTGCGGTTTTGTTGGCCTTGGCCACCGGCCAACGTATACAAACATTAACACTTATAAAGATTAATAATATCTCAGTTCAATCTCACGTAATCAATATAAAGATACCAGACCGTATCAAAACATCCTCAATAAATAAACCGCAACCCCTTTTGGTTTTACCTTTTTTTGATAATGATCCGCAACTATGCGTAGCTAGAACACTATTAACATATCTTAGTGCTACCGAGAAGTTAAGAAACTCTTGTGATTGGCTTTTTATTACCTTTAAGAAACCACACAACAAGGCATCTGTTTCTACTATATCCAGATGGATTAAAGATATGCTAGAAAATAGTGGAGTAGATATGACCATATTTAAACCACAAAGTACAAGACATGCATCCACCTCTTCTGCAGCAAGGGCTGGGGTCAGTTTTGATTCCATAAGATTAGCGGCAGGTTGGTCTAACGATTCTAGAACGTTCGCAAACTTTTATAATCGCCCTGTCGTAGACAATTCTAAGTTTGCAAAAGTTATACTAAATTGTTAAAAAAAAAAAAAAAAAAAAAAAAAATATATATATAATAAACTTGTGTATCTTAAAATAAGTAAGGAGTTGAAACTTAATTTAGTTGAGATAGTAATTATTTTTAGTTACCATGTTATTTCAACCATTATTCAAATAAATTTATGCGTTGTTGCAATTACTTTAAACATCTACAGACTTCTTTATTTAGGAGACGGGACCGTAATATAATTATAAGATCAAACGAACTTACCTTAAGTGATGTTCGATCTTGATTATATTACGGTCCCGTCGAAGTAAATAAAGTCCCACCCTGCCCTGTTATTATAAAAAATAATCAACTGGAATTCCCCTTTGCAACAACAACTTTAAAATGACTGAAGCAGCGAGGCACCTGAAGGTTCGGAGTGGGGTGCGGTGTTGCCAGATGCAGATTTCTTTAAAAATTGTGGTCCGGAAACGCAGAACGGAGGTACTACAGACTTCTTTATTTACTTCGACGGGACCGTAGTATAATCAAGATCGAACATCACTTAAGGTAAGTTCGTTTGATCTTATAATTACACACTACGCGGGCGGTCATAAGAATTTTTGAAAACACAAAAAAGTGAAGAATTGTAATTTATAACTTTGAACATAGGCTGTATTGAGAAAGGACAACATATAGATAGACCGTCGGGCACAACTAATAGATATACTTCATTGGCAACATATTCAGTAATGATTTTCTCACACAGCAAATATCATTGATTTACACACAATCATCAAGATGCGATCTTGCTATTCCACCAACTTTGTTCTCAGATATGAAAACTATAGACTACTCGGCCTCACAAAACATATGCAACCAACAATGCATGTAGTTGAGCTATTTCTCCATAGATGGACGCACACAACGATCCTAGTGAGCAAACGTGGAATGATGGTTTGCACCTTAAAATCTACCTAGTCTGCAAGATGACATATTATAGTTATCTTTGACGTATTATAGGCTACATAATATATGTACGGGTCAGTTACCGTATCCAAGATCCCGTCACACAAATTCTATCCTCTCTGCTACGCTATATGGATGAAATCGACACGGCTGGATCCCAGACACAGTCAACGACAAGTGACCGACCACTAAAAGAACAAACCTATAATGCTTCAGAAACTATCAATTTATTTCGACGAAGATATCAATCCGCTAAATCTGGCCACCTCTCATACATTCATAATTTTTATGCGTGGGATCTAATCATTTTAGCAGATTGCCTGGAATGCAACGTTTGCTGAAAAATCGCAAAATGAGAATTGACGGCCGGCGCACAAACAACGTGCAAACAGTAAACAGCACCAAATTCATTTCCAACGTATCGTCTGTTTATTTCATACAGGAGAGCTGCAACTGCAAGCATTTTATAGCTCACTCGACACAACTTGGTGGAAACTAGCAAAAATGTAGCACGTATTTACGCTAAACGTATAATTCATCAATGTCTGAATTCGAGCATATATGGCCTAGTAGTTCTCTGAAATTATCCGGATGGACGAGTTTTTCTGATGACGCAATGGTGTTTTAGAAGTCACAGATTACAGTTGCATCCAATAAAAGCTGGAATAGGAACTTTATTGTTTCAACATAAGAAGCTTTCACACGATTTTTGGCAGTTCACAATAAAAATAGAGAAATTATCTTCATACCTTCGTCTCCCTGACACCTACATATGCAACCGGTCGCTATCTGCGAACGTTTGTGCAAGCTCACAAGCAAACGTTTTTTAGTTTTCCCTCACCTTCAACTTTTTGATCAACGTATGTATAGTGGGGATGTGTACTCGTCCGCCATGTTGTTTCCAACAAGCCGAGTCAAGCAAAATCGGAAGTAACTATACTAAGTGACATATAAATCCTAACACCCAGTTTAAATGGTTTTATTTTAATAAAATTTTGTATAAGTACTTAGTGAAGCATAATAAGTAAATGATAAAAATTTCAAAATGATTGCACTGCTTTTAAGCCCTTTGACCTTTAATAATGTGTGGATGCACCCTGATGTGCTATGCATTCTCCAACGCGCCTAGGCATGCTTCTGATCAGGTGGTCAATGTGCTCCTGTGGTATCTCATTCCAGGCAACCACCAACTTCTCTCGAAGTGCTTCTAGAGTCTGAGGAGGACGTTGCAAATCAAGCAATCTCCTACCCATCATATCCCACACGTGCTCAATTGGGGATAAGTCGGGAGATCTTGGTGGCCATGGTAACAATGTGACATCATTATGTTGAAAGAAGTCTATTGTGACTCTTGCAACATGTGGTCGGGCATTATCTTGTTGGAAAGTTGGATCTGCCAGGGTGTCAAGATAGGGTAAAAGATGGGGTTCTAGAACCTCGTGGATATAATGCTGCGCGTTCATGTTACCTCTGATGAAGATTAAAAGTGACCTGGAACCATAAGCTATAGCACCCCAAACCATAACTCCAACAGTGTGATGAACATATTTTTCAACAAAAAACTGTGGATTCCTCCTTTCACCACGTCGTCTTCTAACCCTGGCAAGACCATCGTGCATGCCTAAACAAAATCGAGACTCGTCACTAAAGACAATACTGTTCCATTCCTGATCCCAGAGTGACCGTTGTCTGCACCACTCAAGGCGATTACGTCGGTGTTCTCGAGTTAAAGGGAGGACCCAGTGTGGCCGGTATGAAAACAAGCCAAAACTTCTCATTCGTCGGTAAACACTTCGCATGCCAATAGGTCTTCCGTGTTCTGCAAACCATTCATTTGCAATGGACCTGGTAGTGGAGAAACGGTCCCTTAAGGCCAATAATCTTAGGCGGCGATCTTCACGGTCTGTTGTTCTACGGCGGCGTCCAGTGCCCTTGCTCTTTGCGTACGGCCTTCTCGAAGCCATGCATGTCAACACCTAACCACAGTGTCTACACTTCTTTGCACTCTAACTGCAATTGCCCGAAAAGAAAGTCCAGCTTCCCGAAGTCCCACTATACAGCCCCTATCAAACTCACTAAGTTGACGAAATTGTACAGGTCTCCGTACTCTAGGCATCGTAACCGATCGTAAAGGACGTCAAGAACCAAAATCCGCCAACGTTGATTCTTTACTGCGGCTGAAATATTCATTTTTAGAGCGTTAGTGAATTAAAAAAAAGCAGTATAAAAACCGGAATGTCCAACTGATAAGGCTGAACATTTTTTCACTTGTTATTTACAGTAAGATAAATACATTCACCAACTTTTATTAAAATAAAACCATTTAAACTGGGTGTTCGGATTTATATGTCACTGTATAATTTTCCAGGCTGTTATATTCACGTTATTAGCGGTTTTTCGCTCGATCTTTCTCATCGGCGTAAATGACAGGAAGCAACATGGCGGCCGAGTATACCCTTCCTTTATAGAACCTATAGTCTTCTAGACATGGGCTTGTCACGGTCAGAATGACAAATTGCTTGGACTGGGCGTGCAACTTGAGTTTACCTTTTTTGATCTTGGTCTTTTATATAGAAAGTATAAGCTTCTAACACCCAATGTGTATATACAGGGTGACTTTGAAGTTGAGTCATTAATTTTCAGATAATTATTGTAGACGGAAGATAAACCAAAATATGTGTGTAAAAATAAAAAAAAATAAAAAAAAATGTTACCTTGTTTTATAAAGTATCCTCCCGACAAGTATTTCAGTGCGGACCTGTATTTGATCGTGCGGTCTTGGAGCACCGGCATGCCCTCCCCTGTGAGATCTTAAGTCACCTGATTCACGAGCCCTTTGTACTACATTCAGCATTTTCGTAAACATGTGCCATTTTTTATTCACTATTCACTCACGCGTTACCGACTGACACATCGACTGAATACAGCTGAATAAGATTGTACATTGTAGTAAAAACATCGTTTCAAATTCTTTCGCTTTTTGTTTCCGATGCGATGAACGGATAAGGCGGATTATATCCGTTGTTGCCAAACACGAGCACATAATATTATTATTGAGACAGGGCGGTACTCAAACTTCTGAAGAGCTATAACTTTATATATTTTTATTTATAACTTATAACTTACTTTAATTTTACCAGAAAAATGTTAAAGGAAAAAAAACATTTCTTTTGATCAGATCTACTCACTGTTAAAATAAATTACTCAACTTCGAAGTCACCCTGTATATGTGCGTGTGAACTTAAGCTCCGCACATTTTTTATACCGAAGCAGCCGAAAAGGCCAAAGCCTAAATACCGGGATACCGCGGCTGTTATTATATGGAGCTTAAAGATACTTTGTTGAACCGATTTTTGAACTGCCTAAGGTTGGTGGAACTGGGAAAAGCCTCCTCAGGTAGATTTTTCCACAATGTCAATACCATAGGGACAAAGAGGCGGTCGTACCGCCCATTGACATTGCGGTAGGATAGAGCCAGGTCGCCGAAGGCCCGTCAGAGCGAAAGGGTCCCTTCTCTCAACAGCATAAGGCATGCATAATGTAGTCGGGGCTGGAGCACACCAAACATGTGAGCAGAATTCGAGGCTAGTTGTTATCTGTTGCAAAGCCTTGTAAACGTAACAGTTAATCAATTTGCTTGGCTATTTCAAGCGACATTCTGACGTATATGCTAAATGCCGTGAAAAAGGCTATAGGATTTTCTTATGTCAAACTTAATTCCACCGAATATCTTAATTCCATGTCCTCGTGATGCGTAACATTTGCCCCGGAAACAGAATTGGTTGTTCCTACCACCTGGAGCGGGTGAGGTTCTATCTTTTACCGATAGGGTTCAGCAACCCTTGCTTCTGTTTAATAGCCACATACTTCGATACATGTCTGAATCGGCTATGAACCTCTTGATGTCTCTACGGTCATTATCACAATCAATATTTCACCAGTTCCTTGTATGATTAGTCATCACATTGTTACTATAACGTCTGGTGACATTCATCGTAGGTTAGGAACTAACACCCCTAGTTTTGTATAGTGATTTGATTCTACATTGTTTAGTACATCACTATATTCACTCACAAGAGAATCTTTTATTTGAGGAGAGCCAGACTTGGTAGGGCTGCACTTTATTTTTGGTCATGCACAAATCTTGTCAGTGTATTAAGATTAAAAAGGTACGAGTGTGGGCTTCATTCCTGATGCCGGTGAGTATGTCTTCGTAAATGTGGGAGCGAAATCGATTTTGGCTTGTGGATGGCATATGACTTGGCGCAGCACGACAGCGACATCGCTGCAATGCTCTCTCGTCCAGCCATTTTCACTAATGGTCTAGTCAACAAGTCTCTTTTAAGGATCACAACAAGTTATTAGTAGCCAATTGAGTCCGGCATATGGGTATTCGGGGTTACGCTCCCCCAGAGCTCAAGTCTTTGGCTGTAATCACTAGCCAAATACCTGCTTTGTGGAAGCACTAACGTAAGCCTTCCAACTTTTTGATAATTATATAACATTGTAATACTACCAATCACCAGCCTCAAGATGCAGTAATGCCTTTACCTCAAGAAAACTTCACGATGGAGACCGTAACTCAAGAATCTCTTCGGTCAGAAAACATTTTCGAAGAGGCTACAAGCAAGAGTCCTCAGCCTGGATGTAGCAACTATTACACAGTGTCTTGTAATATAGATCGTCCTACAGTTGTTCATTTAAAAAGAAAATAAAAAAAATTATTATGTCTCGCCCATACATAGCGGAGAAAGCGACGTAGATGACTCAGATGCAGATCCAGATTTCATCAACAAGCATCCCGGTAGTGACAAAAGTTCAACGAAGAGTACAGAAGAAGTTATAAGTGGAAGCTTAGCAGAGATAGAAGTTACAAAAGGCAAAAAATAGAACGGAATGTTGGTAACTGGTCTTTAGAAAAACTAAATCGTTCAGAAATTCTGGATAGCTATTTTTTCTGGGTATTGGGAACTTGCGCGTTTACAAAAACAAAGAGAATTTATAGTGAGGCATACTGAATCTATAATACCGAAATACCGTTATTCATGTACGGATAATTATAGTCAAATGAATTCGGCATTTTATTTCAATCTCAACGGAAATCGCATTAGGGTATGCAATATGTTTTTTAAGCCCACCCTCAACATTAACGATCGTCCTATTCGTACAGCTCTACAAAAACGAATCGATGAGGGTTTTATTATCACTGATCAAAGAGGAAAACATGGTAAACAACCACAGGTGAATCCCGAAATTGAAGATACCGTGAAACAATTTATAAATGCCATACACCGAATTGAATCGCATTATCTGAGCGCTCAAACTACTCGAGAATATATTGATAGTAGTAAAAACTTGTATAGAGATTATAAATATGATTGGGAAAGTTGACAACTTCCGTACGCCAATTATGTGATGTTTAATCGTATTCAATGGCGAATATAACATTTCATTTTATATACCCAAAAAAGATCAGTGCGATTTTTGCTTTTCCTATAGAAATGCAGATGATGAAAAAAATTACAAATGGTTCAATCATCGCAGTTTATGACCTAAAGGCAGTAATACCGGTACCCAGAGGGCAGATCTCCTCCTTCTATTGTAAGACTAAACTGAATTGTTACAATTTTACTATAAGCGAGGCTACTTTTGGAATGAGACTGAAGGAAAACGTGGAGCGATTCAAATTGGAGGCTGCGTACTTTTTTACCTCAAACACCTGGTTGAGAAAAGTAAGACTGCTCAACCTTTGGATGTAATATTATATTCAGACAATTGTTGTGGTCAGCAGAAGAATAATTATTTAGTCACCGCCTACTCATACGCGGTAAACAAACTGCCAATCCGCAGTATCACCCATAAATATTTAATAAAGGGGCATTCTCAAAATGAGCGGGATAATGTACATAGTATTATTGAGAAGCAAATTATGAAATATCTCAAATCTGGACCGATTTACGTGCCTGATAAGTATGAAACACTAATTGGAACAGGAAAAAAAAAGTGGTTCCCCTTACAGAGTTCACCAGCTTACCTTTGAAAATTTCTACGATTTAAAAGCGTTACATGAACAGTGGCGAAAAAACTTTACGACAGATACTGAAAAAGGAAAAGTTAGCTGCAATGACATTAAAATACTTGAAGTGTGTAAGGAATACTCGGATTCATTCTTCTATAAAACGTACTATGAACAGGAGGAATTAGGAAAAGTCGATTTGAATAATGTGAAAAACACTAGATTCCAAGAGCATAATACAGACTCGGTTAGCTTACTTCAAGCTTATTCTCATAAGGTTCCATTGAGTGACTTAAAAAACAGCACTTACAGGAATTAGCTGATAAGGGAACAATTAAAAAAATATTACTCTCTGTTTATAAAAATGTACTTAGGGTTTAATTCAGTTCAAACCTTGTGAAGGAGTTATGAAGACTGAAAATTATTTTAATTCAAATGCAAGCCTCTTATTGTTCCTTATTATGAGTTTCTGTATGTTGTGTTTTTCTCCCTTGTATAAAAATGGGAGTACCTGTTCAGTATTTAGGGCCAAATCAATGTGTTTTTGATGTTTTGTGTAAGAAAATGAAAATATTTCTATAGTATAATGCTATCGATTTATTTTCAGGTAAAAACTATGAATAAATCTTCTACTTCTTTTCTTATTATTTTTAATAATATCGAACAACAAAAGTGTCACAAGTCTTTTGTTCCTTTTCAGTTCCCAACTAAACTGTCGGTTTTGGATATAATTCCAGGATTTTTGTTCAAATCAATCATCAAAAGTCATATATCTTGAAAAGGGCTTTTCGTTAAAGCATACCAGCCTTGAATAGAGAATATAGTATAGCATAAGTATTTTTATTACTTATACTATTTATCCGAACGAATGTATTTTTATAAAAAAAATTTAGAGTGTAGAAAACAGTTTTCTTCGGTTTGCCAAAAACTTAGTTTTTAGAGTTGTGTCTCTTTTGTAGCAAGGGTGCGACATGTACAAATCCAGTTTATGGCCACTTGCCACTGGGTTTTCATGTACTGAAATGGAAATCTAATTAGATTTTCACCACGTTTCATATTCAGAATTGTATCATAAACACCAATGACAATGGTTTCGAACTATCGTGGAGATAAAATAAAATTGAATGTCTTATCGTAGTGTCAATAAGTCACTAATGAAATATAGTAGAAATCACATATCTCTTTATTCACGTCACAAAAAGCCACGATTGGTGATCGACTTACGTAAAATGGCAAGTCATATAAATTTAATGTGCTAGAAAATGAAGAAGATATATTAGCATGTCGCACCGACTACAAATATGTCTACATGGTTGCCGCTTATGCACAGGCTTATTTTGCATGTCGTAAATAATATCACATCGTCATTTTGACGTTCAACTATGAGGTTAAAAATACCACAATACAGGAAACATGATAGTTCCCGGTTAATTTGGCAGCAGATATTGTGTTAACTTTCGATTTCTCTGTTAATCAACTTTTGCGGCGAAGCTCTGTTCTTGTCGGTGTTGATATTGTTGGGATAATGCCGAAGTCCTTAAGCAGCCGGTGTAAAGAGCTTGTAGCATCTCTTATCAATTATTCTGAAAAGGAATGTGATGGACCATTGAAATCAGTTAGGGAGGTAAATTGTATCTTACTACTTTCGAAAGGAGTATCATAAGGTATTATCTGTTTTAGCGTGTAGCGAATGCACTAAACTTGAGTTTGCCTACTGTAAGTAAGGTGTCAGCGGCAATGAAAGGCAATGTGAGGTTAAATTCTCCCACAAAAAATCGTAGAAGAAAGAAAACAGTGACTGATACATCATTGTTAAATGTTAGTGCTATCCGTAACGAAATTTATATGTATAAAAATCGTAAGTATTAATGAGTATTTGTTTTTATGAATGCCTACATAAAGTGCTGATTGTAGGAAATCATGTGAATCTGCAGACACTGGTAGAAAGACTTAAAGCAAAAGAATTTTTTGGTGGTAGTTTGGCATCTTTACGAAGATTTTTACATGAAATTGGTTTTAATTGGAGAAAAGATGATCCAAAAAGAGGTCTCATGGAAATGCTGGATATTGCCTCAAAAAGGGTACAATTATTTCTAAGGGAGGGACAAGGAAGAGGGAATATGTGAATCATTTGTATTTCTCGATGAAACTTGGATATTCCAAAATGAAACAGTTGGGCGCTCATGGCAGGATAAAAATGTTAAAAGTGTTAAAGCTACTAAAGTAGATGGTAGAAGGTACTGTTTTTGTAGGACAAATAGGGTTCAGGACCTGGGTGTGATCAACAGATTCTTATTTTAGATACATTGTACTTCATGCTGGCAATGAAAATGGTTTCATTATGGGAGCAGAATCAATATTTGCCTCTAAAAAACAAGTAGGTGATTATCATGGTGAAATGAACAAGGAAAATTTTTCGAAGTGGTTTGAAGACCAACTCCTAAAAAGCTTGTCCGAGCCTTCTTTGATTATTATGGATAATGCTCCCTATCACAGCATTTTATTGGAGAGATGTCCAAATAGCTCATGGAATAAACTTGCAATTCAGGAATGGCTGACACACAAAAATATTCCTTTCAGCCAGATAATGTTCAAAACGGAGTTATTAACTCTTGTTTCCCAGTGATTTACAGATTGATTATTTGTTTGATAATTTGTTTCTATTTTCAGACATAAACCTCCCAAGAAATATATTATTGATGACTTAGCAGAAAGATACGGCCATAAAGTTTTAAGACTTCCTCCATATCTTTGTGTTTTCAACCCAATTGAACTTATTTTATAATAAACACATTGGGAGAGATGGATATTCAGAAACTAGTGCCTTAAGTATGTGGTGTCAAGCCCTTCACACTGTCGCTCCAGATATGTGGAAAAACTCTATTCAGCACACAGAAAAGAAAATTATGGCTTGGTACAAGAGAGAGAGACTATTTGGTAGAAAGGAAATCTCGCCTGTGATAATTAATGTTGAAGATTCCACAAGTGAATCAGAAATCTCCAGTGATTTAAGTGACTAATTTTCTTGTCGATGGTATAAATAACTATTTGCTATGATTCTAATACTGTTAAATGCTGCTAAATACTGATAAGGTCTGGGTCAGAGTAAAGATAACCTGGCCACGCAAGGCAACGGTCGGTCGGTGCCCAGGTTATCTTTACTCGGACCAAGGTCTGTATCATATGTCTTGAGCTTTCCACATTAGTAAATTACTCTTTATAATGTTAACTATAGCAATACAATACCTACAATGCATTTGTAAGATGTTTTTGTATATAAATAAAAATTCCCAGTATACCTCTACCTGTTAGATTTGTGATTTAAAATAAAATACTTCCTCACTAAACAAGGATCTTTCCGTACAAATGACCAATATGTAGACTTAACTGGGATTCTGGATGAATCCAAGTTTTGTTGAGACGCGTTTCAAAGAATGTTATGCAGGATTCATCTGGAATCACAGTTAAGTGTAGTGATACCACCTGCGAAAATTTCAAATTGTATAAACTAAACAGTCCATTTCTAATCATAATGCTTTAAAGGTTAAGGGTTAGTTTGATACTCTGGTTAGGACATGTCAATTTTGATATTTAAACTATAGAACATAAAATAGAGTGACTACAGTGTTGCCAGGAATAAAAATTTTAATGTACTCCAAAAAAAGATATTTTATGTTGTATAAACGAAGCAAAAAAACAGTTTTAATATTGACAGAATGGACTGTATCACAATTGTATCAAACTAGTTTCTTTCGTTTTGATTATTTGCTTTTGTAACCACTATTTCCTTATCATCAGCTGTGATCGATCACCTTACGTTACCAATATCGAGATCATTACCGACTCAAATGCAATAAATCGTTGAAAAAAGATTTTATTCTCAGTCTTTTTTACAAACGCTGCGTATGGATTTACTCCCATAAGCGTTATGTGCTTTGCGATTCCAATATAATCCCCAGTTACACAATCACTGTATCAACAATTGATCTCAAATTCTCTTGCATTTTTTACCGAAACATGGGCAAAAAAATGCATCGTAATCAACGTTAATAGTTTCTTTTGTTTTATACCACAATATGGTTATTTTATAAAAGTACTATTACTTCAAATATAGCACATGTGGTAAAATTGTACTGCTCTTGGCAACACCGGATTAGGATACCACAGGATGTTTCCCATTTGACATGACAGTTAATATTGTCAAAGCCTATCTTCTGTAATGTGTTCTCAGTATTTCAATATCGACTTATCTCCGACTTACCTCAATACGTAATTTTTCCGTCACTCTCAACTTAGATGCTATGCAGAGAGAATGAGAAAGATGACGAATGCTGAGAATTCCTACAACATATCAATTTTGAAGATGTATGGCATCACCGGTGATTGAAGCCTATGACGTGCATTAAAAGTTATGTGACTCGAACTGTACCTGGTTTGTAGGATACTGGTGCCGAAATTTATTTGAAATTTATTTTGTCATAAATAACCTTTCAGTCAATCAAAAAGGCCACCGAAATGGCCGAACCGTCAGTAAGCCGTCGTTTTTGCATATGTGGTTTCATTATCAGCCAGAAAAAAACATGGACAAAAAAAAATCCTTTAGCAAATATCGTTTTTCTATTTAATCTAGGTAAAATCGTTCGAGAAAAACGCGCCAATAAAAACACGGTCCCTTCGAAAGGAAAAATGGATATTTAGATTAGAGGATCTAGACGGCGAAGATCTGTTGCCTTAGAAGACCGTTCTTCTTACATATGTACTGCCGTCATAAGCCAGAAGATTATTATATTATCGCATTTTACAGGAGTGATGAAAACGTGTTGTAAACCTTCTCAAATTGTAACGTTTTAAGGAAGAAGGATGTTTTTGGTTTGTACCTGGTTAAAATTGATCATATTTTCTAACAAATTTATTAATTTTTCATGATTATGCCTATTTATAATAAAAATAGCATATACTCTTATTTCAGAACTGTTATCTTTTTAAATAATAACACTGTAAGTACTATGCCATGTACATGCTATGATCTTTCTTACAGGTATGCTAAATATGTGGTGTCATAATAAGTACAATATAGTATGCGTATATACGATGCTGTGTTTTAGGTTATAGATGCAGCCACACAAACCATGACAGATTTTGAATATTTATTGGGGGATGGGGGAACATTCGGTTGGAATAAATTGGTGTCAACAGTACGATGATGATGATTTATTGACAGCAAACACAGAAACAGAACAAACATAAAAAGAACAAATTCAACATAAAAACCAAGCAAATAAAAATATTGAACATTACTTTCTTATTCAATTGGGACATTCTTCCAAAAGTTCAGTCTGTTTTGTGCCACTAGTGGACTCACTTCTTAATAATAGTATCCCTCGTAAGTCTATCTATTCTAGCTGGCTGCTTTATGGCCTCTGGCTGAACAGTCACAATTTTTTGGAGATTTTCTTTAAAAATCAAGTTGCTCAAAATCTTGCTCGTAAGACCTTTTGTACTTGAGAGTAAGTTTGCCTCTCTCAGCAACTATCTGCATAATATCGGATAGATGGACCTGCGACTTCACATTTTGTACAGAATGGCGGTCAATCCAATTGTAAAAGTCTGCATGTTGCATGTCTTTAATAAAACCATTTGTTCCTCCTGCCATACGTACAGCATCTGAAAAATCGTTGAAGTCGGACACTCCTGTTTGTGTTTCATAACATTTTTCAACTTGGTTGGTGGAAGCTATCTGCTGACATACCTAGTGCTAATCGCTTTGTGAAAAGTACTTTTTGAACATTTCCATTCTAGGAATCATGATCACTTTTTGGAGGTCGACTGATAAACATATTTCTCCAGGTGGAAAAGTAGTTTGGGCATGCTGTTGGTATAGCTTCCTGGAAGAAAGGTACTTTCCATTATGACGCTTCCATAACACAAAGGTATCAATCACATTCTGCATTTAGGCTATCTCTGTTGTGACCAGGCTGGTGTGTATTGAATGTTTCGCAAGCTTCACACTGCTCATGCCTTAGCTTTGTGAAATGCACATTCATCTCTTTCAGAACTTACTGTAAAGATCATATGATAGCTGAAACGCGGGATATTTTTCCAGGAAACCTTGATGCATAATTGCAATAGTAACATCACTTGGTAAATATCTTACGTTGAGAGCATGCTCCCTTCTGTAATGTGACGCAGTTGTGTGGAATCATTCAATGTGCGCAACAATTTTTTCTCTGTTAAAGTTTTTTGTTGATGGATGGCGACCACGTCTATCGAAGTTCGGAATTATGCTCTATTGGGATGTGTTATTAAGCACCCTAAAAATCACACCATCATTCTTTTTATGATATCCTAGTGTTTCTAGGAAAAATATTTTGCACACTTGATGGTTTTATCCCATGTATGTCGGGCAATTTATATGTTAAAGTCATCGTTCGTTGCGAAGGTGGGCCCTTGATCGTTCTCCTTTTAACTTCCCTCTTCTCACAGTGGGATAAAATGAAAGATCTGCAATGCCCAATCCATTTTCCAGAAATCTTTGTTTAAAGTGACCTTCTTTCTTGATTGATCTAATTTAGATACAATAGGTCTCCGCATCCTGGTCTAACGTAACGGTTTCGTAGCGCTTGTTCCATTTTCAGTTGCACCTTATCTTTGGTAGCAATCTTAGGTTTTCGTGTCCTTACCGTTCCTTTTGAGTTAAAGCTACAAAAGATAGGTCATGTATTAAGTCGTCAAAAGAATAATGGTCCTGATAAAAAATACCTGGTGGAGTTTCTGTTTGTTGCGATTGATTTTAATGCTGCTGTCATCGTTTAGAAGAACTAGGTTCTGTAAAATTACGACGTTACTAGATTCTGAGTGTAACGTGGCAGGTACGATCAGAGGCTCAAAATTCTCATCTACAACAATCATGTCCTCAATCTTGCAGTCTCCTATCTCAAAAACAGAATCCAGTATATCTGAGAGAATACCAGTAATAAAACTATCATTCATATAGGTCCTGTACAATGGAGTTACATCCAGCACCAAAGAATCATCGGAAATAAGAAATGGCTTTGTACAGATTTGCATTGCTAAAAATAAATCATCAGATGCAGTATCTACAGCCTTCATGGGTATTAAATTGTGAACTTTTATAATAGCTCTTCATTTTTGCCCTATATTGGGTCATAAGTGTTCAACAGATTCCCCGAAAGTTCATACCTATGCAATGTGTTACATCGAGAATTACATAGCTGGGGCATTATAGAGTGTGTAAATGGAGGCCAGCAGGGGTAGTTCGTATCTTGAAAATTGACATTTCGTCGTTGCTTTCTGACATTCCGTAGGTTTTTTGCGTAGGTTCTTCTAAAAGATATTAACATATCAAAAGCTGTTGTACACTTTTTGTGAACGCGTAGTTTTCAGTGTGCAAACAGTTCATTCCTCCCTTTGATCGCTATGAGCGCCATTAAATGCGTTTATACAGGGTGACTTTGAAGTTGAGTCATTAATTTTCAGATAATGATTGTAGAAGGAAGATAAACCAAAATATGTGTGTAAAAATAAAAAAAAATTAAAAAAAATTTTTTACCTTGTTTTATAAAGTATCCTCCCGACAAGTATTTCTGTGCGGACCTGTATGTGATCGTGAGGTCTTGGAGCACCGGCATGCAGTCCCCTGTGTGGTCTTAAGTCACCTGATTCACGAGCCCGTTGTACTACATTAACAAAGGCACGAGGGGTTGGTTGCACTCGATTGGGAAACCGATCCGCATAAACATGTGCCATTTTTTTATTTCGTTTGAGCCACGCAACAGACACTACTATTCACTGACACTGACTGTATACAAATGAATAAAATAATTGTAAAAACATCGTTCCAAATTCTTTCGCTTTTTTGTTTCCGATGCGATGAATCGATATGGCGGATTATATCCGTTGTTGCCAAACACGAGCACATAATATTATTATTGAGACAGGGCGGTACTCAAACTTCTAAAGGGCTATAACGTTGTTACTTTAATTTTACCAAAAAATGTTAAAGGAAAAAAACATTTCTTTTGATCAGATCTACTCACTGTTAAAATAAATGACTCAACTTCGAAGTCACCCTCTATATGGAGGAATGACTCAACGACCCGACGTGCATTGTTGCTTGTTTGTTGGTTTCAGAAAGCCGAGTAGTCTATAGTGCTTATGTCTGAGAAGATGTGATAGAAACAAAGTTGGTTGAGTAGCAAGATCGCATCTGGACGATTATGTGTATTGGTCTGCATGTGTATAAAATCAGTGATATTTGCTATGTGAGAAAATTATTACTGACTATGCTGCCGATCTATTACTGTGCTTCACGAGCTATTTACATGTTGTCCTTTCTGGAGAGAGGTTGGTCCGAGTAAGGGTACCATGGCCACGCAGGAATACTGTTGAAATGAACTCTACTAGGCTCTACAAGAATATCGATAAAGATTTTTTTTTCTAAATCGTTGCACAAAACTTAAAAAGTTGCAAATGAAAATTGTAAAATCGATGCTTTGTCGTTTGAAAAGGGTCCTGGTACCCCAAGCTAGACATAAGTCCGCTGACCTTGTTATTCTTGTCACCTGGATTGAGGTGATGCCAGTTCATGGGATGTTTTTGATACCTGTGCTATTTTGCTAGAATGTAATAAAAAAAGAAGCATTGAATAAGATATTGAGGAATTCCAACGCAGAGACATGAGATTTAAGGTAATAATGTTAGGCAAATAGCTAAAGGTAATTTCGAATAATGCTCCCATTGTACCTACAAAAACAAACAATACAATACTGGTGGCGTTTATGTTTAATGAAAATTTGTATTTTTGTATTTCAAATTTTCATTTATAATCCGAGTCCACAATTTGCACATAAACATAAAACAATTAATCACTTATAACGTAGATTTCCATGTGTATAATAATGTGTGTGAGTATGTATTCTCGGGTAACATCAACAGTAGCATGATATTTTGATATTTAAATGACAGTAAAATACTATGCATAATAATAAAAATAATTCCTTTAACAAACAACTAAAAACTATATTTTTGTATAAATTTATTATAGCCCTTTCACCACATTCATACTCAAAAAGTTAAGTTCTTTGTTGAATGCATTATTTTTATTATTATGCATAGTATTTTACTGTAATTTAAATATCGAATATCAGGCTACTATTGATGTTACCCCAAAATACGCAGACATGCACTGTTTATACACATGGAATAATTGTTTTATGTTTATGTGCGAATTATGGATACGAGGTATAAATGATTAAATTTTTTATAATTAATGAAAATACTAATTTTCATAAAACTTAAACACCACCAGTCGAGTTATGTTTGTTCTTGCACGTACAAAGGAAATATTTTTTGGAATCACCTTCAGTTATTTGGCAAACACTATGACGCCTCAAATCTTATGTTTCTTCAATGGTATGCAATATTTTACTCAAAGCTTCTTTTATTTAACGTTCTGTCAAAAGCACAGGTAGCAAAAAAGTCCGATCAACTGGCACCACTACAATCCAGGTGACAAGAATAGCAAGGTCAGCCGCCAAAACTTATGTCTAGCCTAGGGTATCGACGGGGCTATTTCGAACACAAAGGCGTCAGTTTTTAAATCTTCATTTGCATTTTTTCAAGTATTGTGCAACCATTTCGGGAAAAATTTCGCTTCGGATAGTCTTGTAGAGCCTAGGAGAATATATTTCAACAGTTGTCCTGGGTGGACATTTTATCTATACTCGGGCCAATAACGCAATAACTTTTTTACTTTTTGTAAATAAAATAAAAAAACGACAAAATGTCACTTCTCAAGATGCGTAATATCCGTGCCGTTCTATAGTTTCCTTCAAGTACTTGGACATTTTACCCCTTTCAATCACACGCGACTTCTCATGGGAAATGA